>JAJHJA010000462.1:0-137788 GCA_021202915.1 Heliconius himera | reverse complement strand
GAAACCTTATGTTTAGACATTGCGTTCCCCATTTCCGTTGAATTCTTGAGTTGAGTTGCAGAATTCAACGCTGCGCTTTTCCTCGACACCAGAGCGAAGAAATGGAAATATAAATTTAAATAAATAACTCGAATGGGGATCGAACCCAAAACCAGTCGCGTTTACAGTCATACACTTGTGCGCCTGCGCCACCACTGGCCTCTACATTGTCATTACACAACATATACCATTTTTATTCTAATACGTCATTACAGAACAGGTAAAAACAGGTAACAGAGTAAAGGAAAACGATCAACCAGTACTCATTTTATTTATAAATGAATTAACACCATTTATAAGCTTAACACGCCTAAATACATACATACATACACACATTTCAATCTATGTACATACAATTTCATTCACATAGAATATAAATATATAAGAAAGTTAGTTTTAGAAGGAAAAAAATTCTAGTCACCTAGGTAGTAGTTATTAGTTGACATTATTACGTAACCACAAGTCATTTAACATCGTATACGGTTTAGCCACATTATTATATTGATAAGAAATAAGAATCACATAAAATATATTTTATATATTTCAAATACATGTTTCACTTTATGAAAAATAGTGATTGAAATACCTATTTGAAATTTTAATTATGAACTTTAAAATACAGTATTTATGGTACCTGGTACATAGAAGGCATAGCTCCAGCCAAACTTTTCAATGAGGGGTCCAGACAGAGACCACGTGACCACAGTCCCAATGGCACCGCCAAGTAATGAACTAACAAACTTCCCTTTCTCCGCCGGTGGAGCCCAGTGAGCCACTAAAGCGTGTAGTGCTGGGAAGAGGAATCCCTGAGGAATGTTTTCATGTTATTAGTACTTTTCCAGCTTCACGCTGTATCCCGCACACAGCAGGGTAGGCAGAGGGAATCTGGTGTTCAGATACCCAGTTCCCTACTTTCTGCCGAATTCTGGAGGCATTGCGTGTTGAGTGGCAGAACTCAACGCCTCGCTTTGCTTCGACACCAAAGCGAAGAAATGGAAATATAAATTTAAGTAAATATTTCATCTCCTCGAGTGGGGATCGAACACACAACCAATAAATGAAATCTTATTTTTTTTTTAAAGTTGTAGTGGGGTAAAAAAATATGAATATACCTAATAGAAAGATTAAAGAGATATATTATAATATTTATGTTAATAACATATTTTTAATAATAAACAGTGTATTATTTTTTGTTTAGGTTTCCATGTATAAAGTCTAATTAAGTAGGAGTGATTTTAGCTAAGCATTCACAATATTTTTTTTCCTCGACTTAGGTTTTAACGATAAAAAATATTTCTATTGCAAAAAGTTTGAAGTAAATAATATATTTTCATATATTTTCAAATATTCCTCATTTTTTTCTGATTGGCGCAAAGTAAAGACAGTTTGTCTGTATAACCAAAACAGAGAAAAATCAACATTATAAAAAAAACATTTCACTACTTGGAATTCAGAAACGTAACAAATCACTAATAATAAATTTAATAATAATAAATTTACATATATTTTACTAACCGACAAAAGGCCTATGAGTAACCTGGTGACAAAAAGGAGGTAGAAGTTCCATTTTGCCGCCTGTGGAGTGAAAATGGTAAGTATCGCGCTAAACAACATGGTCAAGAAGACTACTTTTTTGGCACCCCACATTTCGGCTGCTGTTCCACTAAGGAACGAAGTGACAGCATAGCCCCAGAAATAGCTGGATAGTACGTAGGCTTGTTCCCCAGCAGTCCAATTAAACGTTACTACTCCTTCAGGCTGAAATAAAATAATAATTGATACTTATTAATAAATATGAAATAATTTTTTTATGAATAAAGTGAATGGAGGAAGGAATTAAACTATAAGAGGAATGAACCTATAATATACAAGTATTTTGAGTAGGTATATCTTACTATAAATACAAGCTCAAAATGTATGAATTAGGTAAATATGTATACATACTACGCTCTATAGTTGATATTACTAATTATATTTGATATTTTGATTATATTAGAATAACAACTTGTTATTTTACCTTTTCGCTGTATTAAGCACATCAGGTAAGCAGAAGGAACCTGGGAACCTAGTGTTAAGACACTCCATTACCATAAAACCAATTCGTCTCTCACTTTCCGCCAAATTTTGTAGGCATTGCGTGTTGAGTGGCAGAACTCAATGCCGCGCTTTACCTCGTTACCAGAGCGAGTGGAGATCATATCCTTGTGCCGTTGCGCCAAGACCGGCCTTACCATATAATTTGTAGATTTACTCCTTATTATTAAGTTGAAAATAGCATAATATTAAGAGTATAGCTATAAATATTTCGAATTTTGAAATAGCATTTCAGTCTATTACTAAGTTATTGCAGTAATTTTGTTCTATTACTGCAATCAACAGTAATATTGATTGTATATTATAACAAGAACGCGAAGTACCAGGTGTGGCGTTGGGGCACAAAATGTGACTGTGAACGCGACTGGTTGTGAGTTCGATAACTACTCGAGGACATGAAATATTTATTCGTATTTATATTTCCACTTTTTTTTATTTGGTAACGAGGCAAAGCGCGGCGTTGGGTTCCGCCAATCAATGCTCAATGCCTACAGAATTCGGCGGAAAGTGAAGAACGGAGTGTCTTAACATTAGATACCTCTGCCTACATGCAGTGTGCGAGATACAGGGTAAGACTGTTTAATTTTTATTTTTAACGCAAAGTAAATACATCACGTTTTAGCAAGTATATATTTCAATTCTACGTAATAAAATATTTAACGATATAACATCGCACGTTCAACAATAACAATAAATTATACAAAACTTATGTAGAGATTTCTAACAAAGTATATTTTGGCTTTATTTTTTTATAAAATTATATATTTAATTTCATTTGGCTGGTTTTTTTTATAATCTTATAGATGCTAAAAATATAAGATATTAATAGAAATATCTTATATTGGCTTATTAAAACAAAAAGAAAATATCTAAGAACCATATTTTGCAAAATTGCAAAAAAAGTTAAAAAATCGTTGACATGATAAAGTTATGTACTTTGCATGTGTGGTCAATACAAGTTTTTTCTTAGTTTTATTTTAAGCGAACTCCTTTTTAAAAGTAAAATAATGAAACAAGTCAAACGGGTTGCAAATTTGTTACATTCACAATTATAAAAGAGTAAAAAATCAAATAAATCAGCTTCACTCTAGCAGCTTCCGCACACAGCAGGGTAGACAGAAGGAACCTAGTGTAAAGGCACTCCGTTCCCCACTTCCGCCAAGTTCTGGAGGCATTGCGTGTTGAGTGGCGAAACTCAACACCGCGCTTTGCCTCGACATCAGAGCGTAGAAATGTAAATAAATATTTCCTTTCCTCGAGTGGGGATCGAACCCACAACCAGTCGATTTTACACTCGCACTTTGTGCCACTGCGCCACGACTGGCCTCAATGGCTGGTTTATGTACAGATAAACAAACAAACAAATAATAAAAATTTATAACATTTTACAATAATAAATATAGGTACGTAAGAGTACGAAATGGTATGTTTACCTGACGCAGTTCCCGCTTCATGACCACAGTCGTGGTGCTATTATATAACGGACTGTCGTCATTCGCAATGGCCTCGCATTCGCTTTTCACCCTGTGAACAAAAGAACAATGTATGGGCCTTATTATGCTATAGTATATTCAATACCAGGTTATACATGAATTCGCTTCAAATAACAGAGACTTGACTGACTGGCTAATAATAAGCTTAGCTTGTCAAAAGGAATCATACCTTAAAATTATAACTTATTATAAGATAATTCAGAAAATAATAAAAATAATATAATCAGAAAGTAATTGTAATAAATGTTATAAATCAAATCAGCTTCACACTGTATCCCGCACACAGCAGGGTAGGCAGAGAGAACCTAGTGTTAAGACACTCCGTTCCCCACTTTCTGCCGGATTCAGAGGCATTGCGTGTTGAGGGGCGGAACTCAACGCCGCGCTTTGTCTTGATACCAGAGCGAAAAAATATAAATATAAATAAATATTTGATGTTATTATTGGATAATGTTATCAAATCCAAACAATGTAACAGATAGACTCCTATGAAACTTTTTTAACATTTTTAAAGAGTTATGCCACATTTAGGAAAGAAAAATACGTTTCTGAAATTTTCTAAATACGTTTTCTAAATAAGTATACTATGAAACTATTACAATAATCTCTTTAAATGTCTATAAAATAAAACAGGAAATTCAATAATATTCAATTTTTATTAATATTTGTTTTTTCTATTATTAGAAAATTCTTATATAATTATTCTATTTTTATTATTATTTCTATTCTTAGGCAGAAGTAACCTAGTGTTAAGACACTCCGTTCCCCACTTTCCGCCGAATTCTGGAGGCATTGCGTGTTGAGTGGCAGAACTCAACGCCGCACTTATGCTCGATACCAGGGCGAAGAAATGGAAATATAAGTTTAAGTAAATATTTCATTTCCTCGAGTGGGGATCGAACCCACAACCAGTCGCTTTTACAGTCACACTTTGTGCCAATGCGCCACGACTGGCCTCAATTTTAATAATATGTACATTACACATTCTATATAAAATTAGTTGGATGGAAGGGAATTCTTTATGGAAATAAGTTCACCTTTGCGAACTAAATGTTTTTTTATATATATTTTTTACTTAGGTATTTTAGTACAATAAAGAATATTATTTTTATTACTTATATCATAATGATTCATTATATCTTATATAATTGAAAAAACATAACATTATGCATTTTAGTTTAAGCTTACTAAAATCCTTTCGTCGATTATTAAATTTAAACGTGTTTAAATATTCAACCACTTAAGTTCTAATATTTTATAATCTTTATATTTATAAGTGTTATTGACTCTCAAACCGTTACAGCAAGTAGTTATCATAAAAAAATACACAACAGCAATTAATCACGTGGACCTGGTACAGAAGTGTAGTTGGTTGTAAAATTTAGTTTTAAGAAATCGACGTAGCTTGATGAGAACGTATGGCTTAGTGGTCAGAGCGCCTGGTCGGTTTCCAGGAAGCGCGGGTTCGAGTCCCGCTACGTTTATTAATTAATTAATTTAATTTTTATACGTTTTCTAAATAAGTATTTTTCTTTCCTAAGTGTGGAATAACACTTTAAAAAATGTTAAAAATATTTAAATAATTGCATTCTCTCTTGCTAGAAGATAATTCTTAGTAATAATTATCTTTGGGTAGCGAAAATTTGTAAAAATTTCCCTACAGAGATGCTAACAACATAAATTAGTTGAAACAAGCGTATATAAATTTCGTCGTAGCTTGATGAGGAGAACGTAAGGCTTAGTCGGTTTCCAGGAAGCATGGGTCCGAGCCCCGTTACAATTAATTTTTTATACGTTTTTTATTTACCAGTCGTGGCGCAGCGGTACGAGGAGTGACTGTAAAATCGACGGGTTGTGGGCTCGATCCCCACTCGAGGAGATGAAATATTTACTTAAATTTATATTTCGATTTCTTCACTCTGGTGTCGAGGCAGAGCGCAGCGTTGAGTTCTGCCACTCAACACCCAATGCCTCCAGACTCCGGCAGAAGGTGGGGAACAGAGTGTCTTAACACTCGGTTCCCTCTGCCTACCCTGCCTCTTGCTGTGTGCGGGACACAGCGTGAAGCGGATTTTTCTTTTTTTTATAAATAAGTATTTTTCTTTCTTAAGTGTGGATTAACACTTTAAAAAATGTTAAAAATATAAAGCGTTTTTTTTATTAAGAGTAGGTAGCCATCCAAAAATATATATTTAATCTTTTAAATAAAAACCATACATTACATTTATTAAAATCACGTTTAATTTAAGAAACAAAATATATATTTTGCATATTTTGTTGCGATTCTTGTACAAACGGTTTTATACTGACATTTCAAAATGAATGAAGATGCCTGTTGGCCTTGTTCAAAGTTGTTTGTGCTATAGAGCTAACCGCTATTGCAATGTAAATTATTAGGAAAAAACGTTAATATTAACATTTGATGGCCACATTTATCTTGCTAAGTCGAATCTTGATCAAGGATCACAAGGGTTTTTTATCATTTTCCTTTAAAAAATAGAAAACAAATCGTTATCATTCTTCTTAATATTTATTGTTGACTTTCAAAAGTGGTACTTCTAATATCTTCATGTTTATCATATATTTTTCAAATGGGGATTACCGCTCAAGTTTTGTACGTAACAAAATGCAAAATCTTCAACATACATACATACATATATTTAATATATCACAATTGACTTACTTATGCTTATTAAATATTTGGTCACTTTATTCTAGGAAGACTCGAGGCTATATATTATTAAGACCAAATATGAATTAGAGGTAGAGGAGACCTATACTCTATTAAAAAAGTAGGCAGAGGGAACCTATTGTTAAGACACTCCGTTCTCCACTTTCCGCCGAATTCTGGAGGCATTGCGTACTGAGTGGCGGAACTCAACACCGCGCATTGCTCCAAAACCAGAGCGAGAAATGGAAATATAAATTTAAATAAATATTTCATTTTCTTGAGTTGGGATCGAACCCACAACCAGTCACGTTTACAGTCACACTTTGTACTTTTGCGCCACGATCGGCCTCGATATAACCTATTCGGTGAGTTAAAAGGTAAACAAACCAGAAAACCACGACCGTTGGAGTTAATATATTTTATAAAATAAATATGGAAGTAATACATTGATAGCACTGTAAATAATTCTATTGAATTATATTTATAGAACTTATGAAGCCCTTTCAGACTTGTTAGAAATCGAATATTTAATACTAATAAATTATATAGCACAGATAATGCAAGAATTTTATATTAAAAATGTAGCGTTTTGAAATCGGACGGATTATATCCGCCATTTTTACATTAGATGGACTTGTTGATGCGAGAGAACTGTTTGCAGATATTTACGTATAATACTTATTGTTCCGTAGTTATTTTTGTTATTTTTTTAAGCTAAAAGTTATTTATCGATTCTTTTGTCTTTGTCATAATGAGACGCTTTCGTATTTAAAAATATGAGTGAACCAAGCTATGCTTGCACGTTTCTTCGCCAAAAAAAAACAATCAAAGAAAATTCAAATATAAAAGAAAACTTCAGTAGAGATGGCTGTTGTTAACGTCTTTTAATATGCAGAAGAAAAATAGAAAAGTGACCAAGCATTCATATCCGTTCAAATGTGACATTACACTAAAGGTTTGAGAAGCTTTGTTTGTTTTGTTTGTTTACATGTTGTTTCAAGCCAAAATGAATAGACTACAGTATAGTTTAATTTCATTTATTATAGAATAAAATTTTTACGGTACATCTTAGTGCAAAATTCAAAACGCTTAGATAAAAATGAATAACTGATAATTACCGTATATTGAGGCCGGTCGTGGCGCAGCGGCACGAGGTGTGACTGCTAAACCGACTGGTTGTGGGTTCGATCCCCACTCGAGGAGATGAAATATTTACTTAAATTTATATTTCAATTTCTTCGCTCTGGTGTCGAGGTTAAGCGCGGCGTTGAGTTCTGCCACTCAACACGCAATGCCTCCAGAATTCGGCAGAAAGTGGGGAACGGAGTGTCTTAACATAACGTTCCCTCTGCCTACCCTGCTGTGTGCGGGATACAGCGTGAAGCTAATTTAATTTAATTTAATTTTAATTTTACCGTATATTTCACGAGTTTGGCTATCTATATAAAAAAATATTTTCAAGTTTGTAAATAATAGTAGGTTTTCCTTTACCCTTTAGAAAAGACAGACTGCCTTAACTACTTTATAGTTAATTAAAATAAAATGATATTAGTAAAACTGCAACAAAGCGCTACAGTATTGTTGAAGAGAAAAATCTATTTTGGAGTTGTATGCTGTAGCAGCTTTGCATTTTTCTAAAATTTTATTAAGATAACTTTATATTATTGTACCTAGTGGAAGAAATATCAGTTTACATATCGTAAAATCAACATTTTAATAATAAGTTATCGCCAACATCAATTTCTTTTAATAGAATATAATAAAATTTCAAAGGATTGCTAGATTTTTGGTTGCCTCTACAGTAGACAATAAGAAGTACAATAAAACATTCACGTTCTTATTTAATGAACAGAAGTAGTACCTACTGTTTATTAATCAAGGAACACAATTTAATTTAGAATATACAGTTGAAAAAAAAATGTATACTTTAAATCTATCTAGACCACGACTCTAGTTTGGTTCTTCCATTTTATAAATATGTATGTTTATACTGTTACTGTTATGATTACTGAGACGTGCAAAAGTGACCAAACAAGTTTATATTATATTTTTTTTTTCATAAGCACAAATAGTTCTATAACTTGGAGTCATAATAAGCTCAATAACATAGCGAACAAATATATATGTACATTTAATGGCCAGAAGAAGTTACTGTTGATTAAGAACTAAAAAAGGTTTCTCTCCAAACAAGGAGTCTTTAATTTAAAATAAAATCAGCTACACGGTGTATCCCGCACGCAGCAGTAGCAATGACAGAGGGACTTAGTGTTGAGACACTCCGTTTCCCACTTTTCACCGTATTCCGGAGGCATTACGTAAAGTGGCAGAACTCAACGCCACCCTTTACTTCGACACCAGAGCAAAGAAATATTTAATACTAATAAATTTATGATAGGTAGAGTCGAGTAGGGATCAAACCCACGACCATCACACTTTGTGCCACTACAGCACGACTGTCGACCTCTTTGTTTATATAATTTATGTTAATATTTTTAATTTTATTATAACATACTTACGATGCAGTGGTCGAGTCATCGGGGACCATAGCGATGATGTTGACGCTCATATTCACCCGTAACATGTAATTTACCCAACACGCAAAAAACAGCATTATAGCCACGTTGAACCGCGCCGGGATCGCGTCTGGAAAAAAGTAAGTTATTTATTAGACAGTATGAAGAGGCTTTTATACAGGGAATCTAGAGATACTTGTGTACCTTCTTTGTTATTTCTAAATCAGTTGTAAATTTTTTGTAAGTATCTACCTATGTATGTTAAGGGGACGACGAACGACTTATGTCTCAAGTCTCAACTCAAAGAAGATTAAATAAAAAAAATATATTGTAATACTGCTCTGTGCGGGATACAGCGTGAAGATCAGCTTCATCGCTTATTTATTTTATTTATATTAATTTTAAATAAAATTTGTGAAAGTTATCTAAACGGCACCTATTTATGATTAATAAGGCATTTTTTGTTCTTTGTTTAAAGTTTAATCTTTACTTGGTATAATGTAAGTATTTAATGTCACGAGGTACATATACCTTATAAATTCCAATACGTACATATATGTATTTGAATTAAATCAACCTTTTAAGATGAACCAGTTTTATACAAGTATGTATGTAAATATATAAGTACTTATTTGTCTACATCTGAACTTATATAGGTATTAAACATACTCTATATAATATAAATACTTTTTTACGAAATTTTGTATGTGGAGAATATGAAATGTAAAATCGGACTTTTCCGTTTCCGTAGGAAATTTCGGAAAATCATCTATTAGAACTTATTTATAATCCCTTAAGGATATGCTTGGATCCTATATTTGGATTGGCTACATTTGGAGCTGATGGCTAGCAACTTAATAGTTTTATATGTTAATAGATAGAAAATGAGGCCAGTTGGGCGCAAAGGCGCAAAGTGTGATTTTAAATGCGAATTGATTGTGGGTTCGATTCCCAATCGAAGAAATGATATCTCATTTAATATTTTCATTTTTT
The DNA here is from genome assembly GCA_021202915.1 of Heliconius himera. NCBI lineage: Eukaryota > Metazoa > Arthropoda > Insecta > Lepidoptera > Nymphalidae > Heliconius > Heliconius himera. The sequence continues at coordinate 127,985 of JAJHJA010000462.1, read as the reverse complement.
CGCTCTAGTGAGGCAAAGCGCGCGGTCAGTTCCACCACTCAACATGCAATGCCCTTCAGAATTTGGCGGAAAGTGCGAGACAGAGTGTCTTAACACTAGGTTCCCTCAACCTACCCTGCTGTGTGTGCCGCTAAAAAAAAGATAGAAGTTAAACTGTAGAATAGAAGATAACCTATACATAAAATACAATACCAAATCAGGTTAAGATGAACGGAAATACATATATCTCAACTGTACAAATATTAGCAATCGCAGTCAAGTGCGCGACCTCGCAGAAACCTGAAAGCGTGTTCGCGGAAGATAACTTTCAAATACATACAATGTCAATATCAGATAGATAGTGACAACGGTCGACAGATTGCTACAAGCAATGTCTTAAACATTAATTGAAATATAGAAATTAAAGATAGAAGACTAGTGAAAGGGAACTAATCAACTCATTTGATTGAACTGGTTTGAGAAATTTTATTATGAACGTGGATGTAAAATCATATTTTTTATTGACAATGCAATAATATATATATTTGATCGATCAGGATATACTTAAGAAAGCTGATTTAATAAAACTAATTTGTGAGAGAAAATAATTGTCAAACGTATATATTCAAAAACAGAATACTAAAACTAAATAAAACATGAATTGAGTGTTATCTATTTATATAAAAGGACATGTTCCGACTGACTGAGGTAAGACGCACGCACAGCCGTAACCGCTGTGCGCAGAAACGTGAAATTTGGACAGATATTTATTTTTGTAATCTGGACATTCACTAAGAAGGGATTTTGAAAAATGTTAACCCTAAAGGAATGAAATAGGGAGTGAAAGTATGTATGGAGTTTTATAAAATTAGAAATTCAGTCTCTTAAAAATATTTCATTGAATACGTGTTTCATGGTCTTTTAGAATTCACCCACTAAGGGTTCAAATAAAGGATTGAAAAATATATGGAAAAATCTTTAAATTGCCACCGATTTTCATAAAAAATTAAATTCAGACTGTAAAAAATATTTTATTGAACACATGTTTCGTGGTTTTTTTAGAATTCACCCCTAAGGGTGCATATAAGCGGGTGGGGCTGCGCGCACTCACTAGTAAAATATAAGTTTATAATTAGGTAGATACATGTTTTGAATCTTAAAGCAATGTCTTATTAGGTGGCGCCAAATTTTTATACTACTACGAATCAAACCAAATCAAATCACAAAATTAATATTAGCTAATATTATATTTCAGTATACCTATTATTGTGTTAGTGTTGTTGTTCGGTTACTTTAGTTTATCTATAAACTGCGGGAGGCCAGTTCATATCAATATTATCATAAATCGGATAATTTCCAGATCAATATAAAAAAAAAACAATGTCATTGTATATTTACCTTATCATGTCAAAATAATCTTTAACAAGCGTTTATCTTTGATACTTGGATAGGTTAAGATGCAATATTTTTGTGATATTAAAACACTCAAAATATTTCATTATCCTCGTGGGTTTTCCAACTGTGTTTGTGTTAGTATTATTGTAAATCTGATTTAAATACTTCACAAAAACGTGTTGTAACTTTCGTTAAGGCCGTTCGTGTGACCTTTATGCTGATAGGTGCTGCCTTCGACTGTTTTTGATTAAAAAACATTCAGCTTCACGCTGTATCCCGCACGCAGCAAGGTTAGGCAGAGTTAACCTAGTGTTAAGACACTCCGTTCTCCACTTTCCGTCGAATTCTGGAGGCATTGCGTGTTTTTAAGGCCGCGCTTTGCCTCAACACCAGAGCGAAGAAATGGAAATATAAAGTTAAATAAATATTTCATCTCCTCGAGTGGAGATCGAACCCACAACCAGTCGATTTTACAGTCACACTTTGTGCTCCTGCACCACTGGCCCCGACGAGTGGACCGTTTTTGATACGGTAAATGATTTAAGAGGTGCGAAACAGTAGATCTTTGCTTAACGGCGTACTCGGGTTTTTCCCACTGAATGACCGACGGCTTGCTTTACGGTGAAAGTGCAAGAATGCAGGCCCTAAGCTGTTTGGCGCGACGTCGCCGCGGCGACGCCATGTCGCCGCCAATATTATATGGATATGTATATTAATTTCTTTATTTTCTCACATTATTAATATCATCTAACTGATATATATCGAGTGCAAGTTTTAGTCGAGAGCGTTATATTTGATGTTTTTACAGACAGTAACAGCAAGACCTGCTATAGTTGATAATATTCTAATATTTAACTAGGTATTTATTCAATGTACTCTATATGATTTTAAAAGAATATTTTTACAATATGGTAGTAAATAAATGTACCAATAAAATGTTGAGCAAATTTTTAAAATAATTTACTTCAAATTATGGTACATGCAAATGCTTAAAAAAAATCAGCTTCACGCTTTTTCCCGCACACAGCAGGGTAGGCAGAGGGAACCTAGTGTTTAAGACACTCCAGTTCCCACTTTCTGCCGAATTCTGGAGGCATTGCGTATTGAGTGGCGAAACTCAACGCCGCCTCGACACCAGAGCGAAGAAATGAAAATATAAATGTAAATAAATATTTATTTTCCTCGAGTGGGGATCGAACCCACAACCAGTCGATTTTACAGCCACACTTTGTGCTCCTGCGCCACGACTGGCCTTTGATTACAAGTCCTTAATATATGTATATTAAATGTTACCTAAGAATACTATTCTAAGTAACAATAGCTCATACTTGCTGCAATTATATTATAATATTACATCCTTTATACTACAAAGGTAGGTACTCGATCTAGGTAGTTGGTTAACGCAGTGTGGCTTATCTGTTTGTGCCAGAATCGTTGAATCGTAACAAGGTACATATTTTATGCGATTTGTCAAGGGCGAAACAGAATGAATTGACGTTTAGTTCCACGTATAGTACTAGTGAAAAGATGTATTGAACCGTATGTAATTTTTTTTAAATGTTAAATGTTAAACATGTTTGTATTTTTTTGCGTTTTTACAGGCACGGCATAATTAAGTTGAAATATCGATATATTTAAAGCTGAAGTGAGTTCGATATCCGTTGTCAACACTGAGAAATCCATTATTTTCATTTTTCCGGTGTAACAAGAACGGCGTTAAGTCTCGGATTTGGGACTAAAGTAGAGACTCTCTGCTAATAATTACAAAGTTATGTAATTTTATTTTACGAAAAATTTCACACAATCCATTGACGTCACAGATTTGGTAAGTTTTGAGAGATAGGAAAAAAATCTATAGATTCATCTCAGTTTTCTGATCTTTTATTAATCCACGTTTGTCACTTCCCACGTTGTCTTCTATTAAATTTGCTTATGTAGATTACCCTCCGAGTAAGTAAATAAGTAAGTAAGTTAAATTTCAGTCATTTTAAATAAAATCAATAGACAAATAGAGTATGTGCTCACTAAATATATTATATATATCACAAACCCACACTTTTTTGGAGAATAAACTTCATGTATTTTATTAAAAATCACTCACAGTATAACCAAGTACAATAGATAGGTAGAAAAAAATAATACAACACTGAAACAAGTAATACCAACCTGATAACAATAATTTTGAATCATCACGTAATATATATTTTTTATCTCTCTAAAATATATAAATTAATGTAATTAATGTCATAATAACGACAAAAGGAACGTTTCAACGTTAAAGTTATTGAGGTAAATTTAACGCAAGTATAAAATATTCTTAATGGAATATTCCGTTAGGCACGATATTTAACGATTCCTAGGCATACATAGTCTGGATTATAGGAAAATTTTCAATAGAAAAAAACTTAAACTAAAAATAGAAGAAAACTTGAAGAGTCTAAGATATCACAATCAGTTGACTCTTTTATTCTAAAATAAAAAAGTTTCTACAATAAAATAAAAAAATATTCGATTTAAAAATGATATTCTGGATATTTTTTGCATTCGTCAAAAGCTGTACAAAACACCGGCACGTGACGTTTTAATCTAAAATAGACTAATATGTTCTTTAATTATGAAATAATAATAATTCATAAATATATTTTTAAATATAATACAGATATTCATTCATAAAAATCAATCTATACACAAAGATTTTCAATGTGACAATTATTATAGTCAATAGCGAGCTAGCAGTAATAGAAGGTACTAAATAAAGTTCCAGACTACACTAAATAATATATAAATAAATGTAAATATAGAGCCCGGTCGTGGCGCAGGGGTACAAAGTGTGACTGCAAAATCGACTGGTTGTGGGTTCGATCCCACTCCAGGAAGTGAAATATTTATTTACATTTATATGTTCATTTCTTCGCTCTGGTGTTGAGGCAAAGCGCGGCGTTGAATTCCGCCACTCAACACGCAATGCCTCCAGAACTTGGCGGAAAGTGGATAACGGAGTGTCTTAACACAAAGTTCCCTCTGCCTATCCTGCTGTATGCGGGATACAGCGTGAAGTTGATAAAAAAAATGTAAATATATAATTTACATAAAAAAATTAAATATATCCTTAAAAATATAAATTCTTAATTACTGATACATCGAATAATAAACAGCGATTCTGTAATCAACTATGCATCGTTGATTACAGAAAACCCCGAGTACAAATCTCAAGGCGAAAAAAAAATAAACAATGAAGCGCCACCAGCTTAGATTTTTAAAGAATAGACGCAAAAGTAACTGACCGTCACAGTAATTTACGAACCATATGACGTCAATGTAATGTCATTTTTCATTTTTGAAATTATTACAAAAAAAAATGATTTATTTAAGGCCGGTCGTGGCGCAGCGGCACGAGGTGTGACTGCAAAACCGATTGGTTGTGGTTTCGATCCCCACTCGAGATGAAATATTTACTTAAATTTATATTTCCATTTCTTCGCTCTGGTGTCAAGGTTAAGCGCGGCGTTGAGTTCTGCCACTCAACACGCAATGCCTCCAGAATTCGGCAGAAATAGGGGAACGGAGTGTCTTAACACTAGGTTCCCTCTGCCTACCCTGCTGTGTGCAGGATACAGCGTAAAGCTAAATAAATAAATAATAAATAATGAACTCCACAAGGCAAAGTTACGCTTACTTCGAATAGTTTCATAAGAACGTTAGTAGGTGTAATCTTTAGCAATTCATAAAATAAAAACAGAAAAGTTGCTGTCACGGTAAAAAAAAATATAAGCAATATCTTGCATTAACCAAGAGGATAAGTGCAAGACGCAAGAAATGCAGATCGTATCGCTCTATGTACGTTTCAATTCGGCAACCTTTAATAAAATTGCGAGAAAATATTATATTATACCAAAAATATATATCTGCATTTATTTTAGTGTTCACAATTAAAAAAATATATATTTACTCGCATATACCTGTTTCCGGAAGTTAAAAAAAGATAAGATCATTGGTGCTTGTCGGTGAATGGTACCATTACCCTATATCTTGAAATATGCGTGACATTTCAAAAACTAACCATATTACGACTACTATGTATACACTATATACAGGGTGGAAGAGGCAGCGCTCCATTTACGGAAACAGCATATAGGGTAAAATATTTCAAACCTATACCTAAAGAAATTAATCAAGATGCCTCAACAGTTTGGACGTAGGATTTTTTTTTCATTTCACGATTTTTATCCATACCTGTATTTCGTGTGACGCGATTACGTATAGATCCCAATAACATAAACACTTACTACTTTCCTTTGATAGGTTTATGTGTGCGTGCGCCATCCTTACAAATGGCGTTTTGTTTTAAAATGACAATTTTATTATTTATTTTGTTTGAAAAAAAACCGTTTCATGTTTGGGAATTTATTTTTTCTGAATTATATTAGGTTTTTATAGAGTAGTTAAAACTGTGGTTTCATTTAATGTGGTGCTGACACTTCCACCCTGTATAGTGTTTGCAAAAGTTTGTGCAAAATATACGGTAGGTATACCTACCCAAGTTTTCACGTATTTACCAAACTATAAATACCTCATATATATATTTTTAATTCTATGGAGTTACAGTTCTGGCCTTTGGATTTAGCAACGAGAGCGTGAAACAATACAAAATTAAATACTTAGAAATATTCATTTACTATTTTAGATCAATTGAAAATCCGATCAAAAATATTAAAAAATTATAACAAACATAAAATAAAAAAATTCAGTAGCTTCGTTCAATGTTTATATTTATTTTACGATTAAACACAAACGACTTAAAGTCTCAGTTCTTTATTGTTTTATAATAACTCGCTTCATATTTGATAGTTATCTTGAGTTCTCTAGACTCACGTTTAAACATTATAAATTCTCTATTATGATAAGGAAATCTTGTTTCATTTGTTTTTAATGACGCCTGCCATGGTGCAGTGGCACAAATTGTGACTATAAACGCGAAGTTTGTGGTTTCGATTCCTACTTGAGAAAATGAAATATTTAATATTTTGATTTCTTCGTTTCTGATCTCAAGACCAACCTCGGGAATTGAATTCCGCTACTTAACACGCGATGTCTCCAGAATTTGACGGAAAATGAGGAATGGTCCTAACACTAGATTCCCACTGTGACGCTTAATTAAAAAAACCTTTTAATGAGGTAACTAAAGTTTATCCAACAAACAGTCAAGGTAAGCGTAATTATGACATGTTTTAATGTAAATTATATGTGAGCAAAAAATAAGGTGCTTTATGTTATAATATTTACACAGTAATGTTGCTGACATTACCTTAGAAATAAATTATGCCCAATGCCACATTTAGTTATATAGGATATTAACCAATAATCCATACACATAAAATAAATAAGGTATAAGAAGGACATTAAATGTGAAATGGAAATGCTAACTTTAAATAAATAAAATTGTTAAACGCAAACGTAATTTTAATAAAACTATTCACAAATTATAATCATGAAAATCAAATACAATATTAATTTAAACATAACTTAGCATTAATTACAACTTAATTACACGAACAAAAAATATCTATCCAAGGATAAAAAAGAAAAGAATATATTATTTTATACAATAGTAAAATATAATTTCTATATAGCAGAACTAATTAAAAACACACACAAAGGAAACTTACCAAAAAGTTTTATATGCATTTTCATTATTATTGACAAATGTCACTAGCTGTAAACACTGAAACGTCACGCACTGTTTAAGGCGCCAAAAGCGATCGGCGCGGCGGGTTGCGCGCGCGCTCGTCTCTGAGCGACTGCTAATCGAGATTTTAAAAGCCTCACCGCTCGGGCTCCGGTGCCACTCAACCATAAAGTCGTCAGAAGATATGCAACTTAAAATACTGAACGTCGATAACATGGAATCCTTATATTAACTATATACAACCTCCATATCGCAGATGCCTCCATTATTGAATCAGGTGAAATTGTAAAACAAATAAGACTATAGAATAAACCGGTTTGTGCAAAATATTTAGTAGGAATAAACTATGCTTATTATTTTATACTATATTGCTGTTTATTTATTTTATTAACTAATCATTTTGATGTACGAGATAAAAGAAATAGTATGTATATATGTATATATAACGCTACTATTATATAAAATAATTAATCATAATTTACATTGTTAAGTTATTATAGATAACAATCTCTGTACCGTAATTATAGCTATCAAGTAATGAATTATAAGTATTTATAATGCGTTTGTAGTCAATGAATATTATACATTATTCGTTACTGTCCCATTTTCAATTCATACAATAGGCGTTTAGAGAACAAAATGCTAAGCTGTGCCTGACGCACGGCTTTAAGCATTTATATTAACGTGCATACATCGAGGTAGAAGGTAGAACTCGATTAGGTACCGTTATTACGACTTAGTAATTATTTGAGAATTTCATTAAGTATTTGTCCCCTGCACACTTGCGCATACGCCGATAATGTTATATACATTATTGAATTACATCAACATAGATATTGTAGATTTAACTCAATGTATCATTAATATTAACGTTTTTCTTCATAAGTACAAGTGAGTATATAAATATGTTTAAATAGTTGTGACGCAAATGTGAGTAATAATCAAAGTAAAAGAAAATATACATTGAAAAATATAATTTATAAGCAATGAAAGTAAACATTTCCTTAACTGGTCATATTTATTGTTAAAACTAAAATAAAAAAAAATGTATAAAATAGCAAAACTTATACAGATTGTTTTTGTCATCACCACTTCAAATGGAACGTTTTAACACAGTTTTAACTACTCTATAAAAAACCAATACAATTAAAGCAGATTTTCAAAAAATGAAAAAGTGTTTTTTTCAAACAAAATATTAATAAAATTATCGTTGTAAAATAAAATTTGTCAAGAATTACTCACACAGACATAAACCTATCAAAGCGGTAATTCCGCACACGTCATGAGTAATAATCAAAGTAAAGAAAATATACATTGAAAAATATAATTTATAAGCAATGAAAGTAAACATTTCCTTAACTGGTCATATTTATTGTTAAAACTAAAATAAAAAAAAATGTATAAAATAGCAAAACTTATACAGATTGTTTTTGTCATCACCACTTCAAATGGAACGTTTTAACACAGTTTTAACTACTCTATAAAAAACCAATACAATTAAAGCAGATTTTTCAAAAAATGAAAAAGTGTTTTTTTCAAACAAAATATTTAATAAAATTATCGTTGTAAAATAAAATTTGTCAAGAATTACTCACACAGACATAAACCTATCAAAGCGGTAATTCCGCACACGTCATGAGTAATAATCAAAGTAAAAGAAAATATACATTGAAAAATATAATTTATAAGCAATGAAAGTAAACATTTCCTTAACTGGTCATATTTATTGTTAAAACTAAAATAAAAAAAAATGTATAAAATAGCAAAACTTATACAGATTGTTTTTGTCATCACCACTTCAAATGGAACGTTTTAACACAGTTTTAACTACTCTATAAAAAACCAATACAATTAAAGCAGATTTTTCAAAAAATGAAAAAGTGTTTTTTTCAAACAAAATATTTAATAAAATTATCGTTGTAAAATAAAATTTGTCAAGAATTACTCACACAGACATAAACCTATCAAAGCGGTAATTCCGCACACGTCATGAGTAATAATCAAAGTAAAAGAAAATATACATTGAAAAATATAATTTATAAGCAATGAAAGTAAACATTTCCTTAACTGGTCATATTTATTGTTAAAACTAAAATAAAAAAAAATGTATAAAATAGCAAAACTTATACAGATTGTTTTTGTCATCACCACTTCAAATGGAACGTTTTAACACAGTTTTAACTACTCTATAAAAAACCAATACAATTAAAGCAGATTTTTCAAAAAATGAAAAAGTGTTTTTTTCAAACAAAATATTTAATAAAATTATCGTTGTAAAATAAAATTTGTCAAGAATTACTCACACAGACATAAACCTATCAAAGCGGTAATTCCGCACACGTTCACGAAATCGAGTCGTAGGTAATGGCGGCGATGTTGAATTGCGTAAAATAGTACGAGAGATATCCCTTTCTCGTTCTAGTATATTTTTGAGCCTCCCATGTTTTTTGAATGACAAGCGGCAGGTCGGCAACGCTTAGTAGTATTTTTGTAGTAGTATGTGTTTACGTTATTGGTATCGTATGCGTAAATGCGTCACACGAAATACAGGTATGGATAAACATCGAGAAATGAAAAAAAATCCTACGTCTAAACTATTGTGGTAAAATATAATGAGGTATATGTCTAAACATTTTAGGTATGGGTTTGAAATATTTTACCCTATACGCTGCTCCCGTAAAAGGAGTGCCGACGCTTCCAGCCTGTATAATACTAGCGGCCCGCTCGCGACTTCGCCAGCTTGAACTACATAATTAGTTAATTATTAATTTACTAATCTTCATTACTTTCGTTTCCTTATTATAATCCATGCCTATATTGTAAATTCAAAAGTAACTCTGTCTGTTTGTCTGTCTGTCTGTATGTCTGTCTGTGTGTCTGTCTGTATGTCTGTCTGTGACGCAATCGGGTCGATTGCTGATACGATTGTGATAATATTTCATATACAAATACTTGAGGATCTGGGGATGGACATAGGTAACTTTTTTTCTCATATTTGTAATATTTTCGATACATACGAATATATTAAAATACCTTTCAATTTGACATGTAATTTATTGTGACATAAATTACAACCATCGCTAAGCAACCGTTACTAAGCAAGTAACAATTTTGTTGTTTTAAGAAAAAGTCGTCCAAAATGAGCTTCCTCAACGCTTACATGGCGTGCGCTGACTGAACCTTATGAGACACATAAAAACAATGTTTTACCAAAATACTGTCTTAAAAAACCTATTAAAATATGATATATATCTGAAGGTTGAGCCGCAGTATCCATTTTACTATATTTAATTTAAATTTATCAGGTTATTGTTAATGTATGAGAGGCCAGTCGTGGCGCAGCGGCACGAGGTGTGACTGCAAAACCGACTGGTTGTGGGTTCGATCCCCACTCGAGGAGATGAAATATTTACTTAAATTTATATTTCCATTTCTTCGCGCTGGTGTCGAGGTTAAGCGCGGCGTTGAGTTCAGCCACTCAACACGCAATGCCTCCAGGATTCGGCAGAAAGTTGGGAACGAAGTGTCTTAACACTAGGTTCCCTCTGCCTACCCTGCTGTGTGCGGGATACAGCGTGAAGCTGATTTAATTTAATTTAATTGTTAATGTATTTTCTATAATTTGGTATTCATCCTAATCAAAATAAGCATAATAGTAACCTTTAGCATTTCAGCTAGATTGAAATTATATTCTACTGTGCAACATTCTAATAAATACTGAAGGAGGTATCACTGATTCAAAATGACCTGACCCTAGGAGACGCACGGTATGACCAAACCGAACGGGCAGACGAGGTTGATGTTGTAATTTTAATACATTTTCGACCTTCTGTTAATTTTTATGTGGTTATTTGCTGTTTATTATCAGTTAATTTTTTTCTTTGGTTCTCTTCGCCTATTCGAGTAGTAGATTAGTTAGATTTTTTTAAATTACTTACAATACCGCTACTTTTTATTTAATGTTATTTAAATATTTAGGAAAGAATGGTTGGTTATTTCGTTTTGGTTATCTATACCGTTGTTAATTTTGGGATTTTATTTGATACTGCTCCCAAAATTATCGTATTTAATATAGAAATGTTTAGTTATTTCATATAGGATCTATGTATGTGTCGCACGAATGCGTGTAAAAAAGTTTTTCCCGAGTAAATGACTATCCCGTGGAACTTCTGGGACAAACAGTAGCCCATGTGTTCCTCCACAACCCCCTCTATCAGTTACTGAAAGTCTCAGAAAAGTTCAGTTGTTCTGGACATTAGTTCGGGAAATAGAAAGATAGACAAAGACAAAAAATATAAAATTGTTTCTTTTTTGTATTTGTGTATCATTAAGCTAGCCACATGCACTTGCAGAAACACAATCATTTTGAAATCACAAGCAGACACTTCAATTTTATTTATAAGACGGTTAGTGCAAGATAGAACGGTTAATGCAACAGAAACCTTGCAATTATCAATATTTAATATTTTTTGTCACAAAATGCCTTGTTGTGACTTATTTATAAGAGATGCGGTGTCGCGGATTTTATTAGAACGAATAAAATTGAGGCCAGTCGTGGCGAAGGGGCACAAAGTGTAACTGTAAAACCGACTGGTTGTGGGTTCGATCCACACTCGAGGAGATGAAATATTTACTTAAATTTATATTTCTATTTCTTCGGTCTGATGTCGCGACGCGGTGCGCTCAGCGCGGCGTTGAGTTTCGCCACTCAATACGCTCTTAAAACTAGGTTCCCTCTGCTTACCGTGCTGTGTACAGGATACAACGTGAAGCTGATGTTTTTTTTATTAAAATTGAATATTTGTGTAGTACAATGTACTTGCATGTATTTTATTATTTCTGCAGGGCCTGCGGTTCGATGACGCTCGTTATTATTGTTATTTGGTTATGTAAGGCTAACTGAAAAAATACACCATAATGCTATATAGTACAGCATTATCCCTTATCCGATAAAATGTTATAGATAAATACGTCCTCTTTATACAGATAAAAATTGGGTTTTTCAGTATATCACAAATATGTACCTATATTTTAGAAGATATCTAAGTAGAGAGAGGCGTAGAAGGTCATGCACTGCGAAAATGTTTAAAGTTTAAAGTTATACATACATATAATATATGTATAAATATATATATATATATATATATATATATATATATATATATATATATATATATATATATATATAATCTAGAGATTGGATAGATGTATGGAACAATCGAAGATTGACGTAGAAGATAGGTTATTAATATTGGGCGTTAGTGAATTGTAGTTTTAATTTTTTGGGATTTTAAAAGTTAAAATAATAAATTAAATAAATAGTATTTAATTTATTATCTATATATGCATCGCACGGGGAACGTGTAAAAACGTTTTTCACGGATAATTCAGTATCCCGTGGAAATTCCGGGATAAAAAATTTTTGTTGCTCCATAACCCCACTATCGATCACTGAAAGTTCAATTTTATTTTGTATTTGAGTATAATGTAAGTAACCACATACACTTCATAAACACAGCTATTTAGATATCACAAACAGAAATTTAAATTGTATCTATAAAAAACGGACAAAACAGCGCAAACCTTGTAGTTATCAATTACTTATTGTGACTTATGGTACGGGAGCCGAAGAGGGGACTTTCGGGATTTACTCGAGCGCGGCAGATTAACATACTGGGGATTCCACGTATTCGGTTACGTACTTTCACCAAATTGAAGCCCCATATATAATGATCAGATTAGTAAAAAAAAAACATCATATGAAATTCTCGAGCGCATCAGATTAAGTTAGAGTAAGTTAGTTACATTCTAAATTGTGTATATTCCACTAATCTGACAATTTGGGAGTGACGTAAAGAAGAGGAAGGGCTACAAAGTTGTAAAAAAAACTTTATCTCGACATTCTCGAGCGTGGCTAATTTTTCTTTTATTTTGAAGGGAATAATTCAAGGATTACGAAAAATATATAATCTGACGAATTCCACAAGCCGAAATAATAAAAATTGATAGATAAAGTTGCAAGTAATGCAGCTACGAGTTGCCTAAAATCCTCTCAAATCATCAAATCGAGTCAGAGGAGGAAGATGATTCTCCCGATGAATCTTCATCGTCAGAATCATAAAAAATAATCATAAGAAAATTAAATTAAAAAAATGAACAGTTCTCAAAATAAAAAATCAATTATTTTCTTATAAACTTGTAATATTTTTTAGAGTTTATATATTTTTTTGAGTGTCACTGTAGAACCGACTGGTTGTGGGTTCAATCCCCATTCGAGGAGATGAAATATTTTCTTAAATTTACATTTTCATTTATTCGCTCTGGTGTCGAGGCAAAATCGCGGCGTTAAGTGCTGCCACTCAACATTCAATGCCTTCAAAATTTGGTAGAAAGTGGGGAACAGAGTGTCTACACTGCTGTGTGCTGGATACAAAGTAAAGCTGATTTGTTTATTTTATTTATTAAAAAAAATATTAATAATTGTCAGATTAAGCAAGTTCCTTCAGATAATCGTCCGATTATGACATAGCACGTCTAGGGCATGAAGATGAACCATATATATCTGAATCTGACGTGCTTGAGTATTTCAAAATGACGAATTTTTTTGCACATTCCAACAATGGTTGCGAGCTTGCGTCACATCCAAACCGTCAGATTATTATATAAGAGCTTTTTTGCTGGTTTACTTAACATCCCCTTAGAAAATCTGACGTACTCGATGATATTTTTTTTTTCATTTTTAACTCTTAAGTACGACTACGTCCATCACGGAAACAGTCAGATTAACATATTTACATTTTTAAGAATACGTGGGAAATTAATGATATCACCGACCAAAAGATATGTATTATATGACATTTTTTTCTTGTTATCATCCAAGCTTCGCAACTCAATTGGTCTCTACGACGCTCGAGTAAATCCCGAAAGTCGCTTCTTCGGCTCCCGTACAATATTTACCTATAAAAGATTCGGTGTCGCGGATTTTTATTAGAATGAATGAAATTGAATATTTTTGTAGTATGATGTACTTGCATATATTTTATTATTTCTACAGCGCCTGCGGTTCCATGGCTTTCATTATTATTGTTATTTGGTTATGTACGGCTAACTAAAGAAATACGCCGTATACAGCCTATAGCACATAATTTATCTATCTCTTAAGACAACCAACAGTGACCATTTTTGTGAATTTAATAAACTGCGACAACCTATGTCCTCGCATAGCATTATCATTTTTTTTTACTGTATTATCATAGTACAGATTATTATAGAATACGGGTTACTTTTAATTTCTATACTTTTAAATATGAATTTTACGTTGATAATATTAATAATATAACTAGTTATGTTTAGTTTTTTTTATTAATATTTTACTTTAGTTACGTTTACTTTATATATATATATATATATATATATATATATATATATATATATATATATATATATATATATATATATGGTTTTTATATATATATATATATATATATCCATACCTATATTATAAATTCGAAAGTAACTCTGTCTGTCTGTCTGTCTGTCTGTGCCGCAATCAGGGCCAAACCGCTAATTCAATTGTAATAAAATACTCATAAAGAGATACTTGAGGGTCTTCGGATGAACATAGGTTACTTTTTTTTCTCATATTTGTAATATTATCGATATATACTAATATATTAAAATATTTTTCAATTTGACAGGCAATTTATTCCGCCATGTTAATAACAACCGACCGTTGCTAAGCAACGGATTGCAAAGTTTATTTGTTGTTATAAGCAAACGTCACCCAAAATGAGCTTGCTTAACGCATACATGGCGTGCGCCGACTCAACCTTATGAGATACATAAAAATAATGTTTTACAAAAATATTGTCCTTTAAATAATGTTTAAAAAAGTCCCCGATACACATACCATATTTATCTCTGAAGCTTGAGCAAAGTAACACAGTAACAACAAGTAACCATTTTAATTAATTTACTTTATATTTATCGGGTTTTTGTTGTATGTATTTTCTATAATTTGATATTGATCCTTATGAAAATGAATATAATAGTCACTTTTAGCATTTCATCTAGATTGAAATTATAGTTCACTGTACAACATTCTAATAAATAATTAAGGAGATGTCACTGATTCGAAATAACCTAGCATACGACCGGCATAGTATGACCGACGCGAACGGGCAGATGACTTTGACGGTTTTGTAAATTTTCATACATTTTCGAACTACTGTTAATTTTTATGTAATTATTTGCTGTTTATAATTAATTTATACTTTTCTTTGGTTCTTCGCTTATTCGAGGAGCAGATTAGTTAGATTTTCATGAATTTCTTGGTGTGGTGTAAGTTGCGGCCCTGCGCGGCATCGGTGTAATATTATTTAAGTATTAAGGAGAGAATTGTTGGTTATTTCATCTTGGTTGGATGGTTATCTATACCGTTGTTATACACTTAATAAATTGTGGTTTTAGTTTTCTGGGATTTTATTTGATATTGCTCGCAAAACTTATCATATTTAATGTAGAAAGGACTTAAGTTATTTCATATAGTATCTATGTACGCGCGCAAGGAAAACGAGTAAAAAGATTTTCCCCGGGTAAATCAGTAAAATCTATCACTGAAAGTCCAATAAAAATTAGTTCAGTTATTCTGGATATTAGCTCGGGGAAATAGAAAGACAGAAAGAGATAAAATTATTATTAATGTATCTGGTTTTGTTTAGTTTTTTTATTAATATTTTACCATGGTTACGTTTACTTATATTTTTTTTATTTAAATTAGTTACATATTTTCACAAACAATTTCCTAAATATATCTATAAGCATTCGTAAAGTTTAAGCAGGCGAAGCCGCGTCCGGGTCCGCTAGTATATATATATATATAGTATATAGTATATAACCGTAGCATTTGGCGCTCCGTTCTCTCTGACTACTCCGCTAGGCATAAAGCATGAAGTTAGTTTAGTTTATATATATGAGCCGTTCAGTGGCTTATGCTAAACATCGCATACATTCTCGTATATTTTTTAAATAACAATAGATTTGTATTTATTTATACAACTTGATGCTTTATTCCACGTTAGCATAAATTGAAGCTATACTTGGCTCTCTCTGCTTATCCTGTTATGAAGAATGTGAATTTAAAAAAATGAATCAGAAGAGACCAGTCGTTATTATCGTTTCAACATAGATACAATGAACAATTTGCTATCATTATATTATATAATCTTTTAAAAAAAATTTAAACTTTAAATTAGTTCTTGACATATCAAATTCATCTTTTAAAGTTTAAAATTAATCTTATTAATTTAAAATTTTTTCAAAAGATAGGTAAATTTTTAATTAATGACAAGTAAAAAAATGTTTCGAATACGTAACAAGTATTTTACTATATTTTGGAACTATGTTATAAAATCGAAACCAAGGCTTCATGTTAATACTAAAGAATGAGATGTAAAATATTACATAAACATTATAATATTCTTAATAATTAAACAAATAAAACAAATAAATATTTTTGCAACATTGTATTAAAACCAACTCATCTATTTACAAATAATTATCTTACGACTTTAGCTATAATTACAAAATGTATGAATAAATCACTATTATAAGTGATAGCAGGTGGGTGTTAAAATGCAAATGGCGTTTGAATTGTTAAGTACGAAAGGTTTTAATATTAAACTAAGCTACTAAATTACACTAAGGAGAGAAAATACGATTGTTTTAACATAAAATATTTTGAATGAAACAATGTTAGTTGTAATTAAAAGGATCGCATAACCAAAGCAATTCATTGACAAAATGGCTGTGATCCAATTAAGAAATTTACCTATAAAACTAAAATTATAACTTTTTTAATAATTACAAATGATTACTTTAATTACTTCACTCTCGGTAACAAGACTAAGCGCGTCGTCGAGTTCCGCCACTCAACACGCAATATGTCAAAAATTGGTCGGTGCGCGAGAAACGGAGTGTCTTAACACTAAATTCCCTCTGAACACCTTGATATATATATAAGATACATCGTAAAGCTAAAAACAACAAATTAATTGTCAACTAACCCACAAATACAATTTAAACAATTTGATAATTATTATATTGCATTGTAATCATTTAACTAAAACTAAGCTTCTCGCCGTTTTGGCGCCGACTAGACGTGCGTACTCTTGGACTTCAACAAGACCATCACCTTTCTTGGCTATTTTTCTTTTAAACATCTTATATCTCATCACTTCACCTTTATGTAATATTGGTATATAATTTATATCATTTTCCGTAGGATAATTATCATCTATGCTGTCTATATCTGGATCAAGCCTTGAATTGGGCACAGCATCTATTTTTTTTATACTCTCCTCAATAGGGAACCATTTGTAAGTTTCGGGGCAGAGCAAGTCCGAAGGGTGGAAGTTTCCTTTGTACCTCATTTTATGACATGAACGTATATAAAATCCCATATAATAATACTTAAGATCCGGACACAGTGTATGCAAATGCCTTGAAAACGCTATCTCCCTGGAATAAAAATGATATGTTTAACAATATCTTTTTTACGTAATAAATACATATCTTTATCTTTGGGGCCAGCCGTGGCGCGGTGGTACAAGAGTTCGATTGTAAACGCGACAGGTAGTGAGTTCGATTCCTACTAGAGTAATTGAAATATTTAATATTTTCATTTCCTCGATTTGGTAACAAGGCATAGCGCGGAATTGAGTTTGTCACTCAACATGCAATGCCACCAGAATTCAGCGGAAATTGGGAAATGGAAATGTCTTTTGGAAATGTCACTTTCCGCCAAATTCTGGAGGCATTGCGTGTCGAGTGGCGGAACTCAACGTCGCGCTTTGCCTCGTGCAAAGAATTGAAAATATATATGTAAATAAATATTTCATTTCCTCGAGTGGGGATCGAACCCACGACCAGTTGATTTTACAGTCACATTTTGTGCCCCTGCTCCATGACTGGCCTCAAAATATCCTAAGTGTTAACACTAAAATCTAATTTTAACTAAACTAATTTTAAAAAATCATACCTCAGAGCACCGTACGTTCCTAATGTCAAATTTCTGTAATCAGGATCATAAAATAGATATACAGATGAGACACACTTGGGCAGAATGTCTATAACACCAACGGCTATCAGTTTCCCATCGAGCCAGTACTGCTGATGAAATGAACCGTAGCCACAAGGTGGACCAACTTCTGTATATTCCTCCTAAAAATATATATATAATATTAGGCCTTGTGGCGCAGAATTACGGAGACTGACTGTAAGCGGGTCATGTGGGTTCGATTTCCATTCAAAAGAATAATTTATTTTCACTTTCTGGTTCTGGTAAGGCAAAGCACGTTGCGTTGGCGTTTTGTCACTCAACTGTGACTTGATTTATAGATGGCTCCTTTTACAGTACGAATCGTGCCCAGAAGGCTATCTGAACTTTTGTGTATTATTCCAGTAGAAACAAAATAAATAATAGTAAGAAAAATCAAGAGCCCGTCGTGACGCAGGATCACAAGGGTGTGACTGTAAAGTGACGGTGTGTGTTAGGTCCCCACTCGAGGGAAAAAAAAATCTTAATATTTTCATTTCTTTGCTTTGACAAAAAGCCTGGCGTTGAATTCCGCCACTCAACACGCAATGCCTCGAAAAATGCGGCGGAAAGTGTGGAACGGAATGGCTTAACACTAGATTATCTACTGTATGTAGGATACAGCGTGAAATTGAAGAAAGAAAAATCGGATTTGGACAGCCATTTACAACTAACTTTAGCCCCGTCACGACTCGTCGAAAGTACTGTACTATGCTATAGACCACTGGTTCCCAACCAGTGGTCCGCAGAAGCCCAAATATGGTCCGCAAACGATCTTAATTTTATGATTGGAGATGGTGAGGCGAAGTTTCTGTTTGATTATTACAGTTAATTTTTATTTTACCTACCTGCATCAAGATAAGGTTGGGAACCCCTGCTATAGACAGATCAAAAAGCATACAAAATTGGTTCTTTACCTGTAGTGGGCTATGCACCAAGAAGTCATGAAACTTTGATTCGGTACACTTTTCAGGCCTGTCTCCGTGAATAATTGTTTGATATTTCACATATACCTCATGGCTCTCTTTAGAAGAAGCCAGCCACTCAGCGCTGGGTGGTGCAGTTCTTACTAATTTTATCTAAAACAAAATTAAAATTGTTTTTATAAGACTCTTTGTACATTCTTAAGACTAACATAGATTTAACTTATTCTTAATGCAGTGTTAACTCTGTTATATACAGGGTGGAAGAGGCAGCGCTCCATTTACGGAAACAGCATATAGGGTAAAATATTTCAAACCTATACCTAAAGAAATTAATCAAGATGCCTCAACAGTTTGGACGTAGGATTTTTTTTTCATTTCACGATTTTTATCCATACCTGTATTTCGTGTGACGCGATTACCTATAGATCCCAATAACATAAACACTTACTACTACAAAAATACTACTACTTAAACAACTTTGAACTTTATTGCCAATACATATGACTCGATTTCGGAATGAGGCGTGTGCGGCGGTGTTCCTTTGATAGGTTTATGTGTGCGTGCGTCATCCTTACAAATGGCGTTTTGTTTTAAAATGGCAATTTTATTATTTATTTTGTTTGAGAAAAAAACTTTTTCATTTTTGGGAATTTATTTTTTTCTGAATTATATTAGGCTTTTATAGAGTAGTTAAAACTGTGGTTTCATTTAATGTGGTGCTGACACTTCCACCCTGTATACATAGACTTGTCAGCAAAATTAAAAAGAGAAAAAAAAATGTTTTCCTTTAAAAAATTGGAAGTAGTAACTCAACACAGTCACAGTTGTTCTAACAACATATAGAGAATCTCACAATTGTGACAACATATAGAAAATCTGCCAATACACATGCATAGTAATCCAAATATTTAATATCAGGCCTACAGCTCAAAAAGTTACACGCTAGCTAATAAATAACGAGTGATGTTGCAGGGGCGCAAGCTTGTGACTGTAAACGCGGCGGAGTTTTTGATTCGATTCCCACTTGACGATATAAAATGTTTTATATTTTCATTTCATCGCTCTGGTAACGAGCCAAGCGCAGCGTTGAGTTCCGCCTTTAGAATTCAACGGAAATTAGGTAACGAAAGAGTCTTAATGGGAATGGAGTATCTTAACATTAGTGGAAACCTAATGTTAAAATACTCATATAAAATAAAAGAGTACATTTTGGTTAATTATAACATAATACCCATTACTTTTAACGGTGTATTTTAGTCTTTTTTTTAAGAAATATAAAGAGAAGTAGATCCATTTTTAATATTTTTAAAGTATTATTTAGAAAACCGGGCCTCCAGAACAGACCTGGTCGGTTTCCAGGAGGCGCGGGTTTGAGCTAGCCAAAAAGCTAACCAAAGTAATGATTTCGGCACTTTAAGAAGTGTGTCGTTAAATTGAGGGTTGTTTATGGTCACACGCTAGTGCCCCTGTGCCACGATTGACCTTATTTTTGAGATTTAATTTAATCCAATTAATTGATATATTACTATAATTTTAGCTTATTTCTAGTTTAACCTGACTTGCTTATCATAATTAAAAATGTTAGAACTTCAATATATATATTACTAGCGGACCCGGACGCGGCTTCGCCCGCTTTAACTTTACGAATGCTTATAGATATATTTAGGAAATTGTTTGTGAAAATATGTAACTAATTTAAATAAAAAAAATATAAGTAAACGTAACCATAGTAAAATATTAATAAAAAAAACTAAACAAAACCAGCTACATTATTAATAATTTTATCTCTTTCTGTCTTTCTATTTCCCCGAGCTAATATCCAGAATAACTGAACTCATTTTTATTGGACTTTCAGTGATCGATTTTACTGATTTACCCGGGGAAAATCTTTTTACTCTAATACTATATGAAATAACTTAAGTCCTTTCTACATTAAATATGATAAGTTTTGCGAGCAATATCAAATAAAATCCCAGAAAACTAAAACCACAATTTATTAAGTGTATAACAACGGTATAGATAACCATCCAACCAAGATGAAATAACCAACAATTCTCTCCTTAATACTTAAATAATATTACACCGATGCCGCGCAGGGCCGCAACTTACACCACACCAAGAAATTCATGAAAATCTAACTAATCTGCTCCTCGAATAAGCGAAGAACCAAAGAAAAGTATAAATTAATTATAAACAGCAAATAATTACATAAAAATTAACAGTAGTTCGAAAATGTATGAAAATTTACAAAACCGTCAAAGTCATCTGCCCGTTCGCGTCGGTCATACTATGCCGGTCGTATGCTAGGTTATTTCGAATCAGTGACATCTCCTTAATTATTTATTAGAATGTTGTACAGTGAACTATAATTTCAATCTAGATGAAATGCTAAAAGTGACTATTATATTCATTTTCATAAGGATCAATATCAAATATACATATATTAGAAAATACATACAACAAAAATCCGATAAATATAAAGTAAATTAATTAAAATGGTTACTTGTTGTTACTGAGTTACTTTGCTCAAACTTCAGAGATAAATATGGTATGTGTATCGCGGACTTTTTTAAACATTATTTAAAGGACAATATTTTTGTAAAACATTATTTTTATGTATCTCATAAGGTTGAGTCGGCGCACGCCATGTATGCGTTAAGCAAGCTCATTTTGGGTGACGTTTGCTTATAACAACAAATAAACTTTGCAAACCGTTGCTTAGCAACGGTCGGTTGTTATTAACATGGCGGAATAAATTGCCTGTCAAGTTGAAAAATATTTTAATATATTAGTATATATCGACAATATTACAAATATGAGAAAAAAAAGTAACCTATGTTCATCCGAAGACCCTCAAGTATCTCTGTATGAGTATTTTATCACAATTGAATTAGCGGTTTGGCCCTGATTGCGGCACAGACAGACAGACAGACAGACAGACAGAGTTACTTTCGAATTTATAATATAGGTATGGATGGATAAATTATAATAATTGTTGGCAAAGTAAAAAGAATACCTCAAGTTTTCTCTTTATTTCATTTGGTAAGTCATTAATAAAATCTTCAATTTGTTTTTCTTTGTTTTTGGTATTATTAATGGAAGTAATATCAACACCTTTCTTTTTTAACTTTTCCAACAATCTTTCCTTTCTTAGTTGTTTAGCTTTTTTGCATGGAGGTTTTGTTGGATCTGCACCTAAAAATTAATAATTATTTTTAACCTTACATGGTATTCTGCATCCAGCAGGGTAGGCAGAGGACATCTAGTATTAAAACACCCTTTTCCCCTACTTTCTGCCCAATTTTCAAAACATTGTGTGTTGAGTAGTGAATATGAACACCATGCTTTGTTTTGTTATCAGAGTGAGCAAATGAAAATTATCCATTTCCCTGAGTGGAAATCAAACCCACAACCATTGTGCTGGCAGCTGCACCACAATAACCTTGACAAACAGAACAATACAAAAACATATTATATCATAAATACTATGAATAAATACATTATACAGAAACACATATCATCGATTTAGTGGTGAAGAATAAAAATATTATTTATCTAAAACTTTCATGCCATTAGTCTTATTTTAATAAAATTTTATTGAATTCCAGTTTTTAGTTGAAATTTTTGTTTTAGTGTCAAACTTTATTGCTCCTATAAATGTGATATATGAGTTGACTCTCTTTACTATTTTCCACCTGAATTTGATTTACTGTGTGTTGGGTGGCAGAACTCAATATAATGCTTTATCTGACTAGAGCAGGGAAATAAAAATAATTAATTTCTATAAGTTATTCATTCCATAAGGACCACACCACTCTAATCTTTATTTAGTATTTATAATATATAGTACAAGGAAATTGTATTATTATTTGTCAAGATATAACTTAATATAACATTGGTTTTAGTGTATTTTTGTAACATCTGCTCTCTTTACTATATATTTTTTTTTGTGGTTTGATAAATTTTTATATTTATAATTAAGAACTTAAGAAGTGTAGAAGGACTGGATGAATCCCCCAAAATCACAATATAATATTTGACATCCTACTTACCTTTAGCTTTTATGTTTTTACAACTATCCATGCCTCCTGATAAGTTATCTAGAACAAAGTGTAAACTACATTTAGAAACAATGAAAAATGTTAATATGGCCGAGACCCACATGTTGATAAGAATGTATGGCTTAGGTGGCTATAGCAAATGCACAGTTTCCAAGAGGTGTGGGTACAAATCCCACTACATTTTAAATTTCTAAATATTTTTTAATATAAATTATTTATAATATTATTTACTAGCGGCCCGCCCACGGCTTCGCCCGCTTAAAATACGTGATTATTGATTTAAGCAGAATTGATTGACAACTATAATAAAATAAAATAAATAAATAAATCAGCTTCACGCTGTATCCCGCACACATCAGGGTAGGCAGAGGGAACCTAGTGTTAAGACACTCCGTTCCCCACTTTCTGCCGAATTCTGGAGGCATTGCGTGTTGAGTGGCAGAACTCAACGCCGCGCTTAACCTCGACATCAGAGCGAAGAAATGGAAATATAAATTTAAGTAAATATTTCATCTCCTCGAGTGGGGATCGAACCCACAACCAGTCGGTTTTGCAGTCACACCTCGTGCCGCTGCGCCACGACTGGCCTCACACCCTATAATAGAATGACAAACAAATATAAAGACAACATACAACAACATATATAATATAAAGACAACTATAATGACGTCTAATATGTTTTTTTGTTACTTTAATCTGTAATATTCTATTATGATTTTTTTACGACATTATCGTAACTTCTGTAAGAATTTTTGATTGTTTCGAACTAAAAAATATGACCAATGTCGATATTTGATATTCATAAAATATACATAAACCTAATTATTTATTATATATACACACATATATATATATATATATATATATATATATATATATATATATATATATATATATATATATATATATATATATATATATATTGTAACATTACGTTCTTTTTACCTATGTTATGTTTTTTAAAGCTCTGTTAAATGTGCTGATGTCACTTAATAATTTAATGTACTGCTTCAGAAACAGCCTTAAATGTTAAATTATTGATTTGGGTAAGGATTCATAATATTCTTTGTAAAATAACTGTAATGTTTGCATATTAACTCCTGTTTGCATATTATTAGATAAATGAATAATTGGTAAATATGTAGTTATTACAGAGTACACATAGATAGGATGTTTTTAGGCATTTTTATATAGATTTATTTCAAACGAACGAACGAACCAAAAAATCTATGTATTTACTTGATATTTCTTTGAAGATCAAATCGTTCTTTATCTCTGTGTTGAATTAATTACGATTTAAACTTTACTGTTACAATTTATGAAGGTAATCTCTACTAACAATTCAATTTTGTTTACTTAAAATAAATAAATCAGCTTCACGCTGTATCCCGCACATAGCAGGGTAGGCAGAGGGAACCTAGTGTTAAGACACTCCGTTCCCCACTTTCTGCCGAATTCTGGAGGCATTGCTTGTTGAGTGGCAGAACTCAACGCCGCGCTTAATCTCGCCACCAGAACGAAGAAATGGAAATATAAATTTAAGTTAATATTTCATCTCCTCGAGTGGGGATCGAACCCACAACCAGCTGGTTTTACAGTCACACTTCTTGCCGCTGCGCCACGACTGGCCTTGTTTACTTTATTGTATAAAATATTGTATAATAGTGCTTCAAAAATATATATTTTTATCAACAGTCATATAATCAAGACGTTTCGAATGTCATTCTTTAGCCAGGGTCATACCAGCGCGATTTCTATATAACAACAGCTAATGCCTTGAGTTCATTCAAATGACGATAACTTTTTTTTTAATGAACCGATTTTGATGAACCAAACTTTAGAACCTAAATTGAGTTAAAACAAAGCAATTGGTGAAATTTTCAAGTAAATCGGTTCAGTAGTTTCAGAGAAAAATGCGGACAACAATATGTCGACAGACAGACAGACAGACAGACAGACAGACAGACAGACAGACAGACAGACAGACAGACAGACAGACAGACAGACAAGAAATTCAAAAAAAATCTTTTTGCTTTCTATTAGTCTTTTTAAGTATCCCTCTATCCATTTCAGTCAAAATTACTAAATGTACAGACAAAATATTTTTACTGTCTTATTATATATAGAGATAAATATCATTCTCACTTGCTGAACAGTCTTTCTTAAGAATAATCCTTAGGTAGTAGGAATTTGTACAAATCTTTCTATGGAGAAGCTAACTACAATAATAAATTTTATAAAACAATGTTAACAAGCTTAATAAGAATATATAGCTCAATTGCTTAGAGCATTCGGACAGTTTCTAGTTCCTATACAATTATGTATTTATACATTTGTAAATATTTTTGATTCTTAGTGTGTGAATAATGCTTTGGAATTTGTTAAAAGTTTGGGTTAAAATCAGGGTTCAGCATCATCAAGAATTCTTTTTGCATAAAATAATAATTTGTGTTACCTTTTTCAAATATCATTCCACTTGTACCAGGTTTGTTAGATATTTTCTCATACTTTTTTCCTTCTGTAAATTGTAAACACAAAATCATTATTTATTATATTATTGTGAGCAAAGGTTTGTTAATATATGTGTTATGATTATAAATATATATTTACCATAAAGGTGTTCATTTCTTGGATCTCCTCCTTCTTCTATATATGGTATGTCCATATCAGAAATACTAATATTCTGGTGAGTCCTAGTAGTTTCAACAAATTGTTCTCTAGCCTCAATATCGTCAACTGTCATGTCTTCACAACTTTTCGATCTTAAGTTTCCACTAGAAGTCACTTCATCTTGGCCCATCAAAAATTTGTTAAACCTTTTCAATACTTTCTTTTGTGACTTTGTTGGTTTGAAATCTAAGGCTTTACATCTGTGTATGAAAAATTCAACTCTCTATAGTGTGTTCTTATCACGTACTCCAAAGCGAATCCAAAATTATACAAACCGAATGGTGTACATGGGACAACAGATGGCTTCAAAAAATGGTTTGTAGCAATATTTTCCAGAACGTCTCCAACCTCTGTCTATTAGATCTTGATAATCACCCACAGTCATAGTATGGGCCCATAATCCTATATCAATATTAATTAAGTAGAAAAAGTTAAATAAGATTTTTTTACAATAAATAAATATATTAATCTTACCATGACTATAATTAGAATCTGGTTTCTTGCAGTAACCACATTTATAACCCTCATTTCCAGCAGAGTATTCAACAATACTACGTTTCATCATTATATTTTTTATATGCCAATGTTTTTTTTAACTTCAGATTTTGCTAAATAACGAATTTAATATTTATAACCAATAACCTATGACAAAGAAATAAAATACAAACGTCAATGTCAAAATGACAGTTCTAAAATAAACACCAGACGTTGTAAGCTAAATACTTAGGCTAGCCACACACACACACACAATAATTTTGTCAATACAATATTGACAAATACAATTACATAGTTAAATATATTATGGCTCCGCAACTACATAATATTATTGACAATATTTCGTCGTAAAATTTGACGTAGTCGCTCAGTAGCTTTATTTGTATGCGTACGTTTTAACTCTAAAATGGATATAAAGAAAAAAACCGTTGCTTTAGTTAATATATTTAGTTTACTTACAAAAAAAGTCGATATAAAAATTTATCAAAGGACTGGACAAGAAAAATATCTAAGTTTAATCATTTCAATATTATTAATAAAAAACAACTCACAGAGGTGATTGGCCCAGGGGCACAAATGTGACTATAAACGCGACAAGTTGTGGGTTCAATTTCCGCTCGAAGGCAAAGTCGAGAAAAAGGGCAGCGTTGAGTTCCGCCACTCAACACGCAATGCCTCTAAAAAAAATGAGGTGGAAAACGAGGAATATGGCAACAAGGTATTGTTTTTAACGAACCACTGCTTAATATTATGATGAAGAATGTTGGTCCCTTTAATATGGTAATTAATGAAACGATATCCTCAGGTTCCATCTGCCTACCCTGCTGTGTGCAGCATACAGCGTGAAGTACTAACAGAAGATTATTAAATTTTTTTTGTAAATATCGAGCAGCTTTTTTAACGCATTCTTTTTCTTGAATGTATCCCGGTATGCTTCAATAGACGTATTCCATAGCTCTGGATAAGTTTCCTATGTTTTAATAAACTCTATTAAATATTGTTTTTCCGTGGTATTAGTTATATTAACATTATTTTCGCTATTTATACTGTTTTTGTCGTCTATCTTGAATAAAAAGCACAAGCGCCCGCTTCCTTTGAAGTCTTTCTTTTAACTAAAATAATGCCACGTGCTTTCACACAATAATATTATTGACAATAGCCTTGCCTCCCCCCGATATTCCTGTGACATAAAAAGAATTTCCAGAAATCTACAATAATGTTGATCAATATCGAAAAACCGGCCTCACAAACACAATATTATTGACAATAAGTACTTTATTGTCAATATTATTGTTCGTGTGTGGCCAGGCTAATAATTCACAATATAGCATTAATGTATAATGAAAATAATATTTTTAACATTTTTAAATAGTTAAAGTTATTCCGCGCCTAATAATAGGAAAGAATTTTTTTAGAAACGTTAAAAATTGAACGGCTTAGAGGTCAGAGCATTTGGACGGCTCAATCCCACTAAGTAAAAATTTTTAAACGTTTCTAAAAAAAATAAATAATAAATAGTTTTTTATTATAATGTACTATTAATTTTGAGTGTCGGAGTGTCTTAACACTAGGTTCCCTCTGCCTACCCTGCTGTGTGTATCCCGCACAGCGTGAAGCTAATTTATTTATTTTTATTTACTATTAATATTAAAATTAATTAAAATTATTGCATATTTGTCTTCTTGCTATATACTTTCACCCACTTCCACAGGTTGGCTGGAAAAAATCTTTTAAAGAGATAAGTCCACCGAGGCTAACTTTTATTTCTGTTAAATGTTGAATGCAATAAAGAATATTATATTAAAGTAAATAATACGTGCATGGCCTATATTTTAGTTTTGACTTTTTAGTACCAATGAGTATTTGTACAAGGTTTTACTACAAACATATTAATTGTTAATCCTAATGAGCCAAACTTACATACAAACGTCACACTTTTCTATTGAAGTTTTTATGCTTTATATATATATTCTCTCTCAACAAATAATAATTCTAAGTAATTATCTTTGGATAGCGGAAATTTGTAAAAATCTTCCTACAGAAATGCTAGCAAAAAAATAAATTATAACAAACATAAGAGTTTCGACGTAGTCCGATGAGAACGTGCGGCTTAGCTCAGGTGTCCTGCCTTAGGTTTTATACCTTGTGGCATACTCAAACCTTTATACCTTAAAAAATATATTTTAAAAAAGTTTATCGTTCGATTATTATGCTTAAAACTTTAAATAAATAATAATTTATGCAAATTAGCTGTTGTTGACATTACAAAAATAAATTGAATAATAAATGAAAATCAAGGTTAAAAATATATTTTATAAATAAGTAAATTTAAAAATATAAATATTTGTAAAAGTAAAATTTTCTGAGTGATTCATTTTTTTTGTCGTTGCGGTAGCGAGTCTCGATGTCTGCAAAATATTTTTAAATGTAATTAGGTTATTTTTAACAAATATTTATAATACTTGATTGTTTTTTAATTATTTAATTCATCAAATATAAAAAAAAATAACACTTACGACTTTATATCTTCATCAACTTCAACAATATTAGACATAATGGACGGTAATACTATTCGTCTTCTCTGCGGCCTAAAGAAATAGTCTTTTTTAGCTGTTTACGTTATTAACCTAAATGCAGCTGCTATATTTTGTATAAGCTGAATATCATGTTTTATTGATGCCATGCAAATACGAATAACCTTTTAATCTTTTTTATATAGTTCCATTCTTGAACAGTAACTTCACCCCAAATTAGAAATATTATTCCACACAAAAGCAGAACTGTCCCATGAAAGCTCCATACACATTTCCAAATATATTCGGAATTCTGAATAAAGCATATGATTTAAAGTTAGAACACATTTCCCTTGAAAGCATATAGGTAAGTACTTAACTTTCAACAGTAGATACTAACTAATGAGATAACTATCCCAATCTTGTAAAATCTTGTAATTGATGTTAATTTATTGTTTTATTAACATTTTAATTTGTTTTTAGGGTTCCGTTTTTTTTTTAAATAAAGATACCCTTATAAGATCACTTTATTGTCAACATTAGATATATTTACTTAAAAAAAAAGATATGGCCGTTTATATCGCAAAAAACGCTTATTTCGACACTATAAAAGGAATCAAAATTATATATATTATATTTTTTTTTTGAAAAAAATATACCCAAAGGCTAGGCACATGTACATATATGTTATATTACTCATATATTAAATAAATTATTTAGCTGCTACATAAATACTTGTTAATGTTATAGTTCCAATTACATCAAATTTGTATGTCACTTGGCCAACACACAAAGGAACAATAATTCCAGGTAAATTTCCAATTATTTTTATTATTGTGTGAATGGAACTTGCATAATTAGGTGATAGCTCCTGAAATAGAATATTGTAAATGTTTTATCATAAGTACATACAACATACATACAAGTATAGATATCTACTTTTGAAATATTCCTTTCATATGTTTTATGAGGTCGTCGTGGCGCAGAGGCACAAGGGTGCGACTGTATCGCGACGGTTGTGGGCTCGATCACCACTCTAGGCAACGAATTAATATTTATTAATATTTTGAAATAATTAACCGATCTGGCACTGAGGCAAAAAGCCCGGCATTAAGTTCCGCCTTTCAACACGCAATGCCTTGAAAAATTCGGCGGAACGTGGGAAACAGAGTGTCTTAACACTAGCTTGCCTCTGCTTATCCTACTGTATACGGGAAATAGTGTGAAGCTGATTTTTCTTAAATATTTTATTATATAAAACACTTTTATGTTAGCAATATATAAGTGCATGTACTTATTAATT
The DNA here is from genome assembly GCA_021202915.1 of Heliconius himera. Classification (NCBI taxonomy): domain Eukaryota; kingdom Metazoa; phylum Arthropoda; class Insecta; order Lepidoptera; family Nymphalidae; genus Heliconius; species Heliconius himera. The sequence goes on along the minus strand of JAJHJA010000462.1, from coordinate 97,862 downwards.
GTTAAAAAAATATGATTTTATAATAATGTGATGAAGTCATCAATAAATTCTTTTTTTTTGAAGGAAAACTCACAAAGTAGCGCGACAAACTTTCAGTCTATATCACTTAGTAAATGTGCTAGATTTCGTTTTCTTACGTAACAGATGTCTAAAGTAAGATCCATTCCAGCTGCGGTAAGGGCGATAGCTGCGGTCAGGAGAACTGGGCCAGGGCTGTGCAGAGTGAACCATGCACTCGAAACCAAAATTCCTGGTATTATATGAGCTACATAAAAGACATACTGTTACTACGATTTTGTCATCAACGCTACCACAAAAATACAGATATTATTTTTAAATTATAATAAAAAAAACTCTATATGTTTTTTTTTTAAAATAACAGCCCTACTTACAGATAACAATAAAATATTTTCGCATGTGCTTTATTTTTTTAATGTTCGCATTATGTTTGTACCAGTGGTATGTCTGAATGATTATTGTGCCAAGTATCAATCTCAGAAAAAATGGCAGAGCAACCAACGCGGAAGACTAAAAAAGAAAATTCACCATTGTTAAAATTTAGACAGAGAAGATGTTACGTTTTCAATTAGTGAGGCCGTCGTGGTGCAGATGCACAGGCATAAGATTGTATGCGTGGTGGGTTCGATTCCCATTCGAGAAATGAATATTTAATATTTTCATTTCTACGCTCTCGCTCACTCAATAAGCAATGCGTCCAAAAAATTTGTCGGAAAGTAGGGAGTGAAGTGTCTTAACACTATCCCTCTGCCTACCTTGCTACATGCGGGATACAGCGTGAAAAAACAAAAGTAGAGTCATGATAGAGATAATAAAGTTCCAAATCAGTAATCTTCATTTCCCGCTCAAGTAGAGATTGCATTTGCTTATTGTTAGGAATATTTCATATTATAATTTGTAATATATATAACGCAGAGAATAACACCTACATATTACCGAGCTTAATTTAATCCCACTATAAGCGGGCACACATGCCAATTGCACCATAATATAATATAAATACTTTTTAGTAAAGAATCCTAAATATTATTAAACGCATAAATAATATCCATAAATACCAAAACCTTATATATATATATATATATATATATATATATATATATATATATATATATATATATATATATATATATATATATATATATATATATATATTGTTTCATAAAAAAAAAACAAGTATAATAAAAAAGTCGTTATCTAAAATAAGCGTCGTTTATTATATAACTAGCGACCCGCTCGCGGCTTCGCCCGCTTAAACCACAGAATTATTTAATTAACACACTGAATTATGTTCGTGTTTTGATATACCTATAATGTATGTTTGCAATGCAATAAAGATTTTTTGTGAGAAAGTTATTAAAACTTTAGGTCGCACTTTCGTACCTCCCATAAGAATCTTCAATTGAATGTTTGAAATAAAAACACAACTTATCGATACTTACAATGAAATCCTAACTCATCGATGTCTGTACATGGAAGATATTACATTTAACGATGTAATAGCATTGGTCAGTTGGTCTGTTTGTCTGTGCGTTTGTTCACGATAATCTCAGAAACAGCTTAACCGATTTAAATCCTTTTTTTGTTTGTATTTTGGTAATCTGCCCTTAAATATTTAGTATTAGTTTTATTTTAATCAGCTTCACGCTCTATCCCGCACACAGCAGGTTAGGCAGAGGTAACCTAGTATTAAGACACTCCGTTCCCCACTTTCTGCCGAATTCTGGAGGCATTGCGTGTTGAGTGGCAGAACTCAACGCCGCGCTTGTCCTCGACACCAGAGTGAAGAAATGGAAATATAAATTTAAGTAAATATTTCATCTCCTCGAGTGGGGATTGAACCCACAACCAGTCGGTTTTACAGTCACACTTCGTGCCGCTGCGCCACGACTGGCCTCAACTGGACTGGACTTTATTTTAATCGGTTCACACAAAGTTAAAACCATATCCACGCTTTATCCCGCCTTTAGCAGGGCAACTTTGTGTTAAGATATTGCGTATAATGTGTGACTGATGTGTGAAATGAAAATATTACTAAACGAAATGAAAATATTATTAAATTATAATTCAATCCTCCAAGTGGGGATCGGACCCACACCAGTCGCGTTACAGCCCCAACTTTGTGCCCCTGTGCCGCGACGGCCTTTAACAAAGAAGAGAAGAGAAGCGTCAGCGCTCCTTTTACGGAAATATCATATAGGTAAATTGTAATAGGCTTTAATAGAGTAGTTAAAAAACTGTGGTTTTATTTAAAGTGGTGCTGACAAAAAAACTCTGTATAATTGAGGATATTAAATATTTCTAGTGATTTTTTGGTTAAAAGATACCAATAGTTATTACAACACTTGCGAAGAAAGCATATTTTAGGCAATTCTTATACCTTTTGAAAAACTACCAACATTCTTATAGTACATAAATTATTTTTTCATCATAATGGCGGGAAAATAATCAAAATGTTTGAAATTACACTATAATATCACATAGTATTGACATTGTAGTGTTGATATGATAGTAATTGAAAATAGCTATACTACAGAAGGATACCTTCATATGCACTGTTTAAACCTGTTTTTATGATATAATGTAGAAAAATATATTCTATAGAGGAATCACACATTCTTTTTATTCTTTAACTATAACACGCAAATATATATTTTAGAGGTTACTTTGTACTAAGATGGCATGGCTCTGTTCCCGCATTTACGTCGCTGATATATCGATATAAATAATAAAAATATTGGAAAGAAAAGGAGAAACGCAATTATATTGCATATTTTCTTTTTTTCACACTTGAAATGTATTAATAAATTTACATACAATTAATTTGTTTTGAATATAACATTAAGTTTAATTCATTAAATATATTTGATACTTCCTTAACATGATTATTTAATGTATTTCTTATATATAAAGTCTTGAGAAATATATCTACTGTAAATGAATGCAACGTACTGGTCAATGATTAAAATGTATTGACATTACCTCGTCATCTAAACACAATATAAACTTTTATAAACTATGAATTCACAATCAGAATTTACTTTCCAAATACATATATTTTTTATTGTAGATATCCCCATTTGAGCTAGTCCCCATATTTGTCATATACCTACTTTATTATTTTTGTTAATGTCACCAACGTTGACGTTTAAAATAATAATTATGGTAGACTAAACAACTATTAATTGTACTTCTTTTTTCAGCTTCACGCTGTATCCCACACGCAGCAGGGTAGGCAAAGGGAACCTAGTATTAAGACACTCTGTTCCCTACTTTCCGCGGAATTCTGTAGGCATTTTGTGCTGAGTAGTTAAACTCAACGTCACACTTTGCCTCAACACCAGAGCGATGAAATGGAAATATAAATTTAAATAAATATTTCATTTCCTCAAGTGGGAATCGAACCCACAACCAGTTTACAGTTACACTTTGTGCCCCTGTGCGACGAACGGCCTCAATTTACTTTTTTCTTTATAATTGTGGTTAAATAAAATAATCGTAATTTAATTATGTCAGATTCTATTAACCGACTACTTAAAAGAGGAGCTCATCAAATCGACTGTATTTTTTATCCTTGTTACCTCAGAACTTTTGACTGTGTGAACCGATTTTGATGATTCTTTTTTTTATTTGGAAGCTAGTGCGTTCCATTCAGTCCTATTTTAATTTAGTTCATTTCCGACAATGGTATCTATGAGAAAATCATATAAATCTCAAATTTACATTATGTATGTGCGGGACAAATGGACGAATATCTAAATATCAACTCAACCGATTTTAATGATTCTTTTTTTATTAGAAAGGGTACATATATAGGATAGGTTGGTGAAAGTTTGGTTAAGTTCAGAGTATGAAATCCGGTTGAAATTGAAGAAGTCGATTTTTTTTATTAAAAAATATAATTATGTAATTTTTCTGGTAAAATTTCTTTATACTCAATGATAAAAACTATTATATAAATTGCATTAGGCTTTGAACTATTACCATGCTAAAAATAATTAAATTTCATACAGTAGTTATCGGTATTTTAAGTAATTTACATTTTTCAGTTTTTATTTTTTTTAAAGAAAACTATAATGAAATTCGGAATGAAACCCAAAAAAAATGTACCTTGGGACCCTAGGCTAATACCATACAAAAAATCATCAATTTCTGTCTGGTAGTTTTTGCGTGATTGACGAACAAACAAACCGACAGACAGACAGACAGACAGACAGACAGACAGACAGACAGACAGACAGACAGACGGACAGACAGACAGACAGACAAGAATTCTGCTGAGTGGTTTTTTAGGTTCTATAATCGACATATAAACCGACCTGATTTTTATTTTTTTTATATCTTTCATGTACAGAATTGACTTTTCTATCCTTTTATTATATACTAGCGACCCGCTCGCGGCTTCGCCCGCTTATACCACAGAATTATTTACTTAACACACTGAAATATGTTTGTGTTTTGATATACCTATTATGTATGTTTGCAACGCAATGAAGATTTTTAATGAGAAAGTTATTAAAACTTTAGGTCGCATTTTTGTATCTCCTATAAAAATCTTCAATTGAATGTTTGAAATAAAAATATAACTTATCGATACTTAGGTACAATAAAATCCTAACTCATCAGTGTCTGTACATAGAAGATATTACAATTAATAATGTAATAAGACTTGGTCAGTTGGTCTGCTTGTCTGTGCGTTTCTTCACGATAATCTCAGAAACTGCTTAACCGATTTAAATACTTTTTTTGTTTGTATTTTGGCAAACTGGCCTTAAATATTGAGTATAAGTTTTATTTTAATCAGCTTCACGCTGTATCCCGCACACAGCAGGTTAGGCAAAGGGAACCTAGTGTTAAGACACTCCATTCCCCACTTTCTGCCGAATTCTGGAGGCATTGCGTGTTGAGTGGCAGAACTTAACTTAAGTAAATATTTCATCTCCTCGAGTAGGGATCGAACCCACAAACAGTCAGTTTCACAGTCACACTTCGTGCCGCTGCGCCACGACTGGCCTCAACTGGACTGGACTTTATTTTAATCGGTTCACACAAAATTAAAACCAGATACACGCTTTATCCCGCCTTTAGCAGGGCAACTTAGTGTTAAGTTATTGCGTGTAATGTGTGACTGATGTGCGAACTGAAAATATTATTAAACGAAATGAAAATATTATTAAATTATAATTCAATCCTCCAAGTGGGGATCGGACCCACACCAGTCGCGTTACAGCCACAACTTTGTGCCTCTGTGCCGCGACGGCCTTTAACAAAGAAGAGATAATAAGCGTCAGCGCTTCTTTTACGGAAACAGCATATAGGGTAAAATATTTTAAAGAAATTAAGCAATATACATCAACAGTGAAGACGAAGGTTTTTTTGTTCATTTCACGATGTTTATTCATATCTATATTTCGTGTGACGCAGTTACGCATAGATCAATAACGTAAACACATGCTACTACAAAAATACTACTAAAATCTTTAGAACTTTGAACTTTGCCGCCAATATCTACGACTCGATTTCGGAATGAGGCGGTTTCCCTTTGATAGGTTTATGTGTGCGTGCGTCGTTCTCGACATATTATATTTTATTTTACAACGATAATTTTATTATTTATTTTGTTTGAAAACATAACTCTTTTATTATTGGGTTTTTTATAGAGTAGTTAAAACTGTGGTTTTATTTAAAGTGGTGCTGACAAAAATACTTTGTATAATTGAGCATATTTAATATTTATAGTATTTTTTTGGTTAATTAATACCAGTAGTTATTACAACACTTGCGAAGGAAGCATATTTTAGGCAATTTTTAATTCTTATAACTTTTGAAAAACTACCAATATTTTTATAGTTAATAAATTATTTTTTCAAATTATAAATAGTCTATGTTTTTCATCATATTGATGGGAAAATATTCAAAATGTTCAAAATTACACTATAATACCAAACAGTATTGACATTGTAGTGTTTATAGTAATTGAAAATAGTTATACTACAGGAGGATACCTTCATATGCACTGTTTAAACCTGTTTTTATGATATAATGTAGAATAATATATTCTATAGAGGAATCACACATTCTTTTTATTATTTAACTATAACACGTAAATACATTTTTTTGAGGTTACTTTGTACTAAGATGGCATGGCTCTGTTCCCGCATTTACGTCCCTGATATATCGATATAAATAATAGAAATATAAAATATTGGAAAAAAAAGGAGAAGAAACGTAATTATATTGCATTTTTTTTTCATACTTGAAACGTATTAATAAATTTACATACAATTCATTTGTTTTGAATATAGCATTAAGTTTAGTCAGCTTCACGTTATTTTAACAGATGACATTAATATATTTGATACTAACATGATTATTTAATGTATTTTTTATATATAAAGTCTTGAGAAATATATATAAATTACGCGGTAGGTGGGACCGAGCGATTGCCGTGTAAGTCGAATTCGCGTAAGTCGGTGTTCAACTTTGCATATAAAGTTTCTTTAATCAGGACCAGAGTTTAAAAAAAAACATAATTTAGAAGAAAAATGTTTCATAAAGTGTAGGATAATAAAAAAAAATACATTGTTATGAATAAAGTAACCTAAACCGGAATTATTTTGAGCTGGAAGGCTTCATATATTCTAACAAAGTTGCCTGCCGAGTTAAATTTTTCTTCTTTTCCAATTCACAAATTTTCATTTTTACTTCAAAGTCTTTAATTATATTTAGTTTTCACTCCAAAGACAGTGTTTTCTTTTCTTGTTATGCTCAAATGACTTATTTTTCGTTCTTTTAGACGTTATAATTAGAGATTATGAGTAAAACGCACTGCGCACGTAAAACAATTTCACGCGGAACATGTTTAAACCTGTCGCAAACTGAACACCGAGTGGGCAGACCGAGAGAGCCGATGCGCGGCAATCAAAATGAAAAACCGCGTATCTCCGAATTCGCGTAAAACGGGGTAGCGTAAGTCGGGGTATTACTGTACTTTTTATTGCAGCAGCTTTTTATCGCCATTTGAGCTAGTCCCGAAAAATATACCTACTTTATTATTTTTGTTAATGTCACCAACTTTGACGTTTAAAATAATAATTATGGTAGACTAAACAACTATTAAGACACTACTTCCTGTTTCCTACTTTCCGCGGAATTCTGTAGGCATTGCGTGCTGAGTAGTGAAACTCAACGCCGCACTTTGCCTCGACACCAGAGCGATGAAATGGAAATATAAATTTAAATAAATATTTAATTTCCTCAAGTGAGAATAGAACCCATAACCAGTTTATGCTTTGTGCCCCTGTGCCACGAACGGCCTCAATTTACTTTCTTCTTTTAAATTGTGGTTAAATACAATAATCGTAATTTAATTATGCCAAATTTCTATTAACCGACTTCTTAAAAGACTAGGTCAATTGATGACAATTCGACTGTAGTTTTTATTCTTGTTACCTCAGAACTTTTGACTGTGTGAACCGATTTTGATGATTCTTTTTTTATTTGGAAGCTAGTGCGTCCCGTGTAGTCTTATTTTAATTTAGTTCATTTCCGACAATGGTATCTATGAAAAAATCATATAAATCTCAAATTTACATTATGTATGTGCGCGACAAATGGACTAATATCTCAATATCAACTAAACCGATTTTAATTATTCTTTTTTTATTAGATTCGTGTACCCTACACATAAAGGGTAGTTTGGTGAAAGTTTGGTTAAGTTCAGAGTATGAAATCCGATTGAAATTGAAGAAGTCGATTTTTTTTATAATAAAATATAATTATGTTATTTTTTCTGGTAAAATTTCTTTATACTCTATGATAAAAACTATTCTATAAGATGCATTAGGTTTTGAACTATTACCATGCTAAAAATAAATTAATTTCATACAGTAGTTATCGGTATTTTAAGTAATTTACATTTTTCAGTTTTTTTTTTAAAATAAAACTATAATGAAATTCGGAATGAAACCCAAAAAAAATGTACCTTGAGACCCTAGTCTAATACCATGCAAAAATTCATCAATTTCTGTCCAGTAGTTTTTGCGTGATTGACGAACAAACAAACAGACAGACAGACAGATAGACAGACAGACAGACAGACAGACGGACAGACAGACAGACAAGAATTCTGTTGAGTGGTTTTTTAGGTTCTATAATCGACATATAAACCGACCTAATTTTTATTTTTTTTATATCTTTCATGTACAGAATTGACTTTTCTATCCTTTTATTATATATAGAGATAGAGATATCCTCCTTACTTCATACACGCTGTACCGCAGTACAATAGTATAGTACAGTGGCCCGTGTAAGCAAACAGCAATTATCGTCCATGCATATCCAAAATTCAGAATGCAGATTGACCAAAATGACACCGATTTTAAAATGGCTCTCCATGGGGCTTGGGAGTTAGTTAACTGTAAATGATTATTAGTCTTACTGTAGATTATTATTATTAGGCCAGTCGTGGCGCAATGGCACAAAGTGTGACTGTAAAAGCGTCTGGTTGTGGGTTCGATCGCCACTCGATGAAATGAAATGTTTATTTAAATTTATATTTCCGTTTCTCCGCTCTGGTTTCGAGGCTAAGCGCGGCGTTCAGTTCCGCCACTCAACACGCAATGCCTCCTAATTCGGCGGAAAGTGGGTAACCGAGTGTTTTAACACTAGGTTCCCTCTGTCTATCCTGCTGTGTGCGGGGTAAGGAGTGAAGCTGATTATATTTATTTTATTATTAGTCTCTAAAAAAATTTGTTTTATGCTAGATATTTCATAATAGCTACAAATATATATATATATAAAGATAGGTAAACGTTGTAAAATTACTTTAATATTAAAAACATTCCCAATAGTTGTAGTCAAGTAGTCCAATTCTTCTTTAGATATCAAATTATTTTTTGATGGACTATCTGTAATTGCGTAAATCCAAGTACCAGCCCACATCATTTGAACCACACCCGATATGTAAAATCCTACCGACCAATTAAAGTAGTACTGTACGACTGCGCAGATAAGAAAAGTAGAACAAGTTCCTGTGGTTATACCTGACAAATGGAGATAAAGGAAAAAATTTAGAAAATAAAGATAGATTAGAAAATTCATGAGGCCATTCGTAGCGCAGCGGCATGAGGTGTGACTGTAATAACCGACTGGTTATGGGTTCGATCCCCACTCGAGGAGATGAAATATTTACTTAAATGTATATTTCCATTTCTTCGCTCTGGTGACGAGGTTAAGCGCGGCGTTGAGTTCTGCCACTTAACAAGCAATGCCTCTAGAATTCGGCAGAAAGTGGGGAACGGCGTGTCTTAACACTAAGTTCCCTCTGCCTACCCTGCTGTGTGCGAGATACAGCGTGAAGCTGATTTATTTATTACAAAATTAATATAAATATAACCTACCACAATACGCCCACATAAAATGATGCCTCTCCGTTGGTGGCACCCAATACCTGAGCACTTGGACCATACTTGGTAACATGGCTCCCTAAAATTAATAATATTTGACATTGAAATTGAATAGAAAAAGTAGGTATTAACTTTCAATGTGTCTTATTTTCAATAGTACATACCGCACCAAATCCAATCAAAATCCGTACAATAAAAAGAAGCCAGAAATTGTAATACGCAGACGCCGGCGTAAAGCAATTAAGAGCGCCTGATACTAAACCGGCTGCACCAACTACCCACGCTGGCCCGTAGCTGAATGTTTATAATATTTTTTATTAACGGTAAAATATCAACTTTATGCTATAAATATATATATTTTTTTATAAATAATCCTTACCTATCCCCAATATTGTGAAATATTGGAAAACATACGCAGTATCCAATATGATAGGCAGCAAAAAGCAAAGCTATCTTTAATTCATTCCAATACATAACTTCTAAAACATTCTGTAAAATTTATTCTAAGCACATTACTATAAAGATGAACTAAAAACATTTACTTTATATAACTAGAACAAACCCCGTATCTGGAACTTATCACTGTACGCAGAGAATTGGTCACGTTATAGTATATATTCGAAAAACGCTTAGGCTTCTCTACCATGTCCACAATATGGACACTAATATTATAACGCACTACGTAGACCAGGAAATATCCAAGAAATATCATCATTCCCACCTTTAAATAAAAATCGCTTTTAAAATATTATAACTAAAAGTAGAGTATTTATATATAGGCAAATTAAAACTCACTATGGCTCGTATGCGAATTTTTAACATTACTAAAATCTAAAGTCATTACTATGTTTACATGTAATATTTCTTTATAAAATCATAGCCTCACAGATTTTTGTTAGTCATTAACTTTAAATATATAAAACTTTAAAAACAAACTCAAATTTATTTTTAAAAATATATTTAATTAAATTATTTATTTTAATTACAATATGTCATTACAATAATTTACATCACAAAACAAAACACACGCTCCCATAACTTCTCTTCCATCAACGGCATAAGAAGTATTCATGTTTCCCCCATTTTGCAGGGTAGGCAGTGGGGGGGGCCCTAGTGTTAAGACACTCCGCTTCCCTCTTTCCACCGAATTATGAAGGCATTGCGTGTTGAGTGGCGAAACTCTCGCTTTGCCTCGACACCAGATCGAAAAGAATGAAAATATTAAATATTTCATTTCCTCGAGTAGGAATCGAACCCACAAACTGTCGCGTTTACAGGTACACGCTTGTGCCGCTATGCCACGATTGACCTGTCAAGTATTCATGTGATTTTCACGTAATAAATATTGAAAAAAATATAAACTGAACCGAATAAGTACTATATAATATTTTTGGTAATGGACATCACAGTTGCAGTTTTTTTCATAATCAATATTTATTAGGCACATTTGAATACTTTAGGCAAAACTCTTCATTGAAACAAAAGCAAGAGTAAGCGACAAACCCCTTTTACACTTTAATATTATAATTTTCTTATATATCTTTTATATAGGAAAATATTCACTACAATACATGGAATGTAATATTAAATAAATCTATATACTAGTGGAGTAGTCAGATCTTTTATCCTTTATACAATTTTACTATTATATTTAAGATTATTTATAAAACTAAAGGAATGGATGCACATTTATGCACGAGTAGTGACACTAGTTGGATTTTCTTTTAAATCTTTCACATTATTCCCTTTCGAAGCATCATTCATATCATTGAGATGACCAGATCTGCCCCTTTCTTCGTTGCCATTATTTTTATCCATATCAATATAATTCCAATCTTGTGTTCGGCCTGAGCCAAACAAAATGAAAAATATAGCAGAGACTATGTAAACAGATGCTCCCACAAAGAACACCGGACGCCATTGCTCGAAGCTATTCTGTAAAACAAGAAACAATATAAAGATATCTCGTAAAAAAGATTTAAAAAGTATTTTCTAATAAATATTTTATGGGAAAAAAAATAATTACCCCTGATCTGGTAAAGTATGCCGTAATCATCGGAGTAAAGAATCCTGCCGTACTCCCAACAAAATTGGCTATGCCATACAACGTGCCAGCATAATTAGGAGCGAGGTCTTGATGATTTTGTAGATTCGTTAGAGTCGCTGCACCATTGAAACCCATTGATAACGTTATCATCGTTACTGATAACGCAGTGGAACATCCAGTGTAAACTAGTAACACCAACAGAACACCAGGAATTATGTGTGAGAATATACAGAAAGATTTTCTTATAACTGTTGTTGTCATTAATTTCTTCGATAGTATGCAATCTCCGATAGCTCCAAATATAGTTGCTAAGAATAATCTTGCAAGATAAGGCAGAGCCGATATTATTCCAGCTGCTGATAGTTCAAATCCAAGTACACTCGATACAAATTTAGGACCAACTGTCATTATGAAGTACAAGCCCCAGAGATTTCCGAAATGTAATACAATCATGGCCAGGAACGGGAACGAGGTGCATATATGTTTAAACGGTGGTAAGCTCTGGAAAAGAAATATATATATATATGGTTATTATGATTATTTGAGGCCAGTCGTGGCGCAGGAACACAGAGTGTGGCCGTAAAATCGACTGGTTGTGGGTTCGAGCCCCACTCGAGGAGATGAAATATTTATTTACATTTATATTTTGATTTCTTCGCTGAATGCCTCCAGAACTCGGCGGAGAGTAGGGAACGATGTGTCTTAACACTAGGTTCCTTCTGCCCACCCTGCTGTGTGCGGGATACAGCGTGAAGCTAATTTAATTTATAATTATTTGAAAGGTTATAACGTAAAAAAACAACACCACAAATTTCAATTGCCGTAACGTAATTCATCTCGTGATGACCTCAGTAACCACAAAGTAACTTTATGACTATTGTCTGCAATGTGACATTTACTCTCTTAGAAATAAAGCAAATTTAACGAACTACGTCTTATCTTATAGTTTAAATTTGTTCTGCTATTATATGTATAAACAGAAAATTAAATATTATATATTACACATCTATCATTGACAGTCTTGAGGCCAGTCGTAGAGCAGGGGCACAAAGTGTGACTATAAAACCGACTGATTGTGTGTACGATCCCCACTCGAGGAGATGAAATATTTACTTAAATGTATATTTCCATTTCTTCGCTCTGGTGCCGAGGCAAAGCGCGGCGTTGAGTTCTGCCACTCAACACGCTATGCCTCCAGAATCCGCCAGAAAGTGGGGAACAGAGTGTTTTAACACTAGGTTCCCTCTATTTACCTTGCTCTGTGCGGGATACGGCGTGAAGCTGATAAATAAAATAAATATATTGAACATCTGTTATTGACACCCACCTTTGTCTTTTTAATTTTATCACCTAGCGCATCTGTAATATATTTCTTTTCGGTGACAGTAATTCTTGGATGATCAGCTGGCGTATCAGCTACAAGATACCACCAAAATCCGGCCCAAATAAACGTCAAGGCAGCTGGCACGTAGAAAGCTGACGCCCATCCGAATCTCTCTAACAACGGTCCAGTAAGAGACCACGTAACTACTGTTCCTAGAGTCCCTCCCATCAAAGCACTTATAAATTTTCCTTTTTCTTCTGGTGGCGCCCAACGAGCCACCAAAACGTGTAGGGCCGGATAGACAAAACCCTAAAATTTATGAAAAAAATATTTACAAGATATCAAATTATTTTTTAAAGTATGCGTAAGTTAAAAAAAATACCCAATTATTTATTTTCTCATCTAAATTACTTTCGTGATCATTTTAAAGGCAATATCCATACATTGATAGCAAAAATTATAGCCAAGTCAATAAAACACATATTTTGTGGCAACATTGTCTTTTTATATTGACATAACTTTTTTTTTATTAACCGTTTGAAATAAAACAAAAGCTAAATGTTAAGCGAAATACAATAGTCAAAATTGCATTTAAATCGGTTAAGCCGTTTCTGATATTTTAATATCTATTAAATCAAATCAGCTTCTATTATTAATTATATATATTTTCTTATATCTCTTTACACATTATCTCTTTGCACAGTCAGCGATGAGGTTTATTAAAATAAGTGCTTATATAGCAAAATTGTATTGTAATACAATTCTGATATTTACCATGCAAACATAAAAAAAAACTACACGATTGCGTCAGAAAGAGCGCAATGTTTACTATAGTTATTTTTCTTACTCCTAAACGTATAATTTTACTACAATAAACATCATATTTTTTATGTATCATTCATAAATGCTTACCCCAGCAACGCCAAGAAAGAATCTGACAGTAACAAGGAAAATATAATCAATTCTTGCGGCGAATGGACTTATTGCAGTCAAGAACGCACTGGCTAAGGAAGTAACAAGGACCACATATCTCGGACCCCATCTCTCCGCGGCCATCCCACCAACTAGTGACGTGATCGGATAACACCAGAAATATGCACCAAGGATTGTTGCCTGTTGACTTGGAGACCAATCGAATGTTCCACCTAAGACCTGTAAAATGTAATGTATATTATATGTCTTCAAATATTAATTACAAGTTCAAAGAACTGTAAAAATATTTGGTAAAAATAAGCTGGATTACTACGAATACAGACATGGACATGTCCATTATGTCTGTTTTTTAAAAAACCCTAATATTTCTAAAATAGTTGTATTGTGGACATAATGGACATTTGTCCATTATGTAGATTACAATATTCATACCTTATGTCCTACCAATATAATTATACCCATAACAACACATATGTTGAAATAAATCATATAATGGCTAAAGACGTATGTATTGTAATCACTAACGAGTCAACAATGTATAAAATAATTTAGAAAATATAATACTATTCACTCTTTAAACAAGTTACTGATTTAAAGCCAGTAGTGGCGCAGGAGCACAAGCGTGTGACCGTAAACGCGACTAGTTGTGGGTTCAATCCCCACTCGAGGAAATGAAATATTTATTTAAATCTATATTTTCATTTATTCGCTCTCGTGTCGAAGCAAAAGCGCGGCGGTGAGTTCCGCTGCTCAAAACGCAATGCCTCCTAAATTCGACGAAACGTGAGGAACGAAGTGTTATAACACACGGATTCCTTCTGCCTACTATGCTATGTACACGATACAGGATGAAGCCGATTTAATTTTTTTTTAACTTATTGAATATTTAAAATGTGGCAAGATAGTGTCTGTCTGTAAACGCAATGGTTATGGGCTCGATCTCCACTCGTGATAATTATTATATTCAAATTATTTTCATTTAACCGACCTGGTAAAAGGAAGTGCAGCGTTAGTAGTATATAAAATGACGTGACACAAAAATATAGAAGATAAAAATTACCTCTCTCGGTACTTCTCTGACATCAGCGATATCAACATGCTTGAAAGTTTCATTTAATACACGTTTATTAGGTCCGCACTGAGATCCCGATCTGTGAAATATTGTGAAATAAATAATTTAAAAAATTAAAATGAGCTTCACTCAAATGAGTATTTAAAAAAAGATATTAATATCTTAAATAACAATGCATAATAAAATCTATAAGTTTGTTAGGTAAATCAAGCGGGACATTTTAGTTACACCAGTTTATGGCGTAGGTGGCACATAGAACAGCAAGAAAAACATAAATTTGGAAAAACGTGCACAAAGACGTCTTTAATTCCATACAAATATTATGAATTTATGAAAATAAGTTATATTAAGTTGTTTTTAAAAAAATGATATTTGAGGCCAGTCGTGGCGCAGCGGGTGTGGGTTCGATCCCCATTCGAGGAAATGAAATATTTACTTAAATTTATACTTCCATTTCTTCGCTCTGGTGTCGAGGCTAAGCGCGGCGTTGAGTTCTGCCATTCAACACGCAATGCTTCCAGAATTCGGCAGAAAGGAGGGAACGGAGTGTCTTAACACTAGGTTCCCTCTGCCTACCCTACTGTGTGCAGGATACAGCGTGAAGCTGATTTTCTTAATATTTTTAAAATAGTTATATTGTGGACAAGGAAAATTGTAAAAGAAGCTTAATTGCACTCTTCACTTGAACAAATCTTTTACTTCTTTGTATTTTACTCATAAAACTATACCAACTTGTTTTACAATTAGATATTACTATCTATTTATAGCGTAAAAGCTAACGACCGTTTAGGAATGCATATGTGCTGCCAGGTTAAGTTATTAGGTATCGGGTTTATAAAAGCTATAAAATAA
The DNA here is from genome assembly GCA_021202915.1 of Heliconius himera. Lineage (NCBI taxonomy): Eukaryota > Metazoa > Arthropoda > Insecta > Lepidoptera > Nymphalidae > Heliconius > Heliconius himera. The sequence continues at coordinate 82,209 of JAJHJA010000462.1, read as the reverse complement.
AAATAAAATAAATACGTATCTACATAGTAGTAGATACTTAAAATCAAATGAAAGTAATGTGGAAAATATTTATTAAGACGTAAAAATACTTTTTTTAAATATCATAAATTACCGGCCAGTCGTGGCGCAGAGGCACAAAGTATGACTGTAAAACCGACTGGTTGTGGGTTCGATCCCCACTCGAGGAGATGAAATATTTACTTTTATATTTCCATTTCTTCGCTCTGGTGTCGAGGCAAAGCGCGGCGTTGAGTTCTGCCACTCAACACGCAATGCTTCCAGAATTCGGCAGAAAGTGGGGAACGGAGTGTCTAACACTAGGTTCCCTCTGCCTACCCAGCTGTGTGCGGGATACAGCGTGAAGCTGATAAAATTACACGTATAACTATGTATTATTTGCACATAATCACTAGCAGAAAGTTATTATTTATATTCAACAGTAAATAGACATGAACCTACTTTACTACGTTGCGAAAGTGTTACAATATTTTGTCATTTTTAAACAACAGGGTGAAAGTGTCAGCGTTCCTTTTACGGAAACAGCATATAGGGTAAAATATTTTAAACCCATAACTAAAGAAATTAATCAAGACATCAACAGTTTAGACGTACGATATTTTTTTCATTTCACGATGTTTAACCATACCTGTATCTCGTGTGACGCAGTTACGCATCAATAACGTAAACACATACTACTACAAAAATACTACTAAAGGTTAATCAACTTTGAACTTTGCCGCCAATACATACGACTCGATTTCGAATGAGGTGTATGCGGCGGTTCCCTTTGATAGGTTTATGTGTGCGTGCGTCGTTCTTGTCAAATGGCGTTTTATAATTATATAAATATTTATTTTGTTTGAAAAAAACACTTTTTTTAATAAATTTAATTGAATTTAATTAATTGTATTAGGCTTTTATAAAATAGTTAAAACTGTGGTTTCATTTAAAATGGTGCTGTCACTTCCACCCTGTATATAGTATTCGTTATTATTATTATTATTTTTTAACTAAACTTCTACTATAGAGACGTGGTCCGTACCTTTTTTCAACTTTTGTAAAATTATTGTATTTTTAAGTGCTACTTAAAGTAGGCTTATAACTAGAATTATCTCTAGTTATTTAATTTCTAATAGAATCCAGTTATTTGGATAACATTTTTTTTTTTATAATTTAAAGATCATTATTTAATAATTTGTTATTGCAAGCGACAGGATAGACAATAGAATATCTAAGTAAAATATTCATACATTGTTACTATTCAAATATATTTTTTTGATCTTTCACGCTTTCCCTCACATAACAGTATATGTACTGTTGGAGGTGTTTTAAAACATTTGTTCGCTGTTTCAGCCCGAATTTGAGATATTATTTGAGTTTGAGATATTATGTGTTGAGTGCCGGAGCTCAAAGCCACGTCTTGTCTATGGCCAAAGCAGGGAAACAAAAATAATTACTTCCCCCGTGAGGGGATCAAAGAACAATCGCGGTAACAAACAGACACTCCACTTACCGCTCCATTGCGCCAAGATGGATATATATATTTTAGAATTAATTTGTTTATTATACAACCGTAAGCCACTAGATAGATTGTGACATATTAGGTCGAAAATATTATTAAAATCGCAAATGAAATATTTTACGGTAATGTATAGGGCAATGGCACCAAACGATTATTGGTACCCACTACTAACGCCCAATATTGATAACCTATCTCCAACGTCAATCTTAGATTGTTTCATATATCTATCCAATCTCTAGATAGGATAGATATATGAAACGATCTAAGATTGACGTTGGAGATAGATTATTAATATTGGGCGTAAGTCGATACATTTAGTAGTGGGTAGTTTTTTCTTTAGAATTTTACTTCTACAGTAATTAGAAAAAAGTAACTCTTATCGATATCTGTCTAGTAATCGACATTTATTATTTCGATAAAAATAAGCTAAATTCGAGGCCAGTGGTGGCGCAGTGGCACGAGGTGTGACTGTAAAACCGACTGGTTGTGGGTTCGATCCCCACTCGAGGAAATGAAATATTTACTTAAATTTATATTTCCATTTCTTCGCTCTGGTGTCGAGGTTAAGCGCGGCGTTGAGTTCTGCCACTCAACATGCAATGCCTCCAGAATTCGGCAGAAAGTGGGGAACGGAGTGTCTTAACACTAGGTTCCCTCTGCCTACCCTGCTGTGTGCGGGATACAGCGTGAAGCTGACATTAATTCGAATAGTTTCATAGCAAAGAGCTAAAAGATATCTTAATAATATATAGATAACTCGAAAAAACCAGCTCAAAAATGCATATAATCTCACAAAATACCAGGAAAACAATATATTACGTTAAATGTCAGCATGAAGTATATATATCAATTAAATTTAGTGTTCACAATTTAAGAAATTAAAATAAATAAAATAAAATTTAAGAAATTAATATCCTTATTTTCTGAAAATTAAAAAAAAAAACGATTATTAGTGCTTTTCGGCCATTGGTACTAGTACTCTAATATATCTAAACATATAAGAAAAAATAATACGAAGCTGGTACAAAGAACTTGTATTGACTAACACTTCATGTATTATACATAGGTACTTACTATGTAAAATGAAATCAAATAAATCAGCTTCACGCTGTATCCCGCACACTGCAGGACAGTCAGAGGGAACCTAGTGTTAAAACACTCCGTTCCTCACTTTCTGTCCAATTCTAGAGGCATTGCGTGTTGAGTGGCAGAACTCAACGCCGCGCTTTGCCTCGACACCAGAGCGAAGAAATGGAAATATAAATTTAAGTAAAAATTTCATCTCCTCGATTGGGGATTGAATCCACAACCAGTCGGTTTTGCAGTCACACTTTGTGCCGCTGCGCAATGACTGACCTCAACTTAACGTAACGTAACTTAACGTAAAGTACTTACTTTGTAATACTTTTATCTTCTTGATAATAAAACTACTTAAAGATAGATCTCGATCGTTGTTCTTGTAATAAAAAATAGAAAAAAAACTGAGTAGTTTTTGTTTACTTACGAGATATTTTTAGCGGGCTGCGGTACCATTGCAATCAAATTTAAACTCATATTCACACGCAACATGTAAATCACCCAGCAACTTGTGAATATCATAATCCAAAGATTAAAACGCACCGGGATCACATCTGTAAAAATAAATTTGTTATATAAGTGTGCTGTCAGTTGATATGTCGTGGGTTCGATTCTCACTTGAGTAAATGAAATATTTTCATTTCTTCGCTCTGGTGTCTAAATAAGTTTCACCACTCAACGCACAGTGCCTTCAGAATTCGGCGGAAAGTGGGGAGCAGAGTGTCTTAAGCCTAGACTCTTTCTGCCTATCCTGCTGCATGCGGGATATAGCGAAGCTGAAAAAAACAGCTACAACTTATATTTTTATACTTTTTAATCTTCAAGAAAGAAACGATTAGTGAAGAAAGCTTCAGGGTAAATGTATGTTAGATAAATTTAAGAGAGTTTTCACTGAGTTGTTATAATTTTAATACATTTTTTAAGTATTAAAAATCAAAAACGTAACGTTTGAGTTAAGTTCAATATATATGGTGATTTTTCAAATTCATATTTACTTAAACACGTTGAAGTCTTTACTTCCATGGTAATAATAATAGTTAATATTTTCTGTTAATTATATTATTTCTAATAAACTTGTTAAATAGCTTTTCCAAAGACCATCAAAATCTATTCCAAACTTCATACATATATCACACTCTCACTATAGTGTCACAAAAAATAATTGCTAATATAAATATTTTTTAAACCAAGAGAATAAATAGCCATTTTGTTGTAGTTATATGATTGAGTTACTATAAAAATGGTTCTTAACATCGCGTGGGTAATTGGAAATAAGAAATAGACAATAATGACAAATATTTATGACAATAGCATATGACACTTGAATTATTTATGTTAAACCTCTATATAGATATAATAAACTAATAATAATAAACTATTTATTTTTACACGTTTATTTATACAGCTATATGAAATATTTAATATAATATATATACATATAGCTAAAAATTGAATTGATCTGTTTTTATAATTACAACCACCACTTTTGAACCATAATTTAAATAATGTTAAATAATATCAATTATACTATTTATAGATTTTTCTATCATATTAATATAAGGATTTATCAAGTATGGACGCATTCTTAATAATAATATCATTTCTACGAATGAGAAGCTGGTGACCAGAACAGATGACCAGAGCTAGTAGAAACATCAGTCTCACATCATTATAAATAACGTTGTATATTATATTTAAATGTATTTGTATCTCATTGTGTTGAGAAATAAAGTTTATTATTATTATTCTTAGACAGGCCAGTCGTGGCGCAGTGGCACAAAGTGTAACTGTAAGCGCGACTGGTTGTGGGTTCGATCCCCACTCGAGGAAATGAAATATTTATTTAAAATCTATATTTCCATTTCCGCTCTGGTGTCGAGGCAAAGCGCGGCGTTGAGTTCTAGCGCTCAACACGCAGTGCCTCCAGAATTCGACGGAAAGCGGGGAACGGAGTGTCTTAATAATAACAACACAAGGTTCCCACTGCCTTCCCTGCTGTATGTAGGATACAAGTGTGAAGCTGATTTACTTTTTATTTTTATTATTATTATTCTTATAATTTACAACAGAGAAGAGTTATATAACAATGTACTATGTAACTATAACAATCATACTATTATTATTAAGATCTTGTCGTCTAATATTGAATTTAACCAACTTGTTTATTAACTGATTAGCGGCTCGGACTACCACAAGGTCGTGAGTTTGATCTCCCTATCCGTGACAGGTATGATCTAATATACCTATAGAGCATCGGGGTTTTTTTGTCTGGGTATAAATTAATATATTTATGTACGTAGTTTAAAACATATATGGCTGTATAATACCGACCAGGTCGGTTTCCAGGAGGCGCGGGTTCGAGTCCCGCTACGTTCAAAATTTTATACGTTTTCTAAATAAATATTTTTCTTTCCTAAATGTGGAATAACACTATAAATAATGTTTAAAAATATATGACTATATTTATTTTCGGTATGATAATCTAATGATGTTATTGTTCACACTTCAACATAATTTTCCCGCAAATGTCACTAAAACATCTGTTAAAATAAATGACAAATACTTATTACACATAGGATGCACATATTCATACAATTGGTCCGTTTCCACCCCAGTTTCTTATCAACAAAAAATAAGAAAAGAAACCCTTGACATCCTGGAAAATGTCTAAAGACACGCATTTGTAGCCAAGTAAGGATATTTTCTCTATAAATCATAAGCGTATGGGTTATTTATGAAATAAATAGGAAAATAAAAGATAGATAAATAAATATAAAGCGGTAAAACGTCTTACATTCAAACGCCGCCGTTTCGCTGCGCCAGTACTACCTAAATATACATAATAATAATAATAAGTAAATAATAAATCAGCTTCACGCTGTTTCCCGCACACAGCATGGTAGGCAGAAGGAATGCCGAATTCTGGAGGCATTGCGTATTGAGTGGCAGAACTCAACGCCCCGCTTTGCGTCGACACCAGAGCGAAGAAATGGAAATATAAATTTTTCATCTCCTCGAGTGGGGATCGAACCCGCAACCAGTCTGTTTTACAGTCACACTTTGTGCTCCTGCGCCACGACTGGCCTCACATAATAATAATAATTTATATTAAAACCTAACAAATCAAACACAAAGAAAGACTTAATAATTGTTTTGATAATAAATATTTAAATATGGTATAATATTATAAAATATATTTATAATTACTACTAATTTTTATATAATTGTTTTTATTATTAATATTTAAATGGAACTTAATTGACTCAATAAGAGTATATTAATAATTGAGTTTTGATAATCGATCATTAATAATTTGATAGTATGTACATGAGTTAAATTTAAATAAATATCAGTGTTTAAGTATTTTTCATTCATCTTTTTCTTTAATACTAAAGAAATAATTATATAAAACCGGTTAAGTGCGAGTCGGGCTCGCACAACGAGGCTGGTGGTACATATATACAGTCACTTTGTGTGAAATGAACTTACTTTTTTTTCATGAAATACTTATAAATTTTCACTTTTCGGTTTTTTTCTTTTATTTGTATTGTAAGTTGTCACTTCGTGCCAAATATCATAACTAGGTAGGTCCGCTGGAACTTCATACAAAACATTTCCTGTATTCGATTTTCGATGCATAAAAGTCTGTACCTTTTGATTGCGTTGAGATAGAAGAATGATTTTTTCTGAGTTTCAACTGAGCATTTATATATTTAATATTAATATTTAATATCAATGTCAGGTTGAATCCTCCACGTAATAAAAAGTGACAGAAGGACAACAAAGTGCAACAAACTTATAAAGGGTTCCATTTTTACCTTTTAAAGTACAGACGTTCTAAAAATACGACATTTGCGAATTTTTGACAATCCCTGCATCCTGGAAGACAAATAAGGGCCAGACTAGCTTTTTTACTTTCACTGTCGTTTTATGTTATTTTTTTAATTCGAATTTTCAATATTCTTTAAAACATTCTTCTGATATTCTACAAGAACTTTTTAACTTGTTCTTCATTGTAAGAAACTTCCTTCCCCCTACTCTTCCCCTAAATTGTCTTTCGTAATAAATGAATAGCACTTTAAAATTTAATAAATTATATAAAAAGCTTAAATTCGTTATATATTATATCATTTTATTTCTTTTTTATTAAAAGAAATAAGAAAGCCGTCGAGGCACATGCGTGTGACTGTAAAACCCACAAACGTCGCGTGAAACTCGTGGGATTCCCACTCGAGGGAAATGTAATATTTAATATTTTCATTTCCTTGCTCTGGTAACGATTCAAAGTGTGGATTTGTTTTCCACCTCTCACCACACAAAACCTTAAGAATTCAGCGGAAAGAGGGAAACGGATTCTCTTAACACCAGGTGCACATGTTCTCTCTGCCTACCCTCCTATATACAAGATATAGTGTGAAGTAAAAAAATATATATAAGAAAAATATATTTATCTCCAACTAAGTACATTGTATTGTTTAATGTGTAGTGGAACTAAATGCCTTATATTATTTAACTAGATGAGACAAAAAATGTAGTTTAAAATGTAAATTTCAAGTGGAATTTTGAGCCTACAATCGTCGCTTACAACAAAACACGACAGCGCCACAATCACATCTATTAAATATTGATTGATATATTTCAGTGGCAGCAAATGATATTTCCCTATTATGTTTATTATACACTAACGCCCAATATTAATAACCTATCTCCTATGTCAATCTTGGATTGTTCCATATATTAATCCAATCTCTAGATTGGATAGATATATGGAACAAACGCGGCCTAAACTTATTTAAATATTCTAGTAATATATATTTTTTTTAATAAAAAGATTTTTCTTAAAAAAATAGAGGAGGTTTCATTGTTCCCAAACATTTGACTAATACCAAACTTACAGAAGCTTTAAAAACTGTATTTGGACCATTTTAATGTTAATATATTGTACAATATATTGGCATGAAAATGAGAAAACACAAGAACAAATGTATAAAAATTATAGATTTTAAAGTATCGATGGTCATATGTTCGGTGCACTTGTAAATACCCCGTTAGTTATATATTATTCGAATAAGACGCTGTTACACTAGAATACTATAAAACAATGTTAAATTTGGTTGTTTTTTCTTTTTATAAATATAATGCTACAGATCCTTTATTCTTTTTTCTTTTATTTTTTATCATAATTTATATTTGAGGCCAGTCGTGGCGCAGCGGCACAAAGTGTGACTGTAAAACCTACAGGTTGTGGGTTCGATCCCCGCACGAGGAGATGAAATATTTACTTAAATTTATATTTCCATTTCTTCGCTCTGGTGACGAGGCAAAGCGCGGCGTTGAGTTCTGCCACTCAACACGCAATTCCTCCAGAATTCGGCAGAAAGTGGGGAACGAAGTGTCTTACACTAAGTTCCCTCTGCCCATCCTGCTGTGTGCGGGAACAGCGTGAAGCTGATTTTATTTATTTTTTATTTATATTTTAATTTTGAACAATTATGAAGAAATAAGATTAGGTGTCAATTAGACGAGTTTATATCTATCTATATATATCGTCCATAGGAATATAGTATATACACAGAGTTTCTGAACTCTGATGGATTATGTATAGTTGTATACCGAATATTTTTTATAAACGCAGACTGTGTTAGAGAATGATAAACAGGTTCACCCGGTCTAAATAAGAGACTGGTTGGCTGGAGATCTTTATAAAATTAAAAAAAAATCTTACTATATATAAAGTAATAGTGATGTAGGTAAAGTACCTGCCATCATTATCGTTCCACACAATTAACATGCCTTAGTTAGGAAGGCATCTTTGTATTGAAAAATATTGGGCGAAAAAAATTACCTTTATAAGACAACATTTGACACATTGGCCTGTTTTTATCTTTATTTTTGTAAGTAAATTCATTATTTTTTTTTTATTTATTTATTTATTTTAACTACTATGAGATCTACTACGATATATATTACTAGTATGAGATCACTTTTAAATTAACTATTCTAGGTTACTTTTTAAGTGAGATTTTTGAAGCTTAAATAAAAATAACTACAATAAAGAAATCATATAATTTTCGTATTCAATGTTATATAGCATATGACTTCACAAACACATTTTTTTATATTTTAAGAGTCTCTTTTTTGCACATAATCCAATTATTTTATTTAAGTGCAGAACCACGTTTAAGTTAACAATTTGCAAGAAGCATTTATGAGGTGACATTATGTCGATCGTCCGACCGAGCCTAATCGCTCTTAATAATACTATGTATTTATTATGAAATTTTGCACTACATCACAAGGAGAGTGACGCAACAGCTAGAGCCTTATTCACAGTATGATTTATTATCATATGTTCTTAAGATCCTATGTGATATTTTTTTAAAAATTCTTCTTTTTTTCTCTTTTTTCAGCTTTACTCTGTATCCAACATGTATCAACTAGCATGGCAGGCGAAGGAGCCTAATGTTTACACCCTCCACTCTCCACTTTCCACCGAAATCTGGAGGCATTGCGTGTGAGGCGGAACTGCCCCGGAAATGCTCCGCTTTGCCTCGACACCAGAGCGAAGAAACTAATATATAAAATATTTCATTTCCTCGAGTCTTTACCCTTGCCGTTTACCGTTGCCCCTGCGCCACAATACCTCAATATCTAATATAAATACCTAATACACATATATATCTACTACTAATATAATCAGGGCCATCAGTTTTGCAACTGTAATTTACGAAATGTGAATATATTATCCTATGTCCGTTTCATATTAAAACACGTTGTGTTTATTTATAAATTCCAAAAGATCAATATTATAAGGAAGCATGTTGATTTCTATACTGACGAAAATGGCAATTCTGGTGTGTTAATTAAAATAACGATAAGTTTTCCTTGTTTACCATGTAGTTAATAAAGAAATATGTGAAATCTAGGAACTACAGCATAAAGCCTGCCTACTAGTCAAGCAAATCAAGATACGCACCAGAATGTTCAGCTAAGCTGAAAAGCTGGAAAGAGACAACTGGTTTATTTTACACGAACCATATCACTACTTTTGAGCCCTTGAAGCTATTGAAGTAATTAGTCTATATGCATGAAATTTGTTTGTTTGACTTGGCTATTTTTACAATCAGACACCAAACCAAATATCAACCTCATATAAGAGTACACGCTGGATGTACACTAACTTGTAAATACAATAAATTTAAACGTGAATTGTCGAGTAAAATTTAGAGCTTGAACTTTATCCCGAGTAAACACAGAACTCGGCATCCATGTAGATCTCCCATCTTTTGTCGGAGAAGTCCAGAACCACGTATAACTTAACTTTTAACTTGGCTTTCAATTTACAATTATGTTTTGATGGGATAGCTATACGATAAAATAGTTTACATACATCTATATGATCTGATAAAAGTGTAACTAACCAGTTTAAACGGAATTGTGATTTATAGTTTATGTTACGGCACCTTTCTTGGTTTTAAGTCACGCATATTTTTTCTTAAAATGACAAAATTATTAACTAATGTGAAGTCAAGGATAGCTATTACTTTATTACGCTTACTATGAAGTACAAATTTACATATGCTTTTGTCTTGAGTTACAATTTAACTAATCTTATAACTAAAACCTGGATTCATTTGCTAAAAATCTTCTAGTTTTATAATATTTTTAAATGTACCGTAATACACTGAAATACCAAAAAACAAACTAAATAGATCCAATAAATATAAATAAATTATATTTTTTTGTCTTCGGTTGAAGGCATAAATTTGTATACATATATTTGATTACGAATTTGAATACTTGTTTATTATTTGTAAGATTTCTTTTAGGACTGTATCACTATTATATTATATTGTAAATATTAAACAAACTTGAAATAAATAAAAAAACTCTACCTAAACAAAACCTTTTAATAGTATTATTATATATTTAATGGAAATAAAACAAATATTTAAATAAATGAAGATTTTTACAATACTACAAATACCTACAGTACACAATAATGATATTTATTTGGGTATTGTATTATTCTTTCAAATACACACTATTATATACATACTATTTGTTGATTTCGAGGTCACCTAACAAAACGCCATGACATTGAAGTAGCCTCACTGATTAATGTGGATACTTCCTAAAAAAAATGACTCGAATAAATGGATAAAGGAAAAAATAATAGAACAATTTACTTAAGTTTCATCAGCCAATACCAGTTATTGGTAAATTATAAATTTATAAAATAAAAACATAATAAAAACAAAAAACTACCTGTCACTATTAATACATGTAATAATTATTAAATTTTTAAACATAAAAAAAATACATTCCAAGAACGTCTTTTGTGCTTGATATGAATTTACATATTCAAGAAACATTATTGACATCATATCACCATCTTAGATTTTCTATTAAATGTTTAATTGGAGCACTTGATCAATCAGTCAATCGGAATGTACTACATTTTACGCATGACTATACTCTAGATTTAAATAGTTAATTAGTTTAGACTCACATGTTATTTTATTTGAGGCCAGTCGTGGCGCAGGGGCGTAAAGTGTGACTGTAAACGTGACAGGTTGTGGGTTCGATCCCCACTCGAGGAGATGAAATATTTACTTATTTACTTAAATTTATATTTCCATTTCTTCGCTCTGGTGGCGAGGCAAAGCGCGACGTTGAGTTCTGCCACTTAGCACGCAACGGGGAAGAAGTGGGGAACGGAGTGTCTTAACATTAGGTTCCATCTGCCTACCCTGAAGTGTGCGGGATACAGCGTGAAGCTGAATATCTATCTATCTTTAAAAGTGTAATAAAAATAATATTTTTTTAGATACATATTCTATGAATTTGACAGAGCGACACGATACTGAATGAATAATAATAAAGCAAACTTTTCCTTTCCTAAGTGTGGAATAACACTTTAAAAATGTTTAAAAAATAAAGCAAACTGTTATATGCTATATTTTATCTATATATAGATATACGTCAATAAAAAAAAACTATAAGCACATATTATGGCCGCACACTCACCAATGAAGTCATTAACCGAAATACTTTCACCTGAGGCCTCAATGTACCTACAGGACATATGTTTATATTGAGAACACGTTAGTAATTTTCCAGTGTGCCGCCATTAAGCAAGCAATCATTTGCACCTTACACTAATATCCTTATTTATAAACCGCTCTCAAATCCTGATATCTAAGAAGATCTAAGAATGAAACCGGCATCTCAAGATCAATCTCAGATTTGAGAGCGATTTATAAATACGGGCCTTAATGTGTTTTGAAATGTTATATAATTGTATTTTTTTATCAGCTTCACGCTGTATCCCGCACACAGAAGGATAGGGAACCTAGTGTTAAGACACTTCGTTCCCCACTTTCTGCCGTATTCTAGAGGCATTGCGTGTTGAGTGGCAGAACTCAACACCGCGCTTTGCCTCGAGACCAGAGTAAAGAAATGGAAATATAAATTTAAGTAAATACTTCATCTCCTCGAGTGGGGATCGAACCCACAACCAGTCGGTTTTACAGTCACACTTTGTGCCGCAGCGCCTCGACTGGCCTCGATTTTTCCAGCCGCCATTAAGTTACGTTCATATGTAGCTTACAATAATATCCGTATTTATAAACCGCTCTCAAGTCTTGATATGCCATTTTCGTTCGTAAGTTAAATATCTAAAAATGAAAACGGCATCTCAAGATCGATCTCAGACTTGAGAGCGATTTATAAGTAGCCTTAATGTGTTTTGAAATGTTATATATTTGTTTATGTATGAAATGTTATATATTTGTTTATGTATTAATACCTAAATCATAAAACCTACATACTTCTAAATAGAATATTTCATACATTATGTACCTTACTTCATCTTTCTATCGAGGTAACCAAGAAAACACTAGTCTCAGATAAAAATTCTATAAAATCACGTTCTGTTGTTACGCATAATTGAAATTTTCTTTTATCGTTTGCATTCTTTTGCGTCAACAATGCGCAGGTATTTGATAACAGGGAACTGTTTAAAAGTAGTAGAATTCATACATTATTTACTGCGGAATTTTTGCTATAAAATTGGCTTCGGATTGTAAGCTCATAAGTATTAAGTTTAAGGTAAAGCTTAAGTGTTAATATAAGTTAATAATTCTGACATAATTAAAGTAATACATTCTTGATCAAAATCAGACAATAATAATTATTATTAAAAACATTGATAAATAAACCAATATGTAAATAACAAAAAAACCGTAATAAAAAAATACCAGATGCCAGTCGTAGCGCAGGGGCGTAAAGTGTGACTCTAAAACCGACTGGTTGTGGGTTCGATCTCCACCCGAAGACATGAAATATTTACTTAAATTTATATTTCCATTTCTGCCACTCAACACGCAATGCCTCCAGAATTCGGCAGAAAGTGGGGAACCGAGTGTCTTAACACTAGGTTCCCTCTGCCTACCCTGCTGTGTGCGGGATACAGCGTGAAGCTGCTTTAATTTAATTTATAAAAAAAATACTGTGACTTATCGACGGACTTTAACTAGTTATTTAAATAGGTCGTTTTCCCATATGTACTCGTAAACGACGATATCTCATAATATTTCGACAGACCACATTGTTCTACCCCTCTGAACACAGCAATCAATTGTTATTCAAAACATCGAGTCAAACGTAAGTAAAAGTATCATGTCGCGGACGCCGTGCGCAAAATTTTTAAACAATATCGCTAATATTTTCATAATAAACTTATTTAATTATAATATCGACATCCTTATAAATCAACGAAACAAAAAAAATACATATAAAAAAAGCAAGGCAAGGAAAAAACCAAATCAAAAAATTATGTAACTAAATACTTACTCCATTTATATAAAGCAACATAAATAATCAAAAATAAATGGCAAATATTATTTTTTCCTGGAAGAGCAATTTGGACACGATATTGCCGTAAGCAAACCCAGGTTAATATAATGTATACAATAAAATAATAAAATATTCACGATCTAAACCTGGGTCACGTACTCAAGGTGCCGAATCTTAGTCTGAAGGTATCTTCCCTCACGTCTGAGATCGATCTTGAGATGTCGTTTTCTTTCATAAATTACATATCTTAGGCCTTAATGTCGTGGATTGTCCTGTTCGTCAGTCATTTGCATTTAACGCAAATTCCGAAACTTAACGGCAACCTTGTTTTTAATGCGAATAAACAAGAATTTTAGAAATTACGCAGATTTCTAAAAAAATGTCTCAATTTGTATACATTCCATATAACAAATTGCTCTAGAGCAGGTGTTCCCAACCTTTTCTTGATCAAGGACCACTTTTATATCATTCTTGATAGCATGGACCACTTTGCATGTAGGTATAATAAAAATTCACTGTTATAATTAAACAGAAACTTCGCCTCACCATCCCCAGTCATAAAATTTAAATCGTTCACGGACCATATTTATGCTTCTACGGATCACTGGTGGTCCGCGGACCACTGGTTGGGAACCACTGCTCTAGAGTCTAATATTAGGTATACCAAAAACTTAAATATTTTTTTTATCGTCGTTCGGATAAGAGTTCCACAATATTGTGGTTCCGTACGTTGTAATGCATAACACGTCTTTTGTAATATATGTAAATCTAATCTCTCACCGAGAATCGCATTTTTATAGGAAAGCGCTTTAATTTTGTATAAGGTTAGAATGAAACTAATTATACATTAAACAGCATTTTTAATTTGGTTATATGGTCTTTTTTCTTATAAAGTAGATATTATGACAAAAAAAGAAATTATTTTTGGTTTTTTTTATTATGTTTTAAATTGACATTAAATGCTCCACAGATATGAATTAAGTTATCAAGAATAAAATGAAGGCCGCTTTTTAAGATACAAGATTACCTTGTTTTAGGAATATATATAATATTTGCACTTGCAGACGTCTATTTATATTTATAAATTTATATATTATAATTTGCAAATATAAACATATGGAAATATTGAGGAAATTATATTAAAAATATAGGTAATTTAAAAATCTTATTGGAAAATACGTACGTATTAGATAAGTCGCGTCATAGTTATTATACACAATTTTATCCTTTTTAACATATAATTTGCGTTTAATAAATAGAGAGTTTACCAGGAAAAAGTATATGTAAAAAGGTAAAATATTCTTCTGTATTCACAAAATATATTAAATATACGTAGTAGGTATATTTTCTTAAAGCAAGTTAATTCTATGTATACTATTATTATCAGTTTCTATATCAGAGGAAGTTGAATTGAATTCTGGAGGCATCGCGTGTTGAATCGCGGAACTCAACACCGCGCTTCGCCTCCACGCCAGTCACCAGAGCGAAGAAATGAAAATATTCAATATTTCATTTTCTTGAATGGGAATTGAACCCACAACGCGTAGCGTTTATTGTCACACGCTTGTGCTCCTGCGCCACGACTTACATCAATAAAATATACTAATAGAACATAATATAATAGAATTTAACAAAAACAATTTAAAAGAAACATTTTTAAGCTGTAAATAAATAATTTCTAGTAAATATCTAAATCATTTACCAAATGACATAATAATTTTAATTTTGTGGTAAAACTTAATGGTTACGCCAACGAACATAACTATTTTATTAAGTTTACGTGTAATGTGAATCACGCGGTAAATAAATATTGACGTTTAAAACTCTCATATGATGCTTCTATTCGGAAGGAAAATCTTGAAATAAGTATTTTTTGTACTAGTTTCTATTAACTTATCGCAAAATGTGATGAATGTATCCAAAAAATATATTTACTAAGCGAAGAACTAACTATTCTATAAGTGAATTACATATCCCTTTTGTCTAATTTACTGTCACCGCAAAATCAGTTTGCCAGCCAGAAATGATTGAAGAATGTTCTATGAATATTTACTTGTTACTGATGGGAAAAAATATTTCTTCACCCATATAATTCAACACTCTTTAAAATGTATAACTAATTAGTTATAGTCGGAAATGAGGTGCAATTTACATAGCAGGGTAGACTGGGGAAACCTGGGAACCTGTACTGAAGTTAGTCCGTTCCCATTAAGACGCTTTCGTGGCTTTTCGTCTTTATTTCTGAGTATCTTTTATTAACCTATGTCAAGCTTTGATAGATGCTGTGAAAATATGTGTACATGCGACTCCTTATTGTGTATACTACATAAAAAAACTCATTTATAGTTACCGACAATTGTAATAGTTTTATTTTTTCGTTGATTTAATTTTATTAACTTAAAATTGAAATTTATTTATTAACGAATAACATGTATTATATTTTTCCTACGGAAGGCTGAATTTAAAAACTTACAACAACTTATTGCCTTATTTAAAAATCACAAAAATTAAAGCCTTAGACCTGCACCTTGTCTTTTTTAATATTATTATCATTTATTGTCAGTAAAATACTCTGTTAAAAATATATATTTTTTATACTTATATATGTAGCTTATTCAACCCGGATTGCTTAATGTAAAACTTATAATTTTCCTAACGATTTTGCGTAATAGATAGAAACTTTCTATTCCCAATGAGGATAAAACTACATTTATTTGCGATATAATTTAAATATTTTATATAAGATGTTATTTTATATATTTATAAGGGTTACTTACAGACTAAAATACAATCATAAGTTACTGCTACACTAGTTATGAGAGCATAGTGCTTTAACCTCAGTAAAAATAGTAGGTTCAAAACCGGTCAAAATAACTAGGAGTAGTTAGAGCTTGAGCATACTGTGTTTTTTTAATCAATAAAAATAAACTAATTCTTTGATTTAAAAACACTAAAATTTTGATAAATTACAAATAAGGGTAAATTATTAATAAAAACCAAACATCACTTACCGAAAATCTTTAAACCGATCACAGCCATTATTATAAAATTTATTAATTAAATAAAATTGGTAAAACACATAAAAAAAGTCAGCCAAAATAGACTAAATCAATTCATAGTGAACATTTTAGCTAGGCCTGTCAACCGCGCGAAGCGTTCCGGACCGAGTGCTGTCGCGGGCGCAGTATCCAAGTAACGTATGAGCTAACAACAATAACAAGTAAGTAGACTCAAACGCTACAGCCTAGAGGTATTCTGCACGTATGCGGTGTTTTGAGTGCGAAATTATCGAGTACCTTGTCAGAACGAGAATACGTCGCCTATTCGCGAATTCCGTGTTATTTTAACATGTCCGGCTTGCTTTTTTTATATATATATATATAATTTTAAAATAATTCATTGAGATATTTCAAGTTTTCCATTTTGTAAGCTGTGTGATGCAAACAGAAAAAAAACAGAAGAAAAAACAAATGAATGACGTTTAAGACACGTCAATACACGTGTAAATAACTATATAATTTTGAATTTGGAATTCCTAACCAAAGAGGAGAAATCTGTGTTTAAAGTGGCCAGTACGACAAAACGCCAATGTCATATGTGAGGACCAAATATTTAGATAGAGAAAAGCGGACTGACTTACCGCTAGTTATTCTTAGCCGCTAAAACCGATATTATTTTTTATATTATTGTGAAATACTGCAAAATGTAAAGATGAATTGATATAGATCATGAATAACGGGCAGGGGGTATTAAGCTCCGTAAAAGATTTGCCGCCTTTTAATATAAGGTTTTTCTGTGAAGAATTTAAACTCAATACGATCACAGTAAACAGATGAAAAGATAACTTTTCCACTTACAGCGCATGGTGCCAACTTGCAATTATAAGCAGTTTTTATAAGCAGAAATGAGAGATAGCTAACTAACATATATTTTAAGTGGGTAGGCTACTAACCTGCTTATTTCAAATATAAGTTTTCACCTTAATATAATAAATTCAAGTGGTGGTGGTCGAAAATAAAAATCCTAAAAACGTGAAACGGCCGGACGTGATTTAGGTTGTTCAAGATTTTTCACGTTGTGAGTCTAACGCTTTTACGCAAACGATAGGATATTAATAAAAATCCTCCTTCTGTGCACGAATAAGAGAAGAAAATCACGGAATGATAAATATTTCATCTAGTATGGGACTAGGTAGGTTTAAGAATAAAGTTTGTTATGCATACAATATTAACTAGAAACAATATTATACCGTAAATAATGTATATAATAGCATGTTACGTTACATAAAATAATAGTTTATTAAGTAAGTATAACATGATTTATAGCGACGTCAGGATCTATTGAAAATAAAGTATTGTATAAGAAATAAATCTACTACGTATAAATCTATAACATTAATAAATAAACTACGTATAAATCTTTAACATTCGTGACTTAGATGAAGGGAGTTATTTTAAAAATTTCAAATATTTTAATTCCCGACTGCTAAGGGAGGATCCCTTTTCGCGCGTGTCTTTTATGTATGTAATATTCTTTATTGTCTCTTATCTCCAGAACCACTAAACAGATTTAAATAATTAAAGTATCGTTAGTCAGGTCTTAGTAGACGAAGTGTTCTTAGATAGATGACGTTAAAAAAATCAAATATGGCGGCTGTTCAGCG
Organism: Heliconius himera; assembly: GCA_021202915.1. NCBI lineage: Eukaryota > Metazoa > Arthropoda > Insecta > Lepidoptera > Nymphalidae > Heliconius > Heliconius himera. Next base: position 64,087 of record JAJHJA010000462.1, on the reverse strand, counting down.
CCATGGTACGTAGTGGAAAAAAAATTTTTTTTGAATAATACAATATGGATATGAAAATCATGATTATCATTACCGTAATACTAACAAAAATAATACAATGACATTTTTTTTAAATATAGATAATAGAAAAAAATAAGTCCAATAGTTTATTAGGAGTAAGTCGGGACCGACCGACTGTTAATCCCAATAAACTATTAGACTTATTTACTTCTTTTTAGCAGTCGGAGTTTTTGTTTGTTTTTGTAGGCTATGATTAATGATTGCTACCATTCCCAAGTATCCATATTAGGCTTGTTTTTTTCTTTTTAGTTTTACGCAGTCGGGGTTTTTGTTTTTTAAAATTACTTTTAATTCTTATTATATATATAAAGTATACGTATTTAAAATAGGTATTTGTATAGTTATTATGTTTGATGAAGAATGAATAATATTCTATGTAGATATTAAATAGAAAACAAGAAACATTAAATTTCACTTATTATAAATAAAGAATAAATTTTTTAATATAAGATAGGTACCTACCTCAGTTTATTTATAAAGTTTCAAATTATAAAAACATGAATATCTAGTGGCGCCATCTAATCTATATTTTTTTAAATTGACAGTAAAATTACTGTTGGCATAAAGTGACATCTACCATACATAGTGTATGTGGCTGAGTACAGTAAGGATGTTGCCATGTAAAACAGAAGACTTTTCATTCTATTTATTGCTAGTTTAGGAAGTCCTTTTAATTTTTATTAATATTAATCTAATAGTCTAATAATATTATATGGTCGATACTAAAAAGGTAATATGTTTATGTTATTCTAATATAATTTAAAGATGATATTTTATAAAACAAATAGTTCATTGTCCGTACACCAAATTCCTAGGCATCTCAACAACGAAAATATTTTTATTTATGATAATAATCAAACCACGTGAAAATAACCTCATACTACATAAATCTTACTGCTTGTAAACATTAATCATGATCTGTTAATCTTAAAGTTAGCTCAAAATATGTTTTTTTCTTTTATATATTATTCGCAATATTGATAATTTGTCTTTTTATTGGAAGACTTGGCAATACTATACAATTGTACTTTGATGACAATAGCAAAAATAAAATATATATGAAGATATATAACTATAATAAGCGTAATATATATCTATATCTACTTATAAAAGAATATCATTTAAATTATGAAAATTATCTGTCCAAAGTTCAATCTATTTTTATTTCTTTAGATATAATAGAAAAATCAAAGACAGTGTAAGATTATACTTTGACAACACACGTTGTTTATTTTTATTGAAAGTAATGTTTTTATCTACTTACCCAAGAATTTTATTACTTTCAAGATAAACATAAAAAATTTGCGCCCTACAAGTTTTACCACCATTTTGCTGATTATCAGTAAGTTCCACATTATTGTAGAGGGGATTATAAATTGTAAAAGTACACTATGTTGTTATTTATTTCTACCACCACTGTTATACTGTATTTACGGGTAAAATGTTTTTAGGACGATTTGTATCACAATTCCGTTCAGTGCATCGAAGATCTTTTCACGTTTCGCAAGCTCTGAAACTAGCTATGGGGATCGACGGTAACAATATACTAGCCGAAAGCTTAAAAAAGCAGGTATACTTTTTTCAATACTTTCTCTATGAAAAAATCCGGAAGGGGACAAAACTTATTTAACATTTGAAATCTTTTATTTTGTAGTGTAAGACACGTTAGTGTATGAAAATGAACTTTGCGATTTTGCGCAATAAAACCTTCATGTCATATAATTTTTTTCCGATTTTTAACATATGTATATTGTGTATTTTGAATATTAATTGAATATTTTTTTTATATCTATTTGCTTTTTCATATAGAAAATGTATTTCATATAGAATACGTAATTAATAAATTATATTTTATAAACTATATTATATTGAAAATTTAAAAATATGTTTTACACTACATTTTTTCGAAAGTAATTATAATTATAATAATTAACATAAAATATTTCTATAAAATATTTAACTAAACGATAATTATTAAATATAGGGTGTTGAATATGCATTTGGAATTGTTGGGATTCCTGTTATTGAAACATCACTTGCATTTCAAGCCGCTGGTATAAAATATATAGGAATGAGAAATGAGCAAGCAGCATGCTATGCTGCACAAGCTATTGGATACTTAACAGGTAAATAAAATGTTTATACTAATTAAAATATTAAAAATATATTACTACTTTAATTATAAGAACATCATTTTTTTATCTTCTACTCGAGTGTAGATTATACACATAATCTGTTAAAACATTTATATTAGATCATTAATATCTTGATATATTACTATATTTATTACAAAATTCATTAATGATAATATTATTACAAAAATGTTAAATATATAAAAAATGTATCCTTCCACATTATTTTTTAAATGAGAAGCTCCAAAATAGAATTACAAAGAAACATATTTTATGTTTTTTTGTAATTCTATTTTGGAGCTTATTATTGTAATTAATAGAACTTATATTATTTTCTATATAATGCAAAGTACTTGTATCACAAAGGATTGACACCACGGTGGTGGAATGTGACAGAGCAACAAATGTGGGCTTAATCTCTACTTAGAGGAATAATTATTATTTAAATTGCTTTTATTCCCATCTCTGGGTAAATGAAGCCTGGCTTTTAGTTTGCCTAGTAATGTCTCAAAGTCATCATTTTTTGTTAGTACTCTCTGTGTGTCTGCTGTGCAGTAAATGTATGGCGCTGAATTTTTTTTAACATCTAGCATGAAAGGCAAGATTTTTAGTATATTTAACCTTTCATTATTTCGAGTCTAAATTCATCTCCTTACATGGTAAAAGTTAATGCAAAAAAAGTTAGCAGCTTTAAATTATGATTATATGTATATATATAAATGTAAAAAATTGCAATAAAAACTTTATTGCAATAATGTTATAAAAAAACTCAATGCTATTATTGTATGGCATTATAAATAGGCAAGTTAATTTAAATAATGGCATAGCATAATAAATATAAATAATGGCATGATAATCATTATATATTTCAGAAATAACTTTTTAGTTATTATATTAAAGGAGTTATTAAAAGAGGCCAGTCGTGGCGCAGCGGCACGAAGTGTGACTGTAAAACCGACTGGTTGTGTGTTCGATCCCCACTCGAGGAGATGAAATATTTACTTAAATTTATATTTCCATTTCTTCGCTCTGGTGTGGAGGTAAAGCGCGGCGTTGAGTTCTGCCACTCAACACGCAATGCCTCCAAAATTCGGCAGAAAGTGAGGGAACGGAGTGTTTTAACACTAGGTTCCCTCTGCCTACCCTGCTGTGTGCGGGATACAGCGTGAACCTAAGTTATTAAAATTTAAATTTTGACTATGTACTGACTCCCAAAAAAATATTTTCTTTTTTTAGAGTCACGCTTTATCCTACATAGCAGGGTAGACAGAGGAAACCTAGCTAAATTTTCGAGACTTGCGTGTGGCGGAACTAAACGCCGCACATTGTCTAAATTTAATAAATAAAACTAATGCAATCCTTTAAGTGGCAATTGAATCCACAACCGTCACGTTTATAAACAAGTCACAAAGGCCTAGTCGCAAATAAATCATATTTAACAATCTTTACTTATAGTAAAATCGGGAGACTGGGCGAAATTGGTCTATGAATTAATATTTATGTCGTAGATGTCGTTCTATAAAAAACCTAAGCACAAATATTATTTAATGAAAGTTGGACCTGGTAGTTTCGAAATATTTAAATTCTAAAATGAATTAATTTAATTAGAAAAAGAACATGTGCCTTACCATATTGCTGAAAATAACAAATTGATATGAATTATTAATTTGCCATATCAATAATGTTGTATATTTTCTATAAATGTATACATACATACGCATCACGCTGCTTTCGATGCATCAACTGTGGCAATTTTTGTATTTAGTGGCGTTTGTCGTTCGTTCGTTTCGTCGGCGTCCTCTTGCTTACACGTCCAATATGCGGGCAAATAATAAGAAAATAGACTTGTTTATAATATATATTTCTAAATAAGTATTTTTTTTCCTAAGTGTGGTAACCACTTTAAAAATGTTAAAAAAGAATATAGGCTCTTTCGGCAAGAATACTTTAATTTTGCAATGGAACATATCCTTCAAGATTAGGATAGGAGCTGCTTTATTAAATGCGTTCCACCAGCCCATCACTGACAATGTCAATGTGCAGCATTTTATGCAGAGAATTAATAAAATGATTGATGATTCATTCAAGTGATTGATGATCATTTTTGCCCAGTCTGCTTTATAACCGAAACGGCTTAACCGATTTTAATGCAGCTTTCTCTGTGATTGCAACATAACCGTGTTTTTTCAAGTCCATATACTTATTATATTAACATGTTATCAAAACCCAATTTTTCCAACTTTCCATTTCTTTTTAAACATACTATAAAAAATATTCTTTTTTCTTAAATACACTTGGCGTAAAGAAATACTTAAATTGTATATCTATGAACGGAAACGGCATCTCAAGATCGATCTTAGACTTGAGATTTATAAATACGAGCTTTAAATAAATATTCATATTCAGTTTACACAATTTTAATATTTAGGGGTTTTTTTAGGTAAGCCAGGTATATGCTTAGTTGTATCTGGTCCGGGTCTTTTACATTGTATCGGTGGTATGGCAAATGCTCAAGTCAATTGTTGGCCACTTTTGGTGATTGCGGGTTCTTGTCCAGAGGATCACGAGGGGATTGGAGGTTTTCAAGAATGGCTCCAGGTATTTAATATATAAATATTACATTATTACCTAAAATATTTTCTTTAATTTATGATATTTATGCTGACATATTGGCATTATGATAATTATAGTAATGTAAGAATAATTTAAAAAATATATATTTTACGAATAATCAACAAACATCACTTAAGTTGTTAATATATATATATATATATATATTGTAAATTTTTATATAATGAACGCATCGTCATCAGGTCAGTAGTGGCGCAGTGCCACAGCGTGGGAGACCGCGATGGAGTCGATTCCCTCTCAGGGGAGTGAATTATTTAATATTTTCATTTTCTCGCTCTTGTAACAAGACAATGCGTGGCGTTGAGTTACGCCACTCAACGATAATTCTGCGGTAAGTAGGAAAAAGAGTTTCTAAACACTATTTTTTCTCTGCCTACCCAACTACCTGCGAGAAAAGGCATGAAGCTAAAAAAAAACTATATAAATATTAAATTACCGTTAAATAATTTTGGACAAATATATACTTTAAAAAATATAAAAACATTATTAAGACTTTAATTTTTAGTTAATTAACAGTATAGTTAATTCTGCTTAAACTTTTAAATCATAATGTTGTTATATGTATGTGAATTTTATGAACAGAAACAATATAAATAAGTTTATTCACAGCGTGCAACTGTTATTAATAAATTGTAAAAAAAATAATAAATAAATAATAAATAAATGTCCATGTCAACATAAGAAACGGCTCAAAGTAATAAAAGTGCTTTTAATGCACTTCCTCATAAACTGTTTTTGCTCTCATGGTCATAGGTTTAAATCCGATATTGTATTAAAAACAATAATATTTTGAATCGTTTATACTATGCGTTGCATGCATCTCGCCTTTAATTGAGTATAAAATGTAACACATGTTTTGGATTAGTTTATCTAAAACTATTTTTGATGATAAATTAAGTGTCTTGTATATTATAATTATTTAATATTAAATTCACATTAAAATATCTTTTAAAACTAATTTAGGCATGCGTTGTCGAGGTTGTCATGGCGCAGCAGCCCAGCGTCCGGAGTAAACGCGACAGTCGTGGCTTCTATTTCCGCTCACAAGAAATAATTATTTTTATTTCCTCGTTTTGGTAACAAGAGGGAGGATACACGTAATCTCTCAACAATTTGGCGGTAAGTCGGAAACCGAGTGCCTGAACACTAGGTTCCCTCTGCCTAACCTGCGGTAATCCTACAATTGCACGTTAAAATATATAAGTACTTATTGCTTATAATAAAATAAATTGATGTTCGTGTTGGTAAGATTAGATAGTGTATGAATTAATGCTTATATCTTATATAAAAACGTTTTTGATATTAGGCCTGATTACGTTATTATGAATGACGAAATGATATTGAGCGATGTTATATTTTATTAATGTAAAAACCAATGTTGTTTTTATATCGTGTAAGTTTTGCCAATCGGCAAAATCAACCTTGTGAGATAAGTCACTTTGCTCTCTGCTTTCGTCTGTTTAGAAATTTTGGGTAATGTATACCCAATACTGAATTTAATTTAATTGGGCTGATGTATTTTGTGCCATCGTGGCACAGTAGAGCAGCTGTCACAAGCTATGAGTGTGAATTCAATCTGGTAATTTCCAGGAATTAGGAATAAGATTATAATATTATTTTCTTATCCTTGTTGTATATTGTAGGAACTATAAAATATTCCTCAAAATGAAATGTGAAGTAACAAATATAATGTTCAATCAAGCTCATTAAAATACTTATTTAGAAAACGTTTGAACGTAGCGGGACTCGAACCCGCGCCTCCTGGAAACCGACCAGTTTTGTAAATAAGTATTTTTCTTTCCTAAGTGTGGAATAATACCTTAAAAAATGTTTAAAAAACGCGATTGGTTGCGGGTCCAATCCTTACTCGAGGAAATGATATATTTATTTAAAATATATGTAATTTCCATTTTTCCGCTCTGGTGTCGAGTCGAAGCGCAGCATTGAGTTCCACCATTCAACACACAATGCCTCCCAAAATACGGCAGTTATTGGGAAATGGAGTGTCTTAACACTTGGCTCCTTCTGCCTATCCTGCTGTGTGCAGAATACAGCGTGAAAAAGATTTTTTCTATTCTAATTTATTCATAATTAACTATACATTTATGTATAATAAATAAAGAGACATGTTCACCGGCCACAGGTGGAGTCCAGCCGCCTGTACTGCAAGTACGCGGCGCGGCCGCCCTCGCCGCGCCTCGTCCCGCTGCACGTGGAGAAGGCGGTGCGCTACGCGGCGGCGGGGCGGCCCGGCGTGTCCTACCTGGACATGCCCGCCACTCTTCTCACCGTAATCTTTTTATATCTTTTTATGTTATCTTTTGATTTTATGTATAATGGTTTGTTATGCGCTTTCTTTTTTTTCGATTTTTTAAAGTCATAATAAGTATAATTGTTTTATTAATAGACGTGAATAAATTACTAAATCTACATATTTTACTTAGACGAGATATTTTTAACTTCACAATCCCAACTTGTATTTTTTAAGTAATTCTCACCCTAAAGTGTACAAGTACAAGTCGTGACCGCGTTAAAATTAGCTGTGGATAGGTTTGATTTTAATATTTTTCTAATTGTAATTGTCTTCCTTCCTAAATTATCAATGTTCGGAACGCTTAAATTTAGAGCAATTCCTTCGACCGTATTATATGTACTAATATGACCTTTTGTTTTTACGAAATTAACATAGATATTGACATTTATTTATACTGGTAATAAAATATTATCGGTTCGGTGTCTAAACATGGAAGATATATAAGAAAAAATGTTACTGGTAGAATTTAATAAAGTAATAGAAACAATGATTTCATTTTTTTTGTCTGTTTATCTGTGTATTTAATTGCAGTTTTCACTATTGTATTTTGGCTTCAGCACTTTCAAGCTTCGCTTAACATTTAGAGTTTGCCAATCGCTCAGTTCATAAATACAAAAGCTATTTTATCATTTTAAAATATGTGGTTTCATAAAATATCGTTTGATCATTTCATTAAAATGGCTAAAACTTTACCTTTCAATATAGGTATAGACATTGTTTTTAAATTAATATTTTTATTAGAAAACGAAAGTAATACAGATTAGTAAATAAATAATTACAGTTCAAGCGGTCGCTTGTCAATTATAAATTCCAAACTTAGTACTCAAGCACTTGAATATGTAGTATAATGTTAACAATTACAGTACTTTTAAGAAAAATATAAAAATAAGTAAAAAATATAATGTATAATGATAACAATTACAGTACTTTTAAGAAAAATATAAAAATAAATAAAAAAACATTAATTTTAAACCCAAACAATAGGCTGAAGCAGATGAAGATAAAGTTCCCTTAGACTACTACTCGGCTGGACCAGTGAGGCTGGCGCACCCCGACCCCGCCCTCGTAGAACAGACGGCAGATCTCATATCGAAGGCTGAAAGACCTCTAATTATCGTCGGCAAAGGAGCAGCTTTCGCAAAAGCTGAAGATTCTATTGGGAAACTTGTGGAAAACACCAAAGTTCCATTTTTACCAACGCCTATGGGTATGTTTTATTGAACAATATATTCTTCTTAGGTACATAAGTATATTATATGTATGTATATTGATATGAATATAAAATAATAACATTAGGCTATCGTGGCGCAGTGGTGGAGCTTCTGACTGTAAACGAGACTGTGGGTTCGATCCCACTTGAGGAAATGAATTTGTTATTACAGTTATTTCCCTGCTTTGGTAACAAGACAATGTCTCAAAATTTGGGCGGTGCGTGGAAGAACACAGTATCCCAATACTACTAAGTTAGCTACAGTGTGAGGTTATTGGTATATTTATGGTTATTTATATATAGTTAGTAAAGTGAAGCCTTTTAGGGTAGATCTACATTTATAGTGTCGGTCACGTTCTCGATCCCATTTCAGTCTATTAAACGCATATAACAATATTTTATATAAAATGACATGGGATCAGGCGAAGAACGAACCGTGACCCGCACTACAGTGTGGATCTCCTCCTCCTAACCAGGTAAGGGCGTGGTGCCCGACGAGTCCCCGCAGTGCGTGTCGACGGCGCGCACGCAGGCGCTGCTGCGGGCCGACGTCGTCCTGCTGCTGGGCGCCCGGATGAACTGGATGCTGCACTTCGGACAAGCCCCGCGATACGCACCCAATGTCAAAATTATACAGGTAACTTTTGGTTTATATTGTTTGTAAGTTGTGATTGTAAATATTAATTGAAAATTTGCCAATATTTTGAAAAACTGTTCCTTACATTAACTATTGTTTTAAAGTAAGAATCATATTCATTACTTAATGGTAAAATTGATACCACCAACTCTCACCATTTCCAATATATTTCTTAAACTACTGTTATATAATGAAAACTTATATGTTTAGTTGCTGTACTAATTAAGCTCTGTTGTATTCTATGAAAATATGAAATTGTTAATGAAAAATAAAATGAATTACATAAAACGACAGCGGCACAGTGTTTAACTGTAAATGCGATGATTGTGGGTTTCATTCCCACTTGGAGAAAAGAATTAATCATTTTTAACATTTTTAAAGTATTATTCCACACCTAGGAAAGAAAAATACTTATTTAGAAAACGTTTAAAAATTTTAACGTAACGGGACTCGAACCCGTGCCTCCTGAAAACAGATCAGGTCGGTTTCCAAGAGGCGAGGAGCGAGTTCAAATAAACCGATCTTAATTAGAATTAGTTAGATTTAATCATTCTTTATTATCTCACTCTGGTACTACAATTAAAAATGGAGCATAAAATCTTGTCACACATTGTTTTAACACTAGGTTTCCTCGGCCTACAGTGTGATGTTAAATAAATTAAATCTCAATATAATTATGTTATTGCCATCCACTCTACACAAATATCCCATTTCAGGTGGACATAACACCCGAAGAATTTCACAATAGTGTTAAATCCGAAGTAGCTGTACATTCCGATATAAATCCGTTTGTTCAAGCACTTACGGAGAAGCTCTCGCAAAAGAAATACTCTTTGCCTACTAGCAGCGCTTGGTGGCAATCATTGAAGGAAAAGCAGAAGAAAAACACAGAATTTGTCGCGGTAATTAATTTATTTGTTGTACCTTTTTTTTATTCTAATAAAAAAAATATAATAAAGGAATCCTTACCCCAGAATTCATCGAAATATAAGTAAGTTTAAGTTAGCACCAAACAATGAACGAAGATCAATTTATTTCTCTTCAATTTAACAGATTAATCTAATGGATAATTCAAATTAACAAGGTGACTTGAAATCTACAGGAATTACTTGAAATTAACATTTCGAATAAAAAAGATAAACAAAAAACAAATATTGATATTATTTTAAATATACTTATATTAGTAGAATAATAGTATATAATAATAATAATAATATATATTTTCTTTATAATAATATATATTATTATTATTTTTATAAAATATACATATATATATTTTATAATAATAATTAATTGTATATATATTTCAACTGTATAAAAAGTTGAAAAAAAAAACAATGACTTAGTAGATAGAATAGACTTAGCAAATGCAGCATTGAAACATTTTAAAATCGACACAAACGTAAACATTTTTTTCTTTTTGAAAATAGAATTATTTTATAAGGAAATACAAGTAGTCAAAAAGTCATAGTATCATTAATTTACACTTAAAATTAAAAATAATGAAAAGTACCTAAAAATCATTTTTGAATACTTTTTCAACTGTACCACATTTGATAGTTCGCCAATTTTTTTTTTGGCAACATGGCGTCTGACTGTGGTTAGTTTTTAATATTTTTAAGTCTTTAGTGGCAAGGTTAACACGAATTGACGTAACAATCATCAAAATCGGTAAACTCATTTGGCCTTCACAACACCACATAATATGATGCAATGATGTTAGATTTTCTTAACTTTAGTACATTGTTCTCTGAGGAAAAAACTAGTTTTGATTAAAAGTAAGTATACTATATCATCTACAGCTAGCTTCAGGGCGGCCACGACTCGTCGAACGTACTGTACAAATACAGACTAATTAAATGTAATTACTTACCTCTGCGTCGAAGTCGTTGTTATTACAATAAATATATTATTACAAAAAATACTAGTTTAGTTTATTGTTAAAAAATATGAAACATATAATTTGAAAACTCAAAATAAATCGTTGGGTCCCGTCACTCAATTACCCTCGGACTCAGGAACTCAAGAATACGGCCGAAAGGGAGAAATGGAGTTTCTTAACAATAGGTCCAATCTACTCACAGCCTGAAGCTAAAAAAAATAAGTAATTCTTTATTTTCCAGTCACAAGCGAATAACACCTCAGTACCGTTAAACTACTACGCAGTATTCAAAGCGGTTCAAGCGAGTATTCCAAAAGACTCGCTCATAGTGAGCGAAGGCGCCAACACCATGGACATAGGGAGAGGCATGCTCCTCAACAACAAGCCCCGGCATAGGTTGGATGCTGGCACCTTTGGTACTATGGGTGTAAGTATATAATTCCTATATTTTTTTTTAGGGTACACAAAGGGAACCTAGTGTTAAGGCATTCCTTTCCTCTTTCTCGGCGCAATTCTGGAGAGTTCGAGACTTTCGTCTGGTAAAGGCGAAAAACTAAAATAATTTAAATCTATTCTCACTTGTGTGAATAATTCACGGTACTTATTGAACAGACTCTGCCGCATTGCGCCACCAAGCGACTGCCTCTTTTGAACGACAGGATGAGTTTGTGTAAATAATACAAACAAAAAACATTTTAATTGGATCATAATTTGTAATTATTGTGCAGCTTTTAAAGAAATTAAGAAAATTGGAAAGTTTCCACATTTATAAGGGATGGTTGTATGTTCGTTTCCCATTTATGATTTTTTATATTTAAATATTTCCCTGTTTTAATATACAAGACGTGGCATTGATTACAATATTTGACCTCCACTGTCTGCCTCCACCCTTTTGTTTTTTTAACATTATGAAATCAACGTCACGAAGAAATGGAAATATAAATTTAAGTAAACACTTCATCGCCTTGAGTGGGGATCGAACTCACAACCAGTCGGTTTTACAGTCACACTTTGTGCCCCTGCGCCACGATTGGCAATGAAATTATTCTTTATAGTTCAAAGCCCCGCGACATGACGGCTTCATTATTTTAATGTCAATGGATTTTATTTTTTTTTAATATATAACAGGTGGGTCCTGGGTTCGCGGTAGCGGCAGCTCTGTGGTGTCGCGACCACGCGCCTGAGAAACGCGTCATATGTGTAGAAGGCGATTCGGCGTTTGGTTTTTCAGGTATGTTATTATTACTTGCCAATGTAAATATTCTATCAGTTAGGCCATCGTGGCGCAGTAGCACAGCGTCTGACTGTAAACGCTACAGTTGTGGGTACGATTTTCCTTCAAAGAAATGAAATATTTATTTTGTCTCGCTCTAGTAAGAAGACAAATCGCTGCTGCTGAAAGTTAGGAACAAAATATTTTTTTAAAAAATGTGTAATAATCGTGAAAATCAAAGAACCTATTATAGGAATAAAGTATTTAGCACTGATACAGAGTAAAACAAGAAAGAATATATGAATTTATATATAATAGCCTAACCCTAACCCTAACTCTTAAAATTAATGGAGAAAATATTACATTTAAACAAATTAAGTTATATATTATCTGTTTATTATTTTTAGTATTCTGTGAAGCAAAGATTTTACATAGTTAAATTTGATTTTCATTTCAGGCATGGAAATTGAGACCATGGTCCGCTATAAGCTGCCAGTGATAATTGTTATAGTCAACAACAATGGTATATACAGTGGGTTTGATGAGCAAACTATGAAAGATATCCAAGAAATGGGCGACATCGCTCAATGGTAAAATTATATTGCTATTTATATTGATTTCATAAAGAATATAATTTGATTTTTGTTTATATTTTTGTATGTTAACTCACACTTGTTTTTTTTATTACTAACTAGAAGGGTTTATTTCACTTACTGCTTCGAAAAAAAGGAATTGTAAAAAAAGCAGCAAGGTGCCAGAGGGAACCTAGTGTGAACATTCTATTCCTCATTTTTCGTTTAATTCCAATCATAGCGTGTTGAGTGGCTTAAGGCGGCCTTAAATTCCACCACTTAACACGCGGTGTTTCGAAAATTAGAGGTTGCGTAGAGAATGGATTTTCATAACACTAGATTTTTTTCTTCATTCCCAAAAACATAAAAGAAACTCTTTATACACTAAAACTTTATTATGAATATTGAAACAAGACAACATATTATTTCAGCACTCCACCGACATCACTAACAGTGGAAGTAAGATACGAGAAAATGATGGAAATGTTTGGAGAAAACGGCTATTTCTGTCGGACAGTTGAGGAAATAGAAGCTGCCATCAAATCTGCATTAACCGTTACCGATAAACCGAGTATTATCAATATTGCTATAAGTCCCCAGGCCAATAGGAAACCACAAACATTTAATTGGTTGACTGAGTCAAAATTGTAATGTAATTAATAATTTTGAACTATTTTTTATGAATGTTGGTGTTGTTATTTACAAATTTTTTTTTTAAAAACATTCCTATTTCAGCCAAATAAAAGAAAGTGTTCTTAGTATTGTAGCATTAAGAGTTTGTAGGTGTGTGGATATACTTTAATAGAAACTTATGGTAAGGGTACTTGTATTATATGAATTAAATATTTTTATTGTGTAATATTTATATATTAAATGGGTGTAAATTTTATATAAGGGGATAGTTATATTTTTATATGTTGAAAATGCCAAGGTTGTCACAAAAAAATATGTTGAATAGTTTGTAAGTATACAGGTTGTTTTGATAATAAAATTATCATGAGTTTAGTATGTACAAGAACAATATTTTATTTCTTTTATAATTCTGTTAATGTTTTGTTTTCATTTTTTTATTGAACAAGATTTTTGTAATAAATTCAATATATATATCAATATAAGAAAAGTACAGCTTTTCTAGACTGAAAGTAACTTGTATTTTAGTATCACTGGTTGTGAAAAATGTCTTACTTTTAATATATGGATATAAAGGAATAAAAGAATGCATTTAAGTTTAATTTATATATTGTCTGTCTATTGAGTCACATCACATCACATGTTTGTATAAGTTGAACTTAAAATATATATTAAATATATTTTTATTATAAACTAAATCCCTGTATTTCATTAACTGCTGTAGCAAATGAATCCATTGTGTTGGTTGTCTAAGCAACTGAAGATGAATGGGGTAAATCCTTCACATCTTGCTGAGGCAGCCAATCAAAAAGTTTTCTATCACAGTTTGAGCTGAAAATAAAAAAGGATGTAACAAACAATAAAAAAATTGTAAAATAATCATCTTTTTGTAAATAATGATGAATTAGAGGCTGGTAGAGAATGCTATTTAGCATTAGCCCACCTTTTGTACATTTTTCTTTTTTGTAATTTGTGCAATAAAGTATATATAAATAAATAAAATTAGATAATAAATAAAAAAGATTAACCTACCCAGTTTACAGTTATTGGTTGTGGTCAGAGTGTAGGCATCTTGTTCAAAATCATTAGTAAGAGTCAAATCAGCCCCTCGGATAAGAAGTTCATTGCATGTGTATGGAAAATCTGCAGCCGCTGCATACATTAGTGCTGTACTGCCAGACTTGAAATAAAGAAGAATACGGTAGTGTAGCAAATTATTAATAAATATTTTAAAACCATCACAGTGTATGTGCAGGACATGTGTCTGACTGTAAACTCAATAGTTGTGGGGTTTGATTTATATTGGAGGGAATAATTATTTCCATTTCCCTGTTCTAGCAATACAAACCATGGCTTTGATATTTTGATCTTCACTTCTCAACACACAATGTTTTGAATTTGGCCAGAGATTAAGTGTATTGATGCTAATTACTCTAAAAATCCTTGTAAAATTTTGGGATGGATAAAGCTAAAAAACCTTTTCAAAACAATACCAATTGGAAAAATAAAGTTACTTACATCATCTTGAATATCGGCATCTGCTCCTTCTATCAGTAGAAATTTCACAACCTCATGGTGCCCCCCTGCAGCAGCTAGATGAAGAGCCGTCTCACCTTCAGGACCTCTAATATTTACATTGGCACCACTCCTGAAATATTAATAATTTATAATATTTAAATAGTATTTAATCTATAATTTACCCACAATATTTCTTTGTTTGGTACAAGTTTTATATAAATATATCTACAATATAATATTACCACATCCATAATCTACTATTATACACAAAACAAAAGAATAAGAATCAATTTTAAAGTGGTCTAGGACCAAACACCCACTCGACCTACTATTTAAAGAACAATGGAATAGGCTGTTCTTACCAAACAAGGTCCTGGCAGCTATTTAATTGTCCATAACTAGCTGCCCAATGCAGCGCCGTGAGTCCATGCTCGTCCGTGATATCAACATACTGCTCCAGTTTCACGTCCTCACGGGTTACTTCTCCGCGACCAGCCTTCGCGTGAAAGCTACAATCGGGCTGGGGCAATTCGGGGACTCGCGCCTGCGTATTACCTAAAAGCACGACCTTGAACTCTTCAAAACTAATTCAAATCCTAACAAAGGATAATCGATAAAGACTTATTAAAGTAGGATAATATTGACTG
Source organism: Heliconius himera (assembly GCA_021202915.1). NCBI lineage: Eukaryota > Metazoa > Arthropoda > Insecta > Lepidoptera > Nymphalidae > Heliconius > Heliconius himera. Next base: position 48,641 of record JAJHJA010000462.1, on the reverse strand, counting down.
ATAAAAATTGTCACCTCTTTGCAAATTAGTCAAAGCGGTGCACTGAACAGATTTATATGGCGTAAATGCACTTTTCCGGATTCCATTTAAATTAGGCGCCCATCGTTGGTATCCACCACTGCCACTTTTACTACTATCTTGACTACCAGATTCAAAATCACATTTAAAGTTATCAGCATTTTCGTCTTTTTCTTGTTTTATATCAATAGTTTTTCCTTCGTTTTTAACAGATATGCCTTCCTCCATTTTTGCATCTGTCAATAACAAAGCAAAAGGAAACCTGAATTCTGAAACTTGGAAAGTGACAGTTCAATATTTGACAATTATGATTGCAAATATTATTAATACTAATTGAACATATATTGCGCTTCAAGTCATTCCTATAAAAGCATAGATTTTTTAACATTGTTATGTCTTATTATACTCAATATCTTATACGTTATATAATACGAAAGTTACAGTAAAAAGTTATTAATGGTTTCATTAATATAGATCAAAGTATCCGAACATATAATTACTATAAAATGGGGTGAATAAAATTTGCGGGGTAAATAGATACACAACCAATTTCTTATTTAGTGATTAATCATAAACATGCTTTGTTCCATTATAATGACTATTTTTTAAGCAATCATAAGTAAGTGTAACTGATAATAAATTAAATAAGTACAACAACATTATATATCTATTGACTCTACAGCCAGTCTAAATAGAAACAATTTATTATGAAATAGAAACAGCGTTTTATGATATACTATGGCTCACTAACCCACTTGTGGCTATGTCCTTAGATTAACACTATTTTTTTAATTTCGTCTTCTAATAACATTATCACTTTAAAGACTAAAATAAATTGAAAACTAAAGTTTCAGCCATTTTATTAAAAATAATTCAAAAATTGTAGCCATGTTGTCGAATATGTTAAAATTGTATCACTTCTTTTATTTATGAACATTTTTTATAAAACAAACACTAAATATTGTAAGCTTGCGAAAATACAATTGTACAATATATTTAAATCGATAAAGCTAACAAAAAATTTTAAAATCATTGTTTTGGCAGCTATTACATTAATAAATGTCCCTAATAAAGGATTTTCAAATTCATCTTCCATGTATAGCCAGCGATCAGTAAAATTTTTATTATATGTAAAGATTATGAGTAGTATATATAAACATTTTATTAAAAAAAAACTAGTATTAATTCATACTTCAATAAGTACGACGTAACGTTTCTTTTTTCTGAATTTTAAAATACTACATGAGCTACTGAGCATTTATTTAGTGTAATTTCAAAATACGTACATAAAAAATACACATACAATGCTGTGGAGACAGCATTCATTTTTCTTTTATTCTTTTCCTGTAAATCCCACGTTTTGCTGCCGTATAACAGCGTTGGTATCAACACTGCATGGTGTACAGCCAATCAGCAGTGCAGCTGTGGTGACGTTTCGCTGTCTCATCAATGCAGCTAAGACACCACTAACCCTGTTACTAGCAGCAATACGCCTTTCCGCATCCATCTCGTATATTCCAGCTTAACTGAATATACTTAAACAAATATACTACTTCATTCACTTGTTCTAATATCTTACCATTTATATTGACCTTGCATTCCGTCTTTTCTTCATTTCATTCAAATATCAAAACTTTTGTCTTACTCGCATTTAGGCTTAGGCCATTATTTTTACATCCTTCTTCCAGAGTGATGCCTGTATCTCACATTCTGATAATGCAATTAACGCTGCATCATTTGCGTACAGCAGGCAATTTACATTCAAGTCACTTACTTTCACTCCTGTGTTACTTTGTTTCACTCCTTGGAGACAGCTATCCAAATACAAATTGGACAACCAAGCTGATATGGCACATTATTGTTTAACACCCGATTGCATGTATATATAATAACACAGAGCGACGTGATCTCTGTAAAGAAACTTTACAGCCTGCAGCAAGGGTCCGCTCATATTGTACCGGAGTAGTATCTCCCATAATTACTATCCCCCAATTCTGTCAAATGCCTTTTCCAAGTCCACAAAAGCACAGAAAACTTTTTGGTTAACGGCTAAGAATTTTTCCGTGATCCTTCAGAGGTAAAAGATCTGATTCATACACCGTCTTCCAGGTCTAAGGCCACAACAGCATTTCGGATCTCTCTTGCAGTCTTCTTGCTAATATTTTAGCATAAATTTTACTACCTACTAATCAAACTGATAGCCCTATGACTTGCACAGTCAATTTGTGAAGTTTTGCCTTTATACAAAGAACGATGACTTCACCTTGCCAATCATCTGATCTGATAAAAACCAGAAAAAGTTCAAGACGGTCCACCACATTTGATCATCTCAGAAGCAACTCCATCTGCTCCCGCTGCCTTACCAAATTTCAGACTACGTATTGCACCCTCAATTTCACATTTCACAGTCAACTCATTCCACAGTCAGTACATCAAAACTTAACGATTCGCTGTTTCTTGAGACTGAGGCGTCATCACATTCATACATCTCCTTGTAAAATTCCGCCCATCGCTGCAACACGGGTGATTGTTCTGTTAGAATTTCACCGTCCTTCGAAAGCACTCCTTTCACTCTACAAGATAGCGAGCAACCTCGAGGAACACTAACTTCTCGCCAGAAAAGTTTCGTGTTTTCCCTGAAGTTGTTGGTTAACCTTTCATCTTTTTCATTCTCTGACTTTTCACGCTTCATCTTTATCATTACTTTCGTTTGGTGCTTTTGCAGCTTATACCCTTCTTTTTTCATCTCTCTCATACCTTGTCCTTAACTGAGGCTTTACAATCTTGCCATGCTTTCTTCTTTCTTTCTACAGCATCTTGCACTTCATCATCCCACCATTCGTCGCGCTTGGGTTTTATATATTTATATAATTATATAATATAAACTTCTTAAACAGTATCATTTACTACTAATAAGTAGTAAAAATAAATATATGTTATAAATATAAGTGGCTCAGAGGCATAAGGGTGTGACTATAACACGTCGATTGAATCTCGAGGGAATGAATGATTATTTATTAATATTTTTATTTCTTGGCTCTGGCAGTAGGGCGATAACCCGACGTTGAGTTCCGCCATTTTATACGCATTGCCTCAAAAAATTCAGCGGAAAGTGGGAAACGGAGTTTCTTAACACTAGTTTCCCTCTGCCTAACCCACTATATGCGAGATACAGCTTGAAGCTGATTTTTTTTATTTCAATAGATATAAAAAATACCCTACCAATGTGACGAAAAAACTTTAAAAGTAATAATCTAGATTATTATACAATAATGGATATATGTGCTCTGTGTTATAGGAGATGGGGTCTAGCAACACATTACAATTATCCGTCTTTTTTAATTAAATAGTTTTCTGTCAATGTCAAATTTTGCGAATAACCGTTGGTGGTGTTTAAATGTTGTATGTGACTTATTTTTAATTTTAAATCATTAAAACATTTATAAAATAATTTAAACGTTTTTAATATGTCAACTACAGAAAATATTCAGCAGTTGCGGCATGATTTACAAAACGAGCTAGTAACTGCAAATCAATTATTAAGATTAATGTTAGTATGCTATGTATGTTGTATTAAATTGCTATACTATAACCCCTACACATATAATGACACTTTTGTTTATAATACTCTCTATGTTTACTTATTATTATTTGAAAGAAAAATAATTGAGTCTACTTTATAATTATTTAGTTATTTGCTATTTTATCTTGATTTCAGATCAATAGAAGTAAAAAAAATTAAAGAGCTTACTGCTCCTGGAAATATATTGGATGCAAATATTAAAGAGGTATTTTTTACATTCACACGAAATGAGATTTTTTTTTCTTATTCTTTTTAACAACATTTAGCATATAGCAGAGAAGAAAGAGGGAACCTAGTGATTAGACACTTTGTTGAGTGGTGGGCCCGATGTCCCATTTTTCCCATTTTTTTCTTGTCCCGACTTGAGTGGAAATGGAACACACAACTATCACATTTACAATTAGAGGCTGCTCTTGCACCAAGGGCCACAATTTCTTTCTTCTTGTTATTTAGTAATGTATTTGACGTTGTTTTTAACATACTTCCAGAACGCAAAGCTGTTTGCAAGTTTAGCTGATATACATCAAATGGATTTAACAAATTTGCCCCCAGTGACAAGGACACAGTTAGATATTGTCAATCAGTCTGATCAACATCTGTCTTATGAACAGCATGATACTTTTAGAAATAGTATGGATGATTCCCAGTAGCTAATTTATTGTTTAATTTATAATATTTATTAATTTTTTATTAATATAATAAAAAGTTTGTTTTATTCTTTTAAAATATCTACATTTTTTTAAGCTTCACACTATCCCGCATATAGCAGGGTATGCTGAGTGAATCTATTTTTAAGACACGCTTGTTTGTTCACTCTCTCTTCACTTTATTTTACCAGAGGGTAAATTAAGTTAATTAAATTTATGATGTTTTTATTTATATTTTTTAGCAATTAAATTATATTAAAGAAATATATCAATATTATTTTTTACTGAGCTCTTTTACATTGGAACATATAATTAATAAATTAAATTAAATCTATTGTTTTGCACTTATAAAATGTTTTTGAGAAAAAGACAATTAATGCTTTTCCAAGCACTAATTAATGATGAAAAAGATGAAAAACACATTTTAGTATTCAATTTATTTTTAATATTATTATAAACTAAAACAACATCACATTCAACTAAAATAAATTTACTAACATGTTACACATGCAACCCGCTAAACACATGACCAAATTCATTTTATATAGTCTATTTCATTTTCACTATTAGGCACATCTGTCACTTTGAGGCATACATTGCATCCTTTAACCTCATTCCCAAGAAATATATTTATAAAAAAAATATTAAACATAAAAATATCATTAAAAATAATCTACAAATCTAAAACAGAAATCTCCATTTGTGCTAGAAGGTTAAAATTTAGTATATTAAACATGGATTACCTAGTGTTTTTATCTTTAACTGAAACAATTTTACTTAAAATATAATTTGAAATTATTTTATAGAACTATTTATAAAGCGACGAAATATTTTCGTTTCTTATAATTATGTATATAACTAAAGCCATATGGTAACAGCTTACAGACTAGACAGATAACAACATTTTTTAAACTTATTTAGTGTTGAAATATAGCCGATTTTTCTTTGAACCTTTGTTTCCTCATGGCTTTTTCTTCGGCCTCACGGCGTTTTTCTTCTTGTTCTTGAATGATTTCATCGTGGAATTTATTTGTTTTTGCAAGCTCTTCAATCTTCGCTTCGAAAAAATTTTTGGCCCCATTTACACCAACTTGATCAACGTTGATTTCTGTTAATCTTGCAAAAGCCTCCAATCCAGAATCTGATTCAAGTTCCCCTGCTCTAGCTTTTCTGGAAGAATATTTAAAGAATTTACATAAAAAGATGTTATTGGGCCGTTGTAGCGCAGAGGCACAAGGGAGTGTTGTGGGTTCGCTTCCCACTCGGGTTTGAAATATTTATTAGTTTGAAGGAAAAGCGCCGCGTTGAGTTCCGCCACTCAACACGAAATACTTCGAGAATCCGAGGCGGGAAGTGGAGAATAGAAATGTCATAATGGGAACGGAGTCTCCTAACACTACGTTCCTAGTTCCCTCTATGTGCGGGGAAAAAAACAAGAAAAATATACATTATTTTGTAATAACGATACGTAACATCATATAATATTTGATACGCAGTCGTACATAGCTCGAATTAAAATCAATAAGTTTCTATTAGGCAAGTTTCCAGTCGAGAGAAACGCCAGTATATATGTCGTTTTAAGGTTTTCCCGTTGGACTGCTTGTTTTCCATTTTAAGTATTAAGCTTCTTAAGCTTTCCGCCTCTATTATCATACTAGACTGGACTTGTATATTTTATTTCTTTCTTACTTTAAGTACCTATTAGGTTTAAATATTATTTATTTACTTGAAAGTAGTTTCCTGTCTTCTAAAGGTAAAACGATTTGATAAATATGTATGTATATTACAATCTTATAATTTTAGCTCAAGGTGTGGCATTGAATACGGTCGTTTAAATCACGTATACCTACGCAGCACGGAAAATGAAGTAACTATGTTTTTTAAATGTGTGATACATATTGCACATAGAGGCCAGTCGTGGCACGGGGACGAGCATGTGACACAAGCGTATGACGCGACAGGTTGTGGGTTCGATTACACTCAAGGAAACGAGTGAATTCGATCTGATGTCGGGGTAAAGCGCGGCGTTGAGTTCCGCTACTCAACAACACACAATACCTCCAGAATCCTCGAAGGGGAAATGATGGGACGGAATGTCCTAGCACTAGTATCGCTCTCCTTAAGGTACTGTGTGCGGGATACAGCGTGAAGCTAAAAAAACATATTGCACTATGTAAAAAAAAACAAGCTAAATTATACCTGTATATAAGTAGAAATTCTCGAAAACTAATTTTGTTGTCGCCGTCTTCATCGACTTCAGCTATCATCGCCTTAAGACCAAGATGGGTTTGCGGTGCGCCCAGCCGCTCCATCATACGCTTAACCTCCGTGAGATCTAGAAACCCGTCTTGACCTTCGTCGAATCTGAAAGAAAATAATATAAATCATATATTTTAAGAAAATAATACATTTAAATGTAAATATATTAAAAATTATATTTCCGTTTCCTTTCACCTTGTATGGACAACAAAAACAATTAATTATTGTAATACATAAAAAATTAAATTAAATTAGCTTCACGCTGTATCCCGCACACAGCAGGGTAGGCAGAGGGAACCTAGTGTTAAGACACTCCGTTCCCCACTTTCTGCCGAATTCTGGAGGCATTGCGTGTTGAGGGGCAGAACTCAACGCCGCGCTTAACCTCGACACCAGAGATGAGAAATGGAAATATAAATTTAAGTAAATATTTCATCTCCTCGAGTGGGAATCGAACCCAGAACCAGTCGGTTTTGCAGTCACACCTCGTGCCGCTGCGCCACGACCGGCCTCATTCTCTATTGTAATACATAATATTATATAAAAAGTAAGGATGTTTATCATTAAATAAAATTATTTTATGTAGGTAGTTAATAAATAAAAGATATATTAACCGATCATGCCGATCATGCTGATCAACCGATGACACGTTTCCATATATAAATTAAAAATTTTAGTAAATTTTATTAAAACATAGTGTATAGAAAAGTGACAAAGTGCCAGATTAAACTCGCCCGTGATGGGTTCCATACCCATTGCCTTCACCGTGCCTAATAATTTTTAGTATAATTTTTCACATGAATAACCAAGTGATTCGCTGACGTTTGTTTTGGTTGACACACGTGTTAGTGAAAATATTTTGTTTTAGTGTTGAATATCTCTATTTTACACAGTGGAAACAATATATAATAGTGAAAATAGATCCATACTAATAAGGTGATTGGTTATAGTAAGTAGTTGTGTTGTTTTATAGGCTAGATTAGTTTTATTTTATAGTTAGGTTATTTTATTTTAAAATGGATCCTGACCCTCCACCTGACCCCCCTGATCCTGGGGGAGGTAATGTAAATTTTACACCACAAATAGTGTCTCGAAAAAGACAAGGTGAGGAAGCATCCTCTAATCAGGATATTGTTAAAAAAACGATTATAGATCCATCTACCGCTACTCCTTCTATCCAAAATGTATGGATCCACCCTTCCATGTCCGAAGCCCCAAAATCTTACATTAGTACTGACAAAGGTCCCTTTATCGTGTATGTGTCAAGGGAATCTCCTGATCCATCTGCAGGGACAGCTATAAGAGCTATTAAATTTGGTCAATTTCTTCATACTAATAAAATTACTGATATAGTCAATGATGGAGTTAAAAATGTTGGTCGCAATAAAATCAGTGTCCAGTTTACATCAGCTGAAGCAGCAAATAAATTTTTAGTTAATCCTGTTCTTAGTTTATGTAAATATGTTTGTGTAATCCCAACATTTAATATTACAAGGATGGGAATTGTAAAAGGAGTTCCCGTTGAATGGTCTTTGGAAGAGTTTGTTGGCTCACTGATATTCCCTACTGCTTGTGGGGAAGTTATAAAAGTAAGACGAATGAATCGGAAGAATGTAAGTGAGGGTGTAATTACATGGGTTCCAACTCAAACGGTTGTAATCACTTTACGTGGTCAACAATTGCCTGAAAGAGTATTTTCGTATAAATCTGTCCTTAATGTTGAACTTTATAAATATCCTACAATCCAATGCCTTAATTGCTGTCGTTTTGGTCATGTTAAGTCACAGTGTAGATCAAAGCCAAGGTGTTATAGGTGCTCCCAGTCTCATACTGGTGATGCATGTGACACCCTACAGGAAAATGCAACCTGCATCCATTGTACATCAAAGCATTTTGCTACTGATAAGGGGTGCCCTGAGTACGTAAGACAACAGAATATTAAGGCCATTATGTCGCAAGAGTGTATTTCCTATATGGAAGCATCCTCTCGATTCCCATCTGTCCAGCGTTCCTATGCAGATGTTGCTAAGGAAATGTTTTCACCTCCTGTTTACATGAATTCCCAACCCCAACAAAGCAGATCTCCTGTTACTCCCACTAAATCCTATCGTAAAACAGTTTTCCAAGCTCCTCGTCCTCGCTCACCAATGGCAAAGGGTTACGATAGACAAGCTCACCAGTCCATTATTAGCAATTGTTCCTCTTCCCTTCCTAATGGTTGTGCCCTTAATCAAGGTTCTGACAGTCCAGCAGAATCTACAAAAGATTTGTTAATTGCTTTGACTGACACCCTTGTGAGCATAATCTCAACCGCTGATGAACTTCCTTTACCGTCCAACGTTGCCCAAAACCTACTTAAAATCTTTAAAATCCTTCACAATGGCCCCACTATACTTCCTACAGTGGAATAGTAAAAGTATTCGTGCTAAAAAGCACGAATTACTTCATATTATCTCTCTGTATAATCCTGTCATTATTGCCCTCTCGGAGACGTGGCTGATGCCTGACTCCCGATTTAGGGTTCCAGGTTTCGCCTGTTTAAGGGAGGACAGAAATGACGGGTATGGAGGTAGTGCTATCCTTATCCAGCACTCTTCTCCATATTCCCGTATTCCTCTCCCATCTCATAGTCAACAGTTGAATGCTGTTGCTGTGAGGGTCCTTGGTATTTCCTTTCTTTCTGTTTATATCCCTCGTCCTTCCGCTTCCACCTTCCTAGAGCTTAAGTCTATTATCTCTTCGCTTCCTAGCCCTGTGGTGGTCCTGGGTGATTTTAACACTCATCACACTCTGTGGGGGTGTTATTACTGTGATGGATTTTCGCCTTCGTTGGTAGACATGATTGATGATGTTGATCTCTGCATTCTCAATGATGGATCACCGACTCGTAGGGTTAATCCTAATCAGAACCCTAGGTCTGCTATTGACCTTTCCTTATCTTCTCCTTCTCTTGCTTCCCAACTATCATGGTCTGTACTACCATCTACCCATGGTAGTGATCATTTCCCGATTCTGCTTTCCTTAAATAATAGAGTTCCCCCCACTCCTTCTCCTTCCCTTTGTCATAAGTTTAATTTAAAAAAGGCCAACTGGAACGAGTACGCCAACTCTGTGGATTGCATTTTGGGCAATCTTCCTGAGTCTGGTAATTATGAGAATATCATTGTTTACTATGATAGGTTTGTCTCTGCCATTCTGTCTGCTGCTGACTTACATATCCCCAAATATCACTCCATTCAGAATTGGATGCATTTCAATCCCTGGTGGGATCAGGAATGCTCTGATTCTGTCATTCGGCGAACATCTGCCGAGGAGTCATACGCAGCCTGTATGACTATGGAGAATTTCATTGAATACAGACGCAATGATGCGAAGTTTAGAAATTGCATTGGAAAAAAGAAAAAATTTGGATGGGTAAGCTTTTGTGAGTCCCTTAGTCCTCGCTCCTCTTTTTCTCTTGTTTGGACAAATGTTAAGAGATTTCGCCGATCACTTAACAATGTCAGTAGTCCTAATTCCAATAACCCTTCTGTGTGGCTCAACGATTTTGCAAACAAATTGGCTCCTCCTTCTGTACCATCCCAGGATTTATTTATATCCACGCCGATTGAATCTTTGGAGGAAATGGATCTTTCTTTTTCCTTTGAAGAGCTTAACAACGTCTTAACGGATTTAAAGGACACAAGTCCAGGAGAGGATGGTATTTCTTACTCCTTTATTGCAAGATTAAATGATAAATCTAAATACCATTTTTTAAATTTGATAAATGATATATTTCAATCAGGCAATATCCCCAATTCATGGAAATCCCAAATTGTTATTCCTATCCTCAAACCTGGAAAATGTCCTTCAGATTATAATTCCTATAGACCCATTGCCCTAGCATCTACTTTATCAAAGATTGTTGAACGGATTTTGAAGAATCGACTGGAATGGATAGTGGAAAGTAGGAATATCTTAGCGCCCTCTCAGTTTGGTTTTAGAAAGGGGTTAAGTACTATTGATAGTCTCAGTGTTTTTACTACAGATATTCGACGAGCTTTTGCCAAAGGAGAGTATTTAGTTGGTGTTTTTCTAGATGTTGCATCTGCATATGATAATGTTCTTCTTCCGGTGCTCAGGCAGAAATTGCGTCAGCTGAGTATTCCGCCGAGGATGTCCCATTACATATGTAATTTGCTGACCGGTAGAACGGTATCTGTAAAGCATCCGCTTCTTACTATACCTCCCAGACTTGTCTGGAAAGGTCTGCCTCAAGGTTCAGCTCTTAGTCTGCTGCTGTATAATATTTACACTCATGACCTCGAATTATCTGTAAATAATTTTTGCAACATCCTTCAGTATGCTGATGACATCGTCCTCTATTACAGCTCAAATTCTGTGGAGGACATAACTTATCGTTTGAATGCTGCCTTGCACTATCTTAACCAGTGGCTCTCTAATCATGGCCTGGCATTATCTGTAGCTAAATGTCAAGCGGTAGTGTTTACAAAAAAGAGAGTTATTCCAAATTTTAATATTTTGTGTGATAATATTCCCATCCATTTAACAGAAAATATAAAATTTTTAGGCATAATACTTAATAAACGATTGAATGGAGTTGCTCATGCTGAATATCTCAGCAGAAAGTGTGAAAAAGGCATTAATGCTTTAAGAGCTGTGTCTGGTGTGTGGTGGGGTGCACACCCTTATACTCAAAAACTGCTGTACAATGCTATAATTCGTAGTCATATCGACTATGGATTATTTGTTTTAGACCCCTTTAATAAAGTAGCTACTGAAAAATTAAACCGAATACAATATAAATGTCTTCGAATTATTCTAGGTGCGATGAAGTCTACTCCTACAAATGCATTGCAGGTGGAGTGTGTAGATCCGCCACTTCCTATCCGCCGACAATTCCTTTCTGACCGATTTGTGGGTAAAATGTTGCAGCTTTCCTCTCATCCTCTGTGGTCTAAGCTATCTAAGTTAGCCGATCTTATCCCTCGAGGCAAACCATTGCCATATTTGCTTGATAGTTTCCTTAGACTGACCTCCCACCCTAATCCCTTGTCTCGTTATCCTTCTAATCCTTTATTCCTTACGCCTTATAACGCCCTAGTATATTCTCCCTGTATTGTCACAAATCTTGGCCTAATCAAAGGAGATCCTGGCACCAACACAAAATTTAAGGAATTAGTCCATCTCCATTGGTCGAATCACCTCCTCATCTTTACTGATGCATCGAAGCTCTTGAAGGAGAGCTGTGTTGGTGCAGCTTGCTGGATACCAAAATTCAAAATTATTTTACAATTTAAATGTCCTCCCGAATCCTCTGTGTTCACAGGCGAGGCTGTTGCTTTGTTAGAAGCAATCCTGTTTACACATTCCCATGATATTAAACAGACGGTTATTTTTACTGACTCACTAAGCTGCCTAATGGCCTTAAAGGGAAACCCGTTTCATAGTAGATTAGGATCTTCAATTGTTTTAAGGATTCGTGAAGAATTGTACTCGTGTCATTTAAAGGACTTGGATGTTACTCTAGTGTGGATTCCAGGTCATTCTGGGATCAGTGGGAATGAATCTGCAGACTCCTGCGCTAAATCTGCTATCCAGTGTGGCACATTAGATCATTTCTCCAATTCCGCCCAAGATCTCATGTCCCTTGCGGATATTCATCTGCGTAAGTCCTGGATTAATTTCTGGAACGAGTCAAAATCTCATAAAGGTAAGTTTTACGCATTTATTCAACCTGATATTCCTAGGCGACCTTGGTTTTATTCTCAAAAGCTTATTGAACGGAAGATTATAACTACAATCTGTCGCTTGCGCCTTGGGCATGCTTCTACTCCTGTGCATCTAGCCAAGATCAGGGTCAGGGACCACTCACTGTGTGAATGTGGTCTGGACGACGGCACTCCTTCTCACATCCTTTTCTCTTGTCCTAAGTTAACTCGTCCTTTATATGATGTCCTTCCCCATAAAGTTCCTCGTCCTATAAATGTTCAGTGTTTGTTAATGTTTGTGTTTAGTCCTTTATGTAAATTTTTATGTAAATATATTAAACATAACAAAATTAAACTCTAAATTAACACCCATGTAAAATATTATTTATTACTAACCTAATATGCTGTGTATATACTAAAAATATGTATTTGTTTTGTTTTAGGTGAAGGCTGTGCTTTAACTGGATCTCTTTTTTTTACATGTATTCTATAGTTGTGTATAGTTATCTTTTTTTTTTACCGGTCAATTTCCTTCGTGTGTTTTCCATACAACGTGACATTGGCGAAATGAATTGTGCTCAACTGGCACGCTCGAAACGCCATTAATTAAGAAATCAATCAATAATTTTTCACCAGAAAAAAAAACGTCTTACATAATATTTATTACAAAGTAATATATTTACGTAATCACAGAATTATTGTGTTATGTAAAAAAATGCTGTATATCGTTCAAATCAATTTTCGTTGATAGTGTCCATTGAGATCTACGACATCCATACCTATATTATAAATTCGAAAGTAACTCTGTCTGTCTGTCTGTCTGTCTGTCTGTCTGTCTGTCTGTGCCGCAATCAGGGCCAAACCGCTAATTCAATTGTAATAAAATACTCATACAGAGATACTTGAGGGTCTTCGGATGAACATAGGTTACTTTTTTTTCTCATATTTGTAATATTGTCGATATATACTAATATATTAAAATATTTTTCAATTTGACAGGCAATTTATTCCGCCATGTTAATAACATACGACCGTTGCTAAGCAACGGATTGCAAAGTTTATTTGTTGTTATAAGCAAACGTCACCCAAAATGAGCTTGCTTAACGCATACATGGCGTGCGCCGACTCAACCTTATGAGATACATAAAAATAATGTTTTACAAAAATATTGTCCTTTAAATAATGTTTAAAAAAGTCCGCGATACACATACCATATTTATCTCTGAAGCTTGAGCAAAGTAACACAGTAACAACAAGTAACCATTTTAATTAATTTACTTTATATTTATCGGGTTTTTGTTGTATGTATTTTCTATAACTTGATATTGATCCTTATGAAAATGAATATAATAGTCACTTTTAGCATTTCATCTAGATTGAAATTATAGTTCACTGTATAACATTCTAATAATTAATTAAGGAGATGTCACTGATTCGAAATAACCTAGCATACGACCGGCATAGTATGACCAACGCGAACGGGCAGACGACTTTGACGGTTTTGTAAATTTTCATACATTTTCGAACTACTGTTAATTTTTATGTAATTATTTGCTGTTTATAATTAATTTATACTTTTCTTTGGTTCTTCGCTTATTCGAGGAGCAGATTAGTTAGATTTTCATAAATTTCTTGGTGTGGTGTAAGTTGCGGCCCTGCGCGGCATCGGTGTAATATTATTTAAGTATTAAGGAGAGAATTGTTGGTTATTTCATCTTGGTTGGATGGTTATCTATACCGTTGTTATACACTTAATAAATTGTGGTTTTAGTTTTCTGGGATTTTATTTGATATTGCTCGCAAAACTTATCATATTTAATGTAGAAAGGACTTTAGTTATTTCATATAGTATCTATGTACGCGCGCAAGGAAAACGAGTAAAAAGATTTTTCCCGGGTAAATCAGTAAAATCGATCACTGAAAGTCCAATAAAAATTAGTTCAGTTATTCTGGATATTAGCTCGGGGAAATAGAAAGACAGAAAGAGATAAAATTATTAATAATGTAGCTGGTTTTGTTTAGTTTTTTTATTAATATTTTACTTTGGTTACGTTTACTTATATTTTTTTTATTTAAATTAGTTACATATTTTCACAAACAATTTCCTCAATATATCTATAAGCATTCGTAAAGTTTAAGCGGGCGAAGCCGCGTCCGGGTCCGCTAGTATATCTATATTTTTTAGATGGATATATTTGGATGGAGTTTTCCATATGTCATTTGGAAAGTGGGAAAGGCTCTCACTCTCTCCTTTTTTACTACAGTTAGACACGGTGAGTGTGTGAGGATTTCGTTTAACGCCATTTGACTACGGAACCATAAAGGATGTTAAGGTACAGTGAATGTAAGTGCGAAGGCGAACTCACAATTATAAGTCATAAAACATCTACCTGTTTAATTATATAGATATATAACAAGTACTTAAGTACTATAACAAGTACTTGAGACCAGGCGTGACGCAGAGGCACAAAGCATGACAGTAAAATCGACTGGTTGTGGGTGGGTTTCGCCCCACTCGAGGAAGTGAAATATTTATTTACATTTATATTTTCATTTCTTCGCTCAGGAGTTGAGGCAAAGCGCGGCGCTGAGTTCCGCCACTCAACACGCAATCCCTCCAGAACTCGGCGAAAAGTGGGGAACGGACTGTCTTAACACTAGGATCCCTCTGCCTACTCTGCTGTGCGCGGGATACAGCGTGAAGCTGATTTAATTTTTAATTTTTTTTTACTTAAGTACTAAAAAACTGCTGTCCAGACTTCTATATGGAGGGAACACCGTTATTACTACTGTAAATATATTTGTTAAGAAAGTATTATACGCGTGTGCAGAATATCAATGAATGACACACGCTCAGCACTCAGCTTCTTTTAAACTTTAAATTACATCAAGTATCTTTTATTCAGTTTCAAAAAAAATATATATTTTGAAGACAAATTGTAAATAATCTGCTTATATAGTATAGCTTTAAAACAGATTTTTGATATTCATTTGTTGAACCCTGTTTACTTAATAAATACTATAAAGATATCGTTGATTATTAAAAAAACATTTTTTCTTTAAGACTGTAGATGTTACGTAATATTTTCTAGTTAAAAACCCAATGTTTTCGAATTATATTATCATAAATTTTATTAACAAAGGTGTGGCGTTTATCATATATTAAATAAATCATTTACAACCCACTTATCTCTTTTTTAACAGATTATGAAGTATATAAACATACGTTATAAGGTATAAGTTATAACCCATTTGAAGAAGATAAGAAAAATTATAAACAAATAAATAATGTTATTGTTTTTATCAGTTTCACGCTGTATCCCGCACACAGCGGGGCAAGCAGTGGGAACCTAGTGCTAAAACACACCGTTACCCACTTTCCGCCGATGAGTTCTGTAGGCATTGCGTGTTGAATGGCGGAACTCAACGCCGCGCTTTGCTTCGACACCAGAGCGAAGAAATGAAAACATAAATGTAAGTAAATATTTTATCTCCTCGAGTGGGGACCGAACCCACAGCCAGTCGATTTTACTGTCACACTGTGCCCCTGCGCCACGACTGGCCTCTTGGACTATTATATTTATTCTTTCAATTTACATTCTAGGTGTTATCACGATAAACTATAGGGAAAAATGTGTTGGATATAATCATTCACTTGTAATTTCACAATACAATTTGAACTAAAAATAAACATCTTACTGCGTACTTGACCGCTTTACTGAAAGTGAATTTTAAACTAAAAACATATGAATGCACCATTTTTAAGTAAAATTTGTTGTGAAATAAAATTCTGAAGAATAGAATTTTAAGTCTATTCTCGTTATATTACACAGTGGTCGGTCAACAACCGGCACAAAAGTACTGGTATGTCATAGTATACTATTGTGATGTATACACCCGCAAAACTTAACGCTTCTTGCGGTTTACAAACTGCATTGTCTGGAAACAAACCGTGTCGAACTCTGATAGGTAATTTATACCTATTTTTAACATTTTTAAAGTGATACTCTACAGTCTACACTTAGGAAAGAAAAAATCTTATTTAGGCAACTTATAAAAATGTTAAAGTAAAAGCGCGGGTTCGAGCGTTCAAATTTTTATACGTTTTCTAAATAAATATTTCACTTATACCTAACTCGCTAAATATTTAACTATGTTATATTTTTTTTGGGTCACTGTATTTCGCACATAGCAGGGTAGGCAGAGGAAGGTGTTAAGACACTACGTTCCCCATTTTCCATCGAATTCTGGACACATTGCGTGTCGAGTGGCGGAACTTAACGCCGCGCTTTGCTTCGTCACCAGAGCGACTGGCATGAAGTAGTTAGGGGTACTTAATTCACAATATACATATATTAAAAACAAGTACAAATAATAATTAAACACGCTGTATAGTTAAGATGTTAATTGACCAACAAGTTAAAAGGTTCAAGTCTTTACGTGACATACTGATTAAAATTCTACAGGGATTTTGGTTGTACAAAACAAACTATATTATTTCCATATAAATAAACTTTTTTTTATATCGTCATATATTTCCCGCATTTCGCGATTTAAAATAGAGATTGCTAGTGCCATGTGTTCTTAAGAAATAAATAAATTAAACATAATACACATAAATAACTTTTAAGTTATATAATTAGCCAGAGCAATATTTAGTATAATTTAAATTATTTATCATAGTAATTTATATCAAACATAAGGGAGTGAATATGGATTATTCTCACCAAAATAAGGTATAATATTTATAGTAACCATGGCCCAAGCGTAGCTTACAGCTTCCTCAATATGTCATTCCTTTGCGGGAGTCATTTGTATCAGAAACGTGGGGCTAATTCTATCTTTAAATTATTGGAAATTGTATCAACGCTCTCAAGTCAGAAATCGATCTTAAGATGCCTGATAAATTACATATTTATGAATGAAAAGGGCATCTCAAGGTCGACCTCAGACTTAGAGCGGTTTTCAAATACGGTCCTAAGTGACAGCCTAGGTAATCACGACGTCTTTCGTAATATGGAGCGTAGTCAAAAAAGTTCAACTCATTTGCTTATTGTTATAAACCTAGACACTAGTCTGTAGATTTGTATTTATATAAAAGTAACTGTATATATAGTTTAATAATAGTATATATTTATAAAATGATCTATTTTTTATTTTAATCCTTTTTATTTTTATATTTGAAATTGTAAAGTAGATGAGGCCAGTAGCCGTGGCGCAGCGGCACGAGGTGTGACTGTAAAACCGACTGGTCGTGGGTTCGATCCCCACTCGAGGAGATGAAATATTTATTTAAATTTATATTTCCATTTCTTCGGTCTGGTGTCAAAGGCAAAGCGCGACATTGAGTTCCGCCACTTAACACGCAATGCCTCCGGAACTCGGCAGAACGTGGGGAACGGAGTGTCTTAAGGCTAGGTTCCCTATGCCTACCCTGCTGTGTGCGGGAAACAGCGTGAAGCTAAAAAAAATATTTTAAGAAATAAATGTTCCTTCTTTTACAGTTTTATAACGTTTAGGTATTTCTAACGTATGTAGGTGATGTAATTTTTATGTCTTTGACAAACGTCTGGCGCAACGGTGGCGTGTCTGGTTGGCATTCAATGCGGCGAATGCGTTATTGGAGAATGGCGAGAGGCTTACGTAGGTCATATCGATATATTGTTATATGTAAAATATAATAAAAAAAAATCTTCAAGTATCCCGCACACAGCAAGGTAGACAGAGGTAACGTAGTGTTAAGACACTCCGTTCCCTTACTTTGCGCCTATAATAATATAGTAAAAACGAATATCAACAGCATTAAAAATCGAAGCAAAATCATCACTCTGTGTTTAATTCTTTACTAGTCTCAGAGAAGAAAAGTTTTAGATTATGTTTTTAGGGATTTATAATCTACATACATTTCTAAATTAAATTGTATATAAAATAATATCAATTTAAAAATAGAGTAAGCCACTAAATTAGGTTACTCTAGTTATAAGTAAGACTATAAACGATGGCACTACCAGAATCGAGGTCAGTGATAATAAAATGGATTCTACAAAGACTAACGAACTGCGCCACCTCAGGCACGAGCTATCAGTGAAACAATAAAAAATGGCAATTAAAATTCTTCTATATACCTATATAACCTTAAAATTAAAAACTCCTTAATTACACACAGATATACATTAATCTTTTCCTGTTATTTGTATTTCTTTTTGTATTAAACACTACTATTAATATCGATAACTACCCACTTTCCGCCAATTTCTGGAGACATTGCGTGTTGAGTGGCGAAACTCAACGCCACGCTTTCCCTTCGACACCAGAGTGAAGAAATGAAAATATAAATGTAAATAAATAATTCATTTCCTCGAGTGGGGATCGAACCCACAACCAGTCGATTTACAGTCACACTTTGTGCCCCTGCGCCACGACTGGCCTCATTTATTTTTTACTGTCTCAAATGAAATAAATAAACTTTAAAACTGGAAATATGTTGTACTTGTAATATACTCTTACAACAAAACCTTCAGCTCGTTGAATACAGATCTGTTTTCATGAATACATAATTTAGTTTTTGCGCATTATGTTAATGCAGACAATTTAAAATCGCATTACCATTTCATTAAAGGATTTTTTTTCAGCTTCACGCTGTATCCCGCATGTAATAGGGTAGACAGAGGGAGCCCAGAGCTAAGACACTCCGCTCTCCACTTTCCGTGGAAATATGGAGGCATTGCGTGTTAAGTGGCGTAACTCTACGCCGCGCTTTGCCTTGTCACCAGAGCGAAGAAATGATAATACTAAATATTTAATTTACTCGAGCGGCAATCGAACCCACAGCCTGTAACGTTTACAGTAACACACTTGTTCTCCTGCGCCACGACTCAATTAAAGTAATAAGGATTCATTATGAATATTTTATATTCACAACATTACAATCTCTATGGAATTAGGTAATATGTACTAAAAAATCGATGAAAGTTTAGTCTTATCTTATATAACAGTTATTTAATAATAATATGCGATTTGAAGGTAATCTTTGAATATTTAATAAAACTTGCAGATATTTCGTAATAGATATGAAAAGTGAATTCGTATTAAAGTTGTATCAATTATTCCAATTTTATTATTTAAATTAACAGAATATATGTATGTACATATTATGTATCATATGCAAATCTTCTATAATAATATGTTATGAAAGGTACGAGTTGTTGATAAATAATTTCTCTTGATATAGAAAAGTATATGTATATTAAAACATTTATTAAATAAATATAAAAGCTAAAATATCTGTAAAGCAAAAATAAACAATTTAAATATTATTTACAAGCGAATGTCAACGCGCCTAGACATGGGTTCGATCCCCATTCCAGGATATGACATATTTATTTTAATGCATATTTTCATTTCTTCGCTGTGGTGCCTAGGTAAAGCGCGATATTAAGTTCCACCACTCAACACGCAACGCTTCCAGAATTACGTAAAATGGGGAGTGGAGTGTCTAAGCACTACGCCACCTATGTCTACCCTGCTGTGTGCGGGATACAGCGTGAAGCTGATTTAAAATATTGCTTATAAAAAATAAATAAATAGACCATCCTGTATATAATCGATCTAGTAGCAACGGATACTATTACAAAATGCAACACAAATTAACTGTGAAACGAAACGATTTCTCAAATTATTATTATTGTTTATATCCATTGAGTCTGCATTCAATTTCCTATTTTTAATAGTTTGATTGACCGCAATAGTATTTAAGATTGATTGTGCAAGTGTAATTACCTATATGATTTCCCTAAACCTACTAAATTATGACGTCATAATTGAGTAATTTATGCATATGTAATCAACGAACAACTTAATAAAAGAGGCCGGTCGTGGCGCAGGGGCACGAAGTGCGACTGTAAATTTGATTGGTTGTGGGTTTGATCCCCACTCAAGGGAATGATATTTACTTACATTTATATTTTAATTTCTTCGCTCTGGTGTCGAGGCGACACGCAATACCTCAAGAACTCAGCGGAAAGCGGGGAACGGTGTGTCTTATCACTAGCTCCTCTGCCTACCCTGCTATGTGCGGGATACAGCGTGAAGCTGATTTTTTTTTTACTTAATAAAAAAAAACTATTTTCCAATAAATTTTGTATGTTATTAAATAAATATGTGAATTCTACAGTAGGTACAAATTAAGGATTGTTAGGTGATTTTCGTTGTACTCGAGACAAGGCGTCAATTATTCATATAAACATTTAATATCAGTTACCAACAACACTTCAAGTGGACAAAATTGATTCTCGCCTCTTCTAGGTACATAGCTATAGTTATTTGATAAACGTCTTATCATTGCTTGCAATTCATAGGGCGTTGATACTATTTTCCGGAAACTTTAGTTGCATTTAGTGATTAAAACCGTAAAGTATTAATTTTTAGCTTCACGCTGTATCCCGCGCATAGCAGGATAGGCAGAGGGAAGCTAGTGTTCAGACACTCCGTTCTCTACTTTCCGCTGAATTTTTCGAGACATTGCGTGTTGAGTGGCGGAAGTCAACGTCGAGCTTTTGCATTGGTACCAGAGCGAAATATTTAAATATTAATAAATAATAATTCATTCCACCGAGTGGGGATCGATCCCACAACCGCTGTCATACAGTAGTCACGCACTTTTGTTCCAGCGCCACGACGACCTCATGAGATTTAATTTCAATTAACGTACATAAGTACTAAATAATGATGATACTTTCACATATTATAATTTATCACCTAGTTGCCAAAGAAAAGCTCCATCTAAGAGATACTATAATATATTATGTATGTAAGAGCAGATATGTTGATGATCTTTTCAACTTATTTAAAAAAATAAAACGAAAGTGATTTATCACAACAAAACATAGTGATTTTAACAAGTTTCTGTAAGTATTACAAAAAAGTTATTCTAGAAAGTAGTAGTATAATAAAAGAAAAAAAAAGTCCATTCATATTTATGAAAAATCAGGCACGCATGTATGTATGTATTGTACTTCATCATTTAAAGTAACAGGAAGCTAGGGGTGCATTCGATATGCTGCCGGGCGTTGATTTAATGCACTTTAAATTGATGATATGTACAACCCTATATATACGAGAACATGTTTATATTACAAAATACACTGTCTACAGTGACTCATATGTATATGAAATATGTTATTATTATTTTTTAACAATGGATTTAGTATAATATAATAGAGTTTACTCCGCTTATGGTCAATCTTTATAGAATGATTCAAGAATTAACGTAATAACATTGAAATAACAATATTATGTTTGAATCAGAAAATCCATTATGAATCATTTAAATGTAAATACATATGTATATATAATACTGAAATATTACATACACTTAATACATAATTAATAAATTATTTAAGTCTATATTTCCATATTTTCGCTCTGGTGTCCAGGCATAGCGCGGCGTTGAATTTCGCCACTCAACACGCAATACCTCCAAAATTGGGCATAAAGTGAGGAACGGAGTGTCTTAACACTAGTTTCCCTGTCTACCCTGCTGTGTGCGGGATACAGCGTGAAGCTAATTAATTAATTAATTAATCATAATTTTTTTTTAGAAGATTATTTACATTTTTTGTGGAACTTAACTACGGTGTAATACTTAGTATATAATAACTGTAATCAAACTATACCAGCTAAGAATCTAATAGTTCAACGGAATTCCTCCGAATTACGTGTCAATATAAATTATTAATGCATTTAAATTTTAAATAATTCGTGTGAAAGTTAAAGAACGTAACATGCTTACTTTGTTTACTTGTATTTATAAGTTTTTTATTATTTATACTATATTGGCAATGTATTTTAAATATAAAAACGAAATATTTATACATAGAATAAGAGACTACTAGCAGTCCCCTCTTCAAGCGTGACCTTTAAGATCATAAGTGAAAAATTGCAGAATAATATTACAGGACGTTTCAGAAGGGGATCGCAAATTATGTTTTATCCTTCCTACTTAAAAAATGTTTTCTCATATAAAAAATGAAATTACTGATATGGATATTTTTATGTTTTAATTAAACTTACTTTTAATCGCAACATTGCTTTATGAATCATATTGTTGATAAAATAGCTTTGAGGGGTGGTTAAGTATATTAACCTAATAAAAGGGTGATAAAAAACATGTAATATTCAAATATACATATATATTTTTTTAAATATAACGAAATATAAGTAAAAATATAGGTTATTTATGATGCATAAGTATGTGACTGTAAACGCAACTGGTTGTGGGTTCGATTGTTACTCGAAGAAATAAAATATTTAAATTTTTCACTTCTTCGCTCTGGTGTCGAGGCAAACCGCGGCGCTGAGTTCCGCCTCTTAACACGCAATGCTTCCAAAATTTGGAGGAAAATGGAGAAGGGAGTGTCTTAACACTAAGTTTCATGTGCTTACCGTGCCGTGTGGGCTATACATCATGATGTGAAAAAAAAAATTAAATTTCAATAGCAACAGTTTTCAATTTTAAAATCTGGGCCGAATATGTAATATTTATCGCCTGAATTTATATGTATACGCGTCAAATGCGAGTGGACAGCCGTCATTGATTTTGTCGCGTGATATCTCCGCCGCCATACTTCCTCCCCACGCTGATCAATTTTGAACATACAAGTAGGTACTGAGTTCAGTTATCAACAACGACACGCTTTAATCAGTTCGTCAGGGAAGTACGCGTTACTCTTTAAAATATGTATAACGTATATAGACCTACCTACATTAAATATTTTAACTTTTATTTCTACTTAATTTTAACTTTTTAACACTACTTATTAGTAACTCTTAACAGGTTCTCAGGTTCCCTCTGCTTAACCATAAATATGCCAAAAAAGTTTGAAATAATTCCTTGCAATTTTAAGTCATATTTTTTTTTATTAATATATTATATTTATTTTTAAAGTGACAGTTAACCCTTAAATGTCATAGGAAATAGATATTAACCGCAAAACACGCACACGACGGTGACTAATATAATTATTGACTTGAATGAAACAGGTATTTTACGTAAAATTTAAAGTTTATTGATACGACTTCTACAACTTACTCATAATTTAATGAATCATTTTTTTTTCATACATTTACACCGGAAGTTTACAATTAGTCATGGCCATGATGAATAAAAAAAAGTAATATTTCTTAAGTAAAATTTAAATATATTTTTTAATTTTCTCAACAATTTAGCCTAGTAGATCTTCGTGCTTATAAATCGAAATTTAATAATTAAAATAGTGTGAGTTTTTGTTAGGATTAGAAAAAACAAAAAGAATCCATTCAAATTTCTCTTTCTTTAGAGAAGAAGATATATTACAATTTGTTTTTGATTTGAAGTATATTATAACACGTATTTATGACAAGAAAAAATTATGATGATGTAATTAAATAGCTTTGTTTAACCAGGCACAATGATGAGAGTTTACAAAGCAATTTAGAATAATTAAACCTGATTATTAATAATTACAAATATCGCAAAGTAAAGTCGTTAAGCTTAATTTTCATTTTACATCTTATTTTAAAATATTTAAATGAAATTATCATAAATATTCAACGTATTGTGTTTTAATTATTATTTAATGTATGTTGTAAGGGAAGTAAGTAAGTACATAATTAATTATTTCCGCCTTTCCAGTAATCAAGGAAGGACTCACAATCTAAAGATCAATAGTTTATTTGTCATCAATTGAATGGACTCATTGAACAAACACGTATTGTGATTGTATTACTATTGTAGTGTATTGTATACTATATTCAATATTTTCATTTGGATGGCTCATAGTAAAATATTTATAAAGTGATAAACAATAGAGAAATACCATAAAAAAGTATATAATTAAAATGACAATTTGGTTGATAAATCATAAAATTTGTAATTGGATTTTCTCCTTCTTGAATCCATATTACACATTAAAAAATCTTCCAGAATTTTTCTTCAAAACAATAATGATTTAAATCAAGTCAATAAACAAAAGATGAATCCGACGCTATATAGATACATAATATAACAATAGTGTGCTTTACTAATGGTCTAGCTTGTTCCATTATTCTACAAATTGACACTCATAAAAATTCCGGGGCTCTAATAATTTGGGGGCATTAACATGGTTAACTATCATATTTCAACCAAGATGGTGGGAATAAAAAAATATTAGAAGTTTACTATATTTTACTCAACTACCTCTAATACGAGTTTTTTTAAAGATTTCGTTAAACTTAATAATATCAGTTGCTAACCGCTTCTCATAAATAAATAAATAAATTGGATTCACGCTGTATCCCGCACACAGTAGTCTAGACCGAGGGAAACTAGCGTTAAGACAGTCTCTTTCTTGTTTTTCGCAATATCCTAGAGGCATTGCGTGTTGAGTGATGGATCTCAACGCAGCGGTTTGCCTAGACACCAGAACGAAGGAATCAAATTATTAAATATTTAATTTCCTCGAATGGGGAATCAAACCCACAACCTGTCGAGTTTACAGTCACGCTTTGTGCCCCTGTGCCACGACTGGCCACATCTTGTTTTAAATTCTTGTGAACTATGAATTTTAACCAGAGTGTGAAATGTTTTTGAGTTATCTTCGCTATAAAGCGTTCGTGTGAATCTTCTTATCTCATTATAAGACAAATGAAAGTTATGATGAAGTGAATTACGTACAAGTCACAACAGCAATTCGCTTTTGTCTCCCACGACGGGTCGTGTGTAACTTAATAAAATACGTTTATTAAAATGATTTAGAGTTTTAATTGTTATTGTTTCTATTTTACCACTTTCACTGCTGAATTTTTGAAATAATACCAAATTTGATCACAAAATTTACGAAGTGTAACTGTAACACCGACTGGTTGTGGGTTCGATCCCCACTCGAGGAGATTAAATATTTACTTAAATTTATATTTCCATTTCTTCGCTCTGGTGACGAGGCTAAGTGCGGCGTTGAGTTCTGCCACTCAACACGCAATACATGCCTAGTGTCTTAACACTAGGTTCCCTCTGCCTACTCCGCTGTGTGCGGGATACAGCGTGAAGCTGATCACAAAAAAACAAACGATTTGCACGGAAATTGAAGGTAGTTTTATCATAAGCTAAAACTGTTGAGCTTTTAAGTTATTGGGCATGATTTGAATTAAAATAGTTTATATATTATCATAATAGGTACGTGACTGTAAGTCGGCGTTTGTGTTTGGCTTTTAAGGTAGGCGGATATCATACCTACCTTCACTGTTACTGGTTCACAATAGTATTCTTAAATATACATATGAATAGAATTATTGGTATTAAATTTATTTATTAATATTACAAAAGAAATAGACTGGCCGTATCTAAATCAATTTTAAATATTTCTCGTTTCTTTTAAAATATAAAGAACAATAGTACAATACATATGGTAATTAGACAGGTAATTTGACATAACTAACGATATACGCCACACCATCTAAGTATTTAATAATATAATGTATATTCTCAAAGGAATTCAGCAACCCGGCTTTAGCAAAACGACATCGACAAACACCTGCCAGGATTGCCGACCTGTCCTGTCCACAACAAAACAAGCAAAATTTATTTAGGTACCACTAAGGATTTATTTTAGTAAAATTATTCACTTACTTGTTGAACGTGTGCTCGTACTGTTTTATTTCTTTCCTTGTGAATTCGTGAAACTCAGTGTAAACGTTCACAAATTTATATTTCGGTTTTATGTCAAGACCTTCTTCTAATTTGTCGTTTATGGCCTGCCTCCGCATGAGGATGCCGCTCAGTTCCTCAGTTGCTGACATTGTGGAAGACGCGCGCAAGAGAGGGTTAATAGAGAAACGTGCTGAGATTCAAGCACGGAGTAGAGACGCTGTGTACTGTCGTACGACGTTGCGAGGACTGGCAGTTTGGCCGGTCCACCGGCGGCAGTCGGGGTCCGACCCCAGCAGTCAGTGCGTCGCACTCCGCGCGCTCCCTCGTACCGTATCACGAACAAGCCGCGGGGGACGGACGGACCGACGCAGCTATATGCCGCGCACAGTACCACGTTCTAACTAATTTTGATGATATCGACAAAAAAAAATGATTAAAGTCATTATCATATACACCTCCACTGATATTATTTTTCTCGTATATATAAATACACTATACAAATGTGTTTTAGCTACTAATGATAAGAATGTTGAAGAAATGCTTAAGTCGTAAGCCTTTCGTAAGATTTTTCAAGTTCATGGTATAAACTTATAAAGGTATAGGTCAAGGTCAGATGTATGTAAATATGTATGTAGATGTTTCCTTCACTTCGCAAAGCAATATGTTTTAATATTCGATAGATATACCTATATATAATATTATGTATATTTAGCATAGTTATATAATACATCCGTAGTAAAAAATCGTAATTCTTAAATCGTCACAGCTCCTTATATCTACTATAGTTATTTTATTAAAATCTTCTCACATCATTTTTAAAGTTATTAACTCTAAGCATAATATACGCAAATCTCGTAATTAAAGAATTTTTGTCAATGTATTATACCATAATATACCGCTTTGAGCTTATTTGATTATATCATTCTAATAGTTTAATAGCTTCTCAAAATTATATTATATGTATGTATATATATATATATATATATATATATATATATATATATATTCTATATATATATATATATATATATATATATATATATATATATATATATATATATATATATAACCTAGTGTTAAGTCACTCTGTTCCCCACTTTCTGCCGAATTCTGGAGGCATTGCGTGTCGAGTGTCGCCGCGTTTTGCCTCGGCACCAGAGCGAAGAAATAGAAATATAGAAATAAATAGAAATATAAATTTAAGTTAATATTTCATCTCCTCGAGTGGGGGTCGAACCCACAACCAGGCGCTTTTACAGTCACACTATGTGCCTCAGCGCCACCACCGGCCTCATATATTTGTATTTATACATATTTGTCTTTGTTTCATACTCATACCGCGCTCATCAAAACAGAATGAATGACGATACGTACTAAATCCTAAGGGAAAGTTAAAAAATTTGGAATTATTAAAAATATTAAATTAAGCTAATTAATTAATATAAATTTAATTAATGTTTTATTAATCCATGGGGACAACTGACCTGTGGTAACCCTTGTAAATATGAAAAAGATAATGAATTACTTATTTATTATTTTATTTTACTTTATACGTCGGAACTCAGAATTTTTTAATAAAATGGGCGTTTGTTTTAAGTGTGAAATACATTGTAGTCTCTTGTTACTATAATATAAGAAAATAAAATCAGCTTCACGCTGTATCCCGCACACAGCAGGATAGGCAGAGGAAACCTGATTTTAAGACACTCCGTTTCACTTTCCGCTGAAATTTTCGAGGCATTGCGTGGTGAGAGTGCAGAGTGAAGAAATGAAAATATTAAAAATAGATAGGCAGAGGGAAGGGAGGTGTTAAGAGTTAAGACACTCCGTTCGTCACCAAAGATGTCGATGTGTAAGTATGTAACTGTCTTTTCTTAATGTACCACCTGAGCTGGCTCTCTTGCGTTGAAAAGTTGTTCATTACGATTGGCAGTTTGTGTTGATAAATAAATAGTATTAAAAATTGCAGCTCTCGTGGCCCAGTGGGACAGCGTCTGTTTGTAATGGGATGGTTGAAAGTTCGATTTTTTTCGGGAGCATGTTTATGTATATATTAAAATGATTTGCTTGGGAATCGGAGTGTCTTTACATTAGGTTTTCTCTACCAACCCTGCTGTGTGCGTGATACAGTGTGAAGCTGATATTTTTTTCCTGCTCCATTAAAACAAATCACGGCATTCGGCGTCGTTCACCACAACCAACGTTTGGAATTTTTGAATCTAAATATCAATGATAACGGATTATAATTTTGGTATTTTTTTCGAATCGATGCCTTCGGTTTTTAGTAGAAACACCTCATTTTTTCGTTAGATATTGAGTTGTATTACTTTTATATCATTTTGAAATCTGTATTAGGCCAGTCGTGGCGCAGCGGTACAAAGTGTGCCTGTACAAACGACTGGTTGTGGGTTCGATCCCCACTCGAGGAGATGAAATATTTATATTTCCATTTCTTCGCTCTGGTGTCGAGGCAAAGTTCGGCGTTAAATTCTGCCACTTAACACGCAATGCCTCCAAAATTCGGCAGAAAGTGGGGAACGGAGAGTCTTACACTAAATTCCATCTGCCTACCCTGCTGTGTGCGGGATATAGCGTGAAGCTGATATTAAACACGCAAAATTGATGAATTATTGGACACTTAGGTTACCATACACTTTTTTTACCAAGTATGTACACTTAAATTTTTATAAATAAAAACTAGAGTAAATAATACTTCATTTATAGTCTACTGTTGGCACTATTAGGTTGTCTATTGATATATTACTCTATGAAGAAGAATGAAGATATTCTTAGCACACAAACAATCAAATGTATGATAAAATTATTCTTTAGAAGAATAAATATATATTAAAAACTTCAAAGGATTTTTAACATTGTTAAAGTGTTATTCCACACTTAGGAAAGAAATATACTTATATATGAGCCATACGTTCTGAACGAAATGCTTAGTGGTCAGAGCGCCTGGTCACTTTCCAGGAGGCGCGGGTTCGAATCCTCCTACGTTCAAGATTTTATACGTTTTCTAAATAAGTATAACTCCAAAGGAATAATATTTTTTAATTAATTTTAAGTGAACAAATTGCAATTAGGTGTTTCGAGTATCTCCTATGGGACACCTGTTAAAATAGTAATTTCGTTAAACATAGGCAAGTAACAAAAGCACTACTTGAAATGAGGCCCATAATTAATTAAATAAAATAGTACCTATACTTATGTATTATATTTTTGAACGTATTAAAATTACTGTATACATTATACATTATATATGTTTCCAGCTTCCCGCTGTATCCTGTATATAGCAGGGTACGCATAGAGTACCTGTTAAGACATTGCGTTCCCCACTTTCCGCCGAATTTTCGAGACATTACGTGTTGAGTGGCGGAAATCAACGCGCGGGCTCAGATTTGTTACCAGCGAGGAAATGAATATATTAAATAATTCATTCCCCCGAGTGGGAATCAAATCCACAATCGTTGACCTTACAACTTTTGTGCCACAGCGTCACGATGACGACTCACGACGGAATTGTCTCCAATTAAAAAAAAAGCTTTGATGGGATTGATAGACATTTAACAGAGATCCTAATCTGAAGACATTTCGTTTACTGCCTGAAGTCTATAATCTATATATTTATTTTGAGTGATGAGTGGCAGAGCTTTTATATTTATATTAAAATAATTAAAAAAATATTTATTTTCCCCCGATTGGTTATTGACCCTACCTTCGCGTTTATAGTTACTGTCCCATTGCGTCAATATGACCTCTAATAAATTCACCAAAATATTTTCAATATAATTTGATCCTGATACTGAAATATTTATAGAACGGTTACTTTTCACGTTTTCTTTATAAAATTCATTATAATAATTCCGAATAGCTGAAAAATTATAATGTAAGGTCTAAGGAAATATGTTAATTTGTACAGATGGGTAAACATGAGTAGGTATCACCAGAAAACCAGCGTCTACGAGCGCAGAACTCTTCAACCCTTTGTTTATTTTCTTGATTAGATAAGAAGTTCACAGATAGTTCTATTTAAACATTTAAGAGTTGTTTATTTTATGATTACAAAAGCAAATTACATAGACTTGAAATAAATTATTCTAGGAGTTTAAAATATGATTCCTACCTTTATAATGTACCTTTAGTTACTAAATACTTTCTACATATTATGATTAAAAAAGTAATAGATATTTTTTTTACTTAAGCCAAGTGATAAACTCAGTGGCGTTGAGTTCTGCCACTCAACACGCAATGCCTCCAGAATTCGGTAGAAAGTTGGGAATGGAGTGTCTTAACACTAGGTTCCCTCTGCCTCCTCTGCAGTGTGCGGGATACAGCGTGAAGCTGATTTATTTGATTTATTTATTTTTTTGATAAACTAAACAGTACCTACATACATATATTACCTAGGTCCACTTATATATAGTTACAAAGGTTAAAAGTAATAAAATGTTATCTTGTTTCATGTTATAGAAGTATGACAGGAGTCAAAAAGTCTACACAAGCGAAGTAACAGTTACAAGGCCAGTCGTGGCGCAGGGGCACAAAGTGTGACTGTAAAATTGACTGGTTCATTTCTTCGCTTTGGTGTCGAGGCAAAGCGCAATGCCTCCAATTTTCAGCGGGAAGTGGGGAATGAAGTGTCTTAACATTAGGTTCGCTCTGCATACCCTGCTGTGAGCAGGATACAACGTGAAGCTGTTTTAATATTTTTTTAGTGAAGTTGTTATTTTATTTTTTAAGGCAGTGACTATTACTTACACCTACGTGTTAAAAAATATACTTACTTTTTTACACAAAAAGTTCTTGATGTACCTTACACAATCGACTGCTTAGCTTCACGCTGTATCCCTAGCGCGGTAGTCAGAGAGAACGGATTGCCAAACGCTACGGTCTCTACATACATGCCCTCTTGCTTTTTACGTGATCTCCTCCAGTATCTTGGATGCTGTGTTTCGAAGGTCAACCGAGGTCAACCGAGTGGTAAGAGAGGTAGGGACCTCTCTTACCACTCACTTTTCCGTCATTAATTTGTTTTGCTATTCTTTCATCACTCATTCGTTCAACGTGCCCAAACTGGCTGAGCACGTTCTTCTTCTTTCTCGCCGTGTCATCATCGCTAGTACCTGCCATTCTGTGTATTTCTTCATTGCGGATGCAATCAGATAATCGGATTCTGCATATCCTACGTAGAGATCGCATCTTCACGGCATTCATCTTTCTTTCATTCTTTTTCTATAATACCCACGTTTCGTTGCACTTTTCGCTGCACAGCTGCACGTTAGGCCGTATACAATGCAGTGTTGGTACGCTGTTATACATCTCATCAATGCAGCTGAGGCTCTGTTTACCCTGTTACCGGCACCAATATACCTTTCCACATCCATCTCGTATCTTCCATCTCCACTGAACATACTTCCTAAATATACCACTTCATTCAGTTGTTCGAATTTCTTACCATTTACACTGATAAAATCAAACAATCAAATAATCAAACGCTTAAATATTGCTTATATTCTGAAATATGACAAGCATTGACAAATTTCCTAAATAATCTTAATTTACATTTTAATTATAGAATTAAAGTTAAAATAATAAATATATTTCACATTGTAACCTATATGTAGACTTAAACACGATGCGGTTCCTCCTTAATTTTAAATTAATTAGTTTTTGGACACTCCTCTAATTAAATTTAACCCAAAAAACTATGCGTAGGTAGTTAAGTACCTACAAATTATTTCATAACTTTTATGAAATATCATAATGATTCTTCGTAACATTTCTAATTTCGTAATAGAGAGATTGATATCCCATGGGATAGACTGTAATGGGTTTATTTCATTCTAAGTGAACCAAGCCCTAACAATAATAGTCGTCAAAAATATATTTCCAGCAGACCACAGTTTGAAGTCGCCATGAAGAGACATACGAGGTAAAAGTTGTAGAATTTTCACCAAAACATATTTCACACGTTTTGATCGTACTATAAATTATTCGTATTTCTTGTTTTGTATATGGACTATAAATTGTTCATATGTGCAGTTCGTCTAATCAGAATATTAATTAAATTATATTTTTATTAATCTAAAAAATAAAATAATATTTTCAATATTGTTCAAAAATCAAAATACGCGTTACGATTATAAATTATTCATATTTCTTGTTTTAAAACGCCTAATGACATAATTAATAAATTATATTTTTATTAAAATATAAAATAAAATAAAAAACTTAATTTAAAATACGCATACGAGTTACTTAAACACTAGAAATTTTCAACTTGTATGTAATTCTGAGCAGTGGTACTGCGTTTACAATGTCCTTATATTGAAAGCTTTGACCTGAAATTAAAACTTTTTATACAGATCCGAGAGTACTGGAGATATTCCAGAGAACAGCATCGAGGGAACGGAGCAATCGGTTGGAGTTGAGAAAAAAATTAAAAAAGGAAAAATAAATTTAATTAAACAATATTTAATAGACTACACAGCTAATTCAAATTTACACGGATTAAAATACATCGGCGAAAAAGAACGGACCCCGATAGAAAAGTAGGCGATATTTTGATAACTATAAAATTTAAAGTCTATTTTCCATTTTAATTATTGAGTAAACTAGTTTACCTGTTCGACAAACATGGTATCGCGAAAAGCAAGACAGCTTCATAAATAAAACCAAGGGAAAAAACAGTTTGAAATACGAGTCTCACATCGGTGAATGGGAATCTAGATCTTAGGCCTTAAGTTATTTTTATTACAAGAAATAGTAAAAACTATAGAGAACACTAATTAAAAGCCTTATTTTCAGAATCTTCTGGCTTTTTATGTTTAGCTGTTGCGTGGTTCTTTGCGCGGGCCTAATTCGTAAAGTTTGGATAAAGTGGAATGAGAGTCCAGTGATTGTGAGCTTTGCCGAAAATTCCACACCTGTGTGGCAGGTACTTCGCATAGAACAGTTTAAATGTCTATTATTATTTATTATTTTATTATTATTTATTAATATTTTCATTTGATCGCTCTGGCATCAAGGCAAAAGCCCGGAGTTGAGTTCCCCCACTAAACACGCAATGCCTCGAAAAATTCGATGGAAAGTGTGGAACGGAGTATCTTACTAGGTTCCCTACGCCTACCTTGCTGTATGCGGGATACAGCGTGAAGCGTGATTTAATTTTTAATTTACTTTACTTCTAGATTCCATTGCTTATGATCGTTTTCCAGATACCCTACCCAGCTGTCACGGTGTGCTTTGAAACGAAAGCGCAACAGACTAAGTTTAATTTCACAAAATATTTCCATCTATATTTCAACGAAAGTACATATGGGAATCTTACTCAAGAGGAGTAAGTAGACATTTTGCGTGTATTCTACGCAATCAGTTGTGATGTTAATTTTAAATTAGAATAATATATTTTCTTAACAAATAAATAATTTCAATGAAAAGGTTCACAAAGATGAAATAATACATAACTAAGATAACTTTTGAAAAGAAATACCTTTCATTAAATGTGTAACATCAGTATTTTATTAAAATTAATAATATTATATGATTATGCAAGGATTATGTTTACACATAAACTGTTAAAGTTAAAGTAAAATTATTAGAATTAATTGTTATTATACAAAAATAGGTTAAATGTAATTTTGCAAGTTTAAATAATATATTCTAATTTTTATTAGACGACTACTTTTCGAAGATGTAAGTTTAGTGTGTGACGATCATCTCGCCCCAGCAAAAGGAAGACAGTTTTCTCTTGGAAACATTACAGTGGAAAATTTAAAAGAGGTAAGTTTATTCAAACCCAATATGAAAACGTAGCGCAGGGGCACAAAGTGTGACTGTTAAATCGACTGGTCGATCCCCACTCGAGAAAATGAAATATTTATATATTATATTTTCATTTCTTCGCTCTGGTGTCGAGGCAAAGCGCGGCGTTGAATTCCGCCACTCAACACGCAATGCCTTCAGAACTCGGTGGAAAGTGGGAAGCGGAGTGTCTTAACACTAGGTTCACCCTGCCTACACTGCTGTGTGCGGGATACAGCCTGAAGCTGATAAATAAATTTAAAAATAACATTTTAAAAGTCGTTTCGCAGGATCGGGTGAGATTGTGCAGCTTAATGAAAAGACAATGTGTGTTAATAGAAGTAACGTGCAAACGGAGAGTCATGACGCTACATTTTTTTTTCTATTCCAGACGAAAGGAAATAGAGAGACATGTCACTGCGTTTCGCTTGAAAACAAACAAAAATAAAATCTTTTACAACAATTTTCGGCAAATTTACATTTATGTTACACTTTAAAAATGTAGCGTGGGAAGTCCTTAGTTATTAAATTGAAATTGTATGATTTATACTTTAAATAGTTACTTGTATATGCTTATTTACTATTGGTCTATTTCGAGTTCAAAGACTAACAAAATATAAAGATTATTTTGTTTTGTCTTGATCAGGTATCACCAAATGTAAGTGAAATGTTTTTTGGATGTAAATGGAAAGACATTCCTAAGGATAGCTGCTCTGACTTGTTTCTCCCTATCTTAACAGAAGAAGGACTCTGTTACACATTCAACACGATGGGTGCCGACGAGCTCTTCAGAGTTGAGAAGTACTATTTTGTTATTATAATAATTTAAAATATTCTTTTTTTACATATATTTAATTATATTCAGATTTAATATATTTTATTTCTAGTTTGAACACAGATTATAATTACTTAGAATATTCGAATAGAACACAAAGTTGGAGTTTAGAAACTGGTTATCCTCCAGATACTCCACTGGAAACTTATCCGCATCGGGGCAGCGTAAGTTTTATTTTTTTGACTTTTATCTAAATAAAGAAAGATCGAAAGTGACAGTATCTACCTACTAATTATGATTTAATTCGAATAATAAGAACACATTTAAAAATATTTTCATTTTCATGTTCACACCACAATGAGCCACGCCGTAGCGATTGGCGCTTCGTTCCTTCTGACTATCCCATTAGGGATTAAGCGTGAAGCGGCGCGGCGTAGAGTTCCGCCACTCAAAACGCAATGCCTCCAAAATTTGGCAGTAAGTGGGGATCGGAGTCACTAGGTTTCCTCTACCTACTCTGCTATGTGCGGGATACAGCGTGAAGCTGATTTGATTTTTAATTTTCATGTTCTGTATTAACAAAGTTAATTTTGCCAACCAACACGCAATGACATATTAACACGTTTACTACATGACCTATATTTGAAAATTTTTAGCTGGTGCGGTTGAGGCCTTTTCGGCCTCATAATTTATATATAGGTTATATAACACTAACCGGCGTGAAGACTATATGAGGCCTATTTCGACGTCAAGCCGCAGTGAACGTGTTAATTGGACAAAAAATTAGAGGTCTCTGCCTGAAAATAAAAAGACTTATATATTAATACATATTATTGTTTCAATTATTGTTTAGGGATACGGTGCAAAAGCTGGATTGGTATTTCTTTTGAGAGCTAATCAAGAAGATTTGGATTATCTGTGCCGAGGACCTGTACAAGGGTTTAAGGTAAATAGTTTTTAATTCATTTAGGTAATATTAGTATTGATTGAGGCCGTCGTGGTGCAGAGTGTCAGTGGATTGTAAACGCAACAGTTGTGGGTTCTAATACCATTTGAGCAATTGAATCATTTAATATTTGCATTTACACACCCTGATAACAAGACGAAGCACAGTGTTGAACTGCTCAAAACGCAATTTCTCGAAAATTCGAGTAATAAAAATGGAGAATGGAGTACCTTAGATTACATTAGGTTCCCTCTGCCTATCACATATGCAAAAAATAATTTTCGCTCCGTCATTGTATGTATTATAACAGGAAAATATTTAGTTATATAAATATTTTTTTATTACTGTTTAGAGCAATTAAAATAAATAGATAAGTTTACCTTCATATATACATACCTACTTACATCAACGTGAATACTTTGTATAACTGCTATATGACTTAGTTTACATAAAAATATTATTTCTTCAGGTACTATTGCACAATCCAGCAGAGCTGCCGCGTTTGTCACAACAATATTTTAGATCTCCTCTATCTCAGGAAGTAGTTGTAGCTGTCAAACCAAAAATGATGACCACATCAGAGGGACTGAAGCCTTACGACCCGACTAGGTACATAATCTTAATAAAATGTGTGTACAAAATTCAATATGTATACAAAAAGTATATGTTTTTATAAAGAAAGTGAATATTTTTTCTGTTAATATATTTAAAACTCAATTCACAATAAAAGACTAGGTATCGAATTTTGTAAAGTTGAATTTAACGTTATAAAGTTTATTTTATTGATTTACGATGAAATAAATAATATTCAAATGAAATATACAATACATTAAAAGCTTATATCGAACAATAACAAAAATATAGCTCTCAGCATATAATATAAGAACTGCGACCTCATCATGTAGAGTTCGAGAGCTCTTAACTATTCTTCGATACTCCGCTTCTGAATGAGAAGCAAGTTTCACGTACATTTCTGATTATTATTTTTTATTGGAAATAACCTGTAATATCAAATTTATAGAAAAATATTATTGCATTGTGATATTATTTTTATACCACTGTTGTACCAATTATAGGTATCATGTTTCATAAATAAATCACCTTCCTTCTTAATCCCACACAGAACAGGGTACGCAGAGGAACTCAGTGTTAAGGCACTCAGTTTCCCACATTCCATCGAATTCTGGAGGCATTGTGTGCTGAAAGGGAAGAACTTAACGCCGCGCTTTGCCCCGACACCAGAGCGAAGAAATAAAAAATATAAATTTAGATAAATATCATTTTCCAGAGTGGGGGAACCCTTAACCAGTCTCTTTTGCAGTCACAAACTTGTGCCCAACTTGTGCGCCACAAATGGCCCCGATGTTTCATAAATAATGGCTTCACGCCTAGTGTTACGACACTCCGTACCCCACTTCCTGCCGAGTTCTGGAGGGATTCGTGTTAAGTGGCGGAACTTAACGCCGCGCTTTGCCTCGACACCAGAGCGAAGAAATGAAAATATAAATGTAAATAAATATTTAATTTCCTCAAGTGGGGATCGAATCCACAACCAATCGATTTTACGGTCACACTATGTGCCCCTGCGCCACGACTGGCCTCAAATAAATAATGGCCTATAACAAAATAATAACTTAATATTCTTATGACTTCTATGCGACCTTAAAATACCTAGCTTACCGTCTAAGTTTAATATAATTATATTTTTGGTAAGAACCCATTTTGTTACAGACGCCAGTGCTATTTCCCAAGTGAGCGCTACCTACAGTATTTTAAAGTTTACACGCAAGCCAATTGCGAAATGGAATGTTTAACTAAGTTCACTTATGCGAGATGTGGCTGCGTGCATTTCGGCATGCCGCGTGAGTTACTTGATTTTTTTTATTTATTATTTTAAAATCTGCCACTCAACACGCAATGCCTCCAGAATTCGGCAGAAAGTGGGGAACGGAGTGTCTTAACACTAGGTTCCCTCTGCCTACCCTGCTGTGTGCGGGATACAGCGTGAAGCTAATTTTAATTTAATTTTAAAAAAAGTTGTAAAAAAATGTCTGATTCTTGATTTAGTTTAATTAAATCTATCTATATCTAGAGCCCGTCGTGGCCCAGGGTCACAAAGGTGTGACTGTAACGCGACGGTTGTGGGTTGAATTCCGCCATTCAACACGCAATACCTCCCAAATTCGGCGGAAAGTGAGGAACGAAGTGTCTTAAGACTAGGTTCCCTCTGCCTATCCTGCTGTGTGCGGGATATAGCGTGAAGCTGATTATTTTTTTTAATTTTTAAATCTATCTAAAGAGGTACTTATTTAAAGAGTTTTATTAAGTAAACATTGAGAAATAAATTCTCTACATGAAAATATACAACAACGTTATATTGTAACAACCTACATCGCCAAAGTAAGTTGTTTTAACCCAAATTCTATTTTCAACACAGATGGTCCAGAAATGCCAGTTTGTAACGCAGGAAGTGTCGCCTGTATAAAGAAAGCGCAAAGTATGTATAATTGAAAAACAAACTAAGCATTCTCTTTTTTATTAGTCTTTTGTTTTATTTTCAATATTTATTTATTTTATTTATTTTAGTACGCCACTTATACAAATTAGTAAGTATTAAAATATTTGAAACTAGCTGCCCCCGCCCGGTTTCGCCCGCTTCAAACATATGAATATTTATTTAATATCAATTAATAGTAGTCGTCTTAGAAAAATATTTAATTATTTCACATCTATATAAATAGATGGTAGGATACGCGCGCAAGGAAAACGCGGTTTTTTCCGAGTACAACTCGATCCTGCGGGAATTCCAGTTCCTATAAAAAACGTCGCTCCACAAACACCCGGAGAAATAGCAAAATAGACAAAAAATGTTTGTTTGTGGCTTAGTAGAGACTATCATGTAAAAATTACTGGTATGTGCTTAAAAAACACGGTTATTTTGAAATCACATACAGACGCTTCAATTTTATTTATATTTATTGAAAAACATGTAAATATATTACGAAAATAAAATCTACTTTAATTACGGTAAGCTATTAAATATTATTTAAAAAAATCTATGAGGCCAGTCGTGGCGCAGCGGCACGAGGTGTGACTGTAAAACCGACTGGTTGTGGGTGCGATCCCCACTCGAGGAGATGAAATATTTACTTAAATTTATATTTCCATTTCTTCGCTCTGGTGTCGAGGTTAGGCGCGGCGTAGACTTCTGCCACTCAACACACAATGCCTCCAGAATTCGGCAGAAAGTGGGGAACGGAGTGTCTTAACACTAGATTCCCTCTGCCTACCCTGCTGTGTGCGGGATACAGCGTGAATTTAATTTTAATTAGATTTGATTTTAAAAAAAAATTCTACATTTTAACTGTGCCACACGATATTTTATGCTAGATAGCAAACTAGGTCTACAGCTACTACACATACTCACAGGTTGCGAAACACGAGACATTAATTTAGGTTTCATTACATTCCAATATCGATTTGTTACATCACTAAGATAAAAGATATTCATATCACATATATTATCGCCATCACTATTACTTTTATAACTTTCCTTTTCCTAAATTAGTATGTAAGAATATAATGACGTTCTCACAAAATGAAAATGCTAATATGCGGTCATTATATTATTTGTATCATTATTATAATGATATTGGTTAAAATATACTGATTATATATAATTATATATGTATATAAATATACTTTTTTGAACATAATAAATGCTAAGAGTGTGTTACAATCATACTTTTACCAGAATATTGATTGTACATATTGTGATCGTTGTCGATTTTTAACGTCTACGGGGACTTGTAATTTTTTTATGATTTTCATACCCTACTCTGGTGAAATAAAATGACAAGTTTGGAAATATGGCTGGCAGACGCTTCTGCTGGGTGATGTGTTCCCGTTCCACTTCTGACCAATAAGACATAGTAATAAGCAAAATTTGAATTATTATAGCAAATATAATTTGAATGCTTGTGTTTGATGTCTAACACCCCAATCTATGTCGACAATGACTATCCTGATAGAAATCGGGATATTATAATTATTAGGTATATATCTATTGAGGCCGGTCGTGGCGCAGCGGCACGAGGTGTGTGTGAGGGTGACTGCAAAACCGACTGTTTGTGGGTTCGATCCCCACTCGAGGAAATGAAATATTTACTTAAATTTATATTCCATTTCTTCGCTCTTGTGTCGAGGTTAAGCGTGGCCTTGAGTTCTGCCACTCAATATGCAATGCCTCCAGAATTCGGCAGAAAGTAGGGAACGCAGTGTCTCAACACTAGGTTCCCTCTGCCTACCCTGCTATGTGCGGGACACAGCGTGAAGCTGATTATTTTTTATCTATACATATTTGTTATATGTAAAAATAACGATCAAATATGAAACACACTAAAAAATATTTTATTTGCTCAATAGCAGCAGTTTTAGTGCTTTTCGCAAGATCGTATTTTTTATTATAAAGAAACTAGTGACATCATTTAATGCTTATTTTTTATTAAAGTTAATTTTTCAGTTTTCGCTATATCCCGCATTGCAGGGTAGGCAGAGAGAGCCCTAATGTTAAGACACTTTGCGATGAATTCTGAAAGCTTTGCGTGTTGAGTGGCCGAACTCAACGCCGCGCTTTGCATCGACCTCAGAGCGAAGAAATGAAAATATTCAATATTTCACTTCCTTGAGTTTGAATAGAACCCACAACCTAGCTACTAGCCATAAGTGGAATTGGGTGAATTAATGGTGTTAGGTACTAAGTTAGTTCTTGTTTCTAAATAGACATAGATATGTATTTGTTCTTTAAAGTATCATCTTCTTATCAAGTTCTTAAAGCAACATTCGAAATAATATAACTGATATTTCAACAAAAAAATGCATTTTTTTAGTGGAATTAGTTACCGTAGAAATACAGTCTCGTTTGGAAAAAGACACCCTCGAGAACGACACTCTTGGCGAAGCTCGTCGTGTTGCTGCTGAATGCAAATGTCTTCCTGCGTGCACTTCTATTGAGTATGAAGCAGAAACTTCACAAGCTGATTACGACTGGAAAGCATTATTTGGAGCTTACAATTTGCCGATTGAGGAGGATTCACAAAAGTATTAATTATCTTACTAATATATCATTACAAAAAACATTAAATTGTTCAACAACAATACTATCCTAACCCTTTACAGGGTGGAAGCGTCAGCGCTTCTTTTACGGGAACAGCATATAGGGTAAAATATTTTATACCCATACCTAAAGAAATTAATCAAGATATCTCAACAGTTTAGACGTAATATTCTTTAGATACACGATATTTATCTATACCTGTATTTCCTGTGACGCAGTTACGCATAGATACACATACAAAAATACTACTAAAGGTTAAACATCTTTGAACTTTGCCGCCAAAACTATAACTCGATTCGGAAAGACGCGTATGCGGCGGTTTCCTTTTGATAGGTTTGTGTGTGCATGCGTCGTTCTTGAAAAATGGCGTTTTATTTTACAACGATAATTTTATTATTTATTTAGTTTGAAGAAAATCACTTTTTAATTTTTGGGGAAAAAATATTGTATTAAGCTTTTTAGATAAAACTGTGGTTTCATTTAAAGTGGCGCTGACAAAAACAATGTATATTTGTTTTTTTTTTTCAGTTTGTTGTATGCACGAGTTATGATTTTCTTTAAAGAAGCCCAATTTATTACTTCACGTCGATCAGAACTTTATGGCCAGACTGATTTCCTTGCTAATTGTGGAGGCCTACTGGGACTTTTTATGGGATTTTCCATACTTAGCGTTGCAGAAATATTATATTTTCTAACATTAAGGTAATAATAGTGCTACCTGCGTTCCTTTCAATTTTTTACGTGCATAATTTTGTTATTAATGTTGGTTTAACAATTTGCAGACTTTGTTGTGTGTTATGGAAAAGGAGACAAGCTAAGAGAAGAGCTTACATGAACAAAAATGCTATTCTAACTCCACAAGATGGGAAATTAAAAGATTTGCATATTTACTAAGTCTTTATTACATAGGAATGCACAGTAAAAATTATATTTCCTTTAGCATATAACATTTAAAAAATCAAATAATTTAATTAAGCTTTACTGTTACGATCACAAAACTGTATACTTATTAGATATTAACTTGATTCTTATATTTTTTGTGTTTATTATAATTTATAACTTTAATTATTAAATTATATAATAATATTACTTGTTTTATTTAAACTGTACTTGGTCCACTTGGTTTTTTCTTAGGTGCGTAACCTATTCTATTGTGAATTTCATCCGATGTTTTTGTCCCTCCTGCTAAAGATTTGGGCGTGTCTTCTTGCATTTCATTACTTACAGCTGAATTATTCACTTGGTCCCGTCTGAAAGCCTCATACTCTTGTAAATCGTCGAGTTTTAAAGTTATTTCTGTTAAAGGTCTGCGAATCATTTTTTATCTGTAACAATGTTTTCAAATTGAAGTTGTGAATAATGATTATATTGAACGCATTTCATTTGCTATATTGAACGCAATCCATTTGCTACGGTTGGTACACAGACTTACGCAAAAGAAGTAAAGGAACGTCCACGTACATCGATATTAAAATTAATAATATTTGTAAAAGTGTAAAAAAAATACATTTAAAATCATTAAGACTTTATTTATTATAAAGATTTAAATTATCTGAAACTATACTAATTGAAATAATAGAACCAACAATAATATATTATCCATAAGATATCAGGAGTATTTATTTTGCAAGCTGCTTACTAATGCGTGGTCCGAGGACAATGTACATTAAATAATGTTCACGTAGTAGCACAGATGTTTTTCGCATGATTATACTATTCTTTTATTTTTATTATCCTACAACTTTTCTGTCTAGATTTATCACCTTAACTTTCTAAAATAAAATTAAATAATACTTATTTATTAAAAATGCTAATAGTAAAGATACCTGTACTTTATTAAAGATAATATTCCAAAAAAATTAAGATTATAAAAAAATATACGTGCGCCTCACCTTATTTCACCAAGGGGAATGGGGGGATGTCAGAAAATGCTAAAAAACTTTAATGTAATCAATAGACGACCCCTTATTTAACTTGAACCGTTAACAAAGTCTATTATTTAAGATATTATTTTTTAAGCTTATTATAATAAATAAAAATGAATAGTCAAGTATGTTATTACTGAGATTTATATAAAAAAATATGAAAATAGAACATAATATCGATATCGATATTGTTAAGCACTATAAAACTAAGTACTTCACTATGCTTATTATACTTCATTTCGTTGTTCGGAGTACACGTCATAGTGTTTTTCCAAGCCTCGATTTTAACTAACAAGCCTAGATTTAGACTAAATAGTGTTCCTAAGTGCATTTAATTACAATATATCTAAATTCTACTCACCAAAATGCTGTATCTCGAAGATTATTTAGAAAGTAAGCTCTCTAGTATTTGCTCTTCCACGTCCATATACGCCATTACGGTTGGCGGCAATGGATTACGCCAAATATTTTAGCGCGACATTTAAAATTTGTAAATAAAATTAAATACCAC
The DNA here is from genome assembly GCA_021202915.1 of Heliconius himera. Classification (NCBI taxonomy): domain Eukaryota; kingdom Metazoa; phylum Arthropoda; class Insecta; order Lepidoptera; family Nymphalidae; genus Heliconius; species Heliconius himera. Next base: position 5,675 of record JAJHJA010000462.1, on the reverse strand, counting down.
ATGCTACAGTTGTTAAATCTTGTTTTATTCACAGTGATCGAGCATTTACCTCAAGAATTAAGAGATAGATTTACGGAAATGCGAGAAATGGATTTATCGGTCCAAAGTAAGGTTTATTATTAGTATATGATGATAAAAACAATATACTACTACATCAGTCAATTATAAATAATAACATTGTTTATTGTTTTATAACAGATAATATGGATACTTTAGAAAAGCGAGTGCGTACATTATTCGGTGGATGCCGACGAGGTGATATTAATACAGATCAAGCTAACACCGAATTTTCAGATATTAAGCGTGGTTATAATAAGACTTTAGAGGAAGCTGATGAAAAAGTTACACTAGCGAATCAGATGTATGACTTAGTTGACAGATATTTACGGCGACTAGGTTTGTAAATATGAATAATTATTATACTTAGCTATAATCACACTTGCTATATGGAATTCATTGTCTGTTTTCATCAAAAATACACTTATTTTTAAAGTTTTAAATATAGATTATTTAAGCTCAATCAAAATATTTAGAGCAACGTTTAGTAGTCTGTCTGCCTTCATGATGAATGTGGCTATCATATAAAAAAGAATTCAAATAAGCTGGTAGTTCTAAAGATTAAAATATTTGAACAATAAAAATATTTACTTGCATTATATTGCTATCAATATAATTTTAGTGCTTATTTCCACTGCTATTGTTTATACTTAAGAATGACGCTTAATATTTTATCCATTTTGTCATAGCTCGATACTATATTTCATTTATAGCAGGGTAGGCCGACGAAACCTAGTGTTAAGACAATCCCAAGGCTGTGCCTTGTTACTAGAGCTAAGAAATGAAAATAATTTATCCCACCAAAACCCACACACTTAAAGGCAGCTGCTGCGCCAGAATTATGCGCAACATTAGTGTTATTCAGTTTGTAAATATGTTTGTATGTATGTATGCAGATATTTGTGTAATATAAATATAATATAAGTCAAAGTCAAATAATTTTATTTAAAATAAGAAGTTACATGCTTCATTTTTTGAATGTCAAATAATTCACCACCAGTTCACTCAAGTGAATCTCTCAGACCTGAGAAGAACCAACGCAAGAAACTCAGTGGGACTTTTTTTTATTATTAAATTTTAGTTTTATTGTATGATTGTCAGTCATGGCGCAGTAGCACGAGGTGTGACTGTAAAACCGACTGGTTGTGGGTTCAATCCCCACTCGAGAAGATAAATTATTTACTTAAATTTATATTTCCATTTCTTCGCTCTGGTGTTGAGGTTAAGTGTGGGGTTGAGTTCTGCCACTCAACACGCAATGCCTCCAGAATTCGGCAGAAAGTGGGGAATGGAGTGTCTTAACACTAGGTTCCCTCTGCCTACCCTGCTGTGTGTGGCATACAGCGTGAAGCAGATTTTTTTTTTTGTATTTATTATTGCCTATCACATTATCAATTACTACTATTCTACTACTCTGCTGTTTCTGTCCACTGCTATTTACGCCTTATGGTTGCTTGGCAGAGATTGCTATTTAAGCAATAAAGCTGCCATTTGTACATATATTTTTACATTTGTTTTATGAATTTCTATTACTATTGTATCTATTTTGGATATAAAATAAAGTTTTTTTTATTCAACAGATACAGAATTACACAAATTCAAATGTGAACTAGAAGCAGATAATAAAGGGATTACTGAATTATTAGAGAAACGTTCACTTGATCTCGATTCAAATACAAACCATACAAGCACATCTAATAACAACCATTACAAAGATAATAGGTAAGTTCTTTATTTTATTCTGTTATAAGAAATCCCACCAGTGTTTTATAATTTCAAACTTGACTATTTATTGTTTGTTTATTTATTTATTTAGGTTCACACTGTACCTTGCGTATAGTAAGTTAGGCAGAGGGTAACCCAGTGTTAAGACATTTGAATAATTTCAGAATATGTTTTTTACAAGTTATACAGAATGCAGAATATTGAAGAAAAAAATACAAAAGAAAATATTTCTTTTATTCATTGATTCATTTTATAATAAAAATATGAATTGATATAAAATGTTATGTCAACTATAGAACTTTATGATAACTTAATATATGTATATTCTTATACGAACTTAATAATAAAAAAAAATGCATTCTTGCCTATTTTCACCTGGCTGATTACTGCAATGTATTTTGTAAAATATGTATTTAATAAACAAGTTTAAGGCCTATTTTTCATACAAATATTGAAAAGAAACTATTTGAGCCTTTCCAAAAGAGGAACATAGATTTTTAAACACACACTATCTTATAATCAAGCTCCACATTGTATCCTGCACATAGCAGGGTAGGCAGAGGGAACCTAGTGTTAACACACTCCGTCCCCTTTTTTCCACCGAATTTTTATATATAACCAGTCGATTTTACAGTTACATTTTGTGCCCCTGCACCACAACTGGCCCCTTTATTTATTCCCAGTTAGTTTGTTGGGAAAGTACTTATTTACTTTAAAATTATGATTGGATAGGACAGTAGTACTCTTCGTTTTTGGTTTCTACTTCTTTTCATCTTACTAAAATATAAAAATATAAATAGAGATTTCGTACTGTTTCTCATATGTGACCATCATAATGGTATCGGGAGCTTTTTATATAGATTTTCAAAACTACCTTATTATTAAATGTATTATGACAGATACCGTATCCGAGCGGAGAAGCGGCGTGAGAGCTGGGCAGCGCGCGACGCACGCACTCTGCAAACTAACGGCAACATTACAAGGACTGACTCCCTGCCGGTACACCATGTTCATTTTATTATTGTTTTTGATAATCTTGTTGTTGTCATTTGGGCACTGCGACTTCGAGGCACTGAGACACTGAGAGATTATAAAATAGTTGTGGGCTCGATTACCACTCGCCGGATTGAATCATTTTTATACCTGTATTCCGTACCAGAATTGTGCCATTTACCACGTAATGTATCCAATTTGAAAATTGGAATTTGAAAATGGAGTGTCTTGACACTTGTCTACTAATTAAATATAAACATTAAAGCATAGATGGAACCTGCCTTTAACCATGGCGTGTACATTGTACGGCAGATATTGCCAACTGACTGACTGACAATAACGTTATTAAAAATGAAATATTATTTTATTTTTAATCTATTGTCAGTCAGTAAAAATGAAATATGTGATGAAAATATTGATGATTTCTTTGACTGGTTCTGATGTTTATACTATTCTTCCTTATATTCCCAGGCGGCGTTGGGTCGCGACTCGTATTCGCTGGGGCACGCCGGCAGCGCCATCGCCGCCGCCGCCAGCCAGGCTATCGCCGCTACACAACAGGTATAATCTCATTTTGCTCGTTTATTAAAATCAATTATTGGGTTGAAAGTCATCCGAGGGTGACCTTCGAAAACACAAAATCGGTGATGCTGTGTTTTTGAAGATGGTCACTTAAGAAGTATTTAAATTTTTCGAAATCCTGATGTATGAAGAGGTTCTTGACAGTTGACGAAATTTCAGTGTCAGTAGCACAATTGTGTGACTGCAAATGCGACGGTTGTGGGTTCCCCTTTCGAGAGAATGAAATATTTAATATTTTTATTGTCTCGCTTTCGTAACAAAGCAAAGGGTGGCGTTGAGTTTCGCCTCTCAATATGCAATGCCTTGATATTCGGGGAGTGGCATAATAAGGCAGTTTATGGGGTACGGAGTATCATAACACTAGGTTCCCTCTGTTTACTCTGCTAAATACGGAGTACTGCGTGAAGCTGTACCCCGTAGTATGTATGAGCCTGTGGAAGTTATTTATCTAAAAAAGAAAGATCTTATCGATATTTACGACAGCAAATGATCGTTATATGCAGATGCAGCAGGGGCGGCGCACGGCGTCGCTGAAGGCGTCGTACGAGGCGGTGGCGGGCGAGCTGCAGCACGCGCACGCGCACGGCGCCCACTCCGCGCACGCGCACTCCGCGCACGCGCACGCCGTGCACGACCATGGTAGTGGACACTTTATTATTTTTCTTTTTTAATTTTTCCCTACTAAACGCCTTTTTCTAGACATTGTATGTACGGTTTGCGGTGGGATTCAACGCCGCGCTATTATCTTGTCTTTTTTATTGTTATTAAATAAAACACCTCGGGCATTAGTCGTTCGTGTCCTTTTTTCCTTTGGTTTTTTTATGTTTTTTGTTATTTTTACTTATTTGATATTGTTTTTTATATAGTCTTTTACACAACTACATTAGTTTTGAAAGAAAAGAATGCATAGAACGTTTTTGCCTTGTTACCAGAACAAAGAAATTTAAATGTTAAGTAATTCATTTCCCCCAAGTGGGAATCGTCACACAACACACAAAACCGTCTCGTTTACGCTCGACGCTACGACGTGCCACGACATGTCACTGCGCCACAACGCCACGATATTCTATAAAATTTATGAAAATATATATATTCTAAAATGATGACATTATATCTTTTATACAGGTCAAGTCGTAGCATCAAGCCATGCCGCGAATGTAGTACATGCTCATTCTGCCTCATCAGCGTCTAATAAACGACAGAATAAACAAAAGTAAATATGGTTTTCTTATTTTTATCTCTCTCTCTCTCTCTCTTATTTATGCTTATACATTTTACTTCCTGCTATTCTTAAATATAATTGATATTGTTATGCTTTTACAAAATTAATTCTTGAAGCAATTTTAATATTATCTTTTTAAATATACATATTATGGCGATTAAAAATATATTACTCAAAAAACAATGCTCTTATTAAATTATTAAATTGTGTCTTAATTCTTTATTTATTAATTTTATTATTATGATTATTAATAATTTCGTATTTTTTTTGATAATAGAAAAAGTACATACAGTTCATCAAACAATGTATCGCTGCACTCCACGCAGTCGGTGTCGGCGGCCGCCAGCCGCTCCTCGTCGCCCACTGTTGGGTAAGAACATTTAATAATACAATTTATTGAGGCCAGTCGTGGCGCAGCGGCACGAGGTGTGACTGTAAAACCGAATGGCTGTGGGTTCGATCCCCACTCGAGGAGATGAAATATTTACTTAAATTTATATTTCCATTTCTTCGCTCTGATGTCGAGGTTAAGCGCGGCGTTACACGCAATGCCTCCAGAATTCGGCAGAAAGTGGGGAACGGAGTGTCTTAACACTAGGTTCCCTCTGCCTACCCTGCTGTGTGCGGGATACAGCGTGAAGCTGATTTATTGAGCCTTATCGTGGCGCAGGGCCACAGAGTGTGACTGTAAACGCGACAGGTTGTGAGTTTGATTTGTCCTAACACTAGGTTCCCTCTGTCTGCTGCATGCGGGATACAGTGTGAAATTACAAAAAAAAATCTATATACTATTTTTTTTAATTATATACTTGTTTTTTAGCGCTATAAGCACAGTGGTCAACAACGTGGCGATAGAAGAACCGATGGAAGAAGAATGGACTTACGATCCCAACGAGCCTAGATACTGTATTTGTAATCAAGTGTCCTATGGACATATGGTCGCTTGTGACAATCAAGATGTAAGTTAATAATTAATTAGATTTTATAAATATATATTTTAGAGGTCGTCGTAGCGCAGTGGTACAATGTCTGACTGTAAACACTTATGCTTCACTCTCTATTTTCCGATTTCCATCTCTGGACAAAGACAGTGCAA
>JAJHJA010000461.1:0-308969 GCA_021202915.1 Heliconius himera | reverse complement strand
TGTGACTGCAAAAAGTAGGTCAAAATAGCACTGCGAGATTTTCTTACAAGATGGATCAATATATAGAAATATACAGGTAAATTGACCAAAGATATTTTAAAAATGAACATTTTGTACACATTTTCTCATCATATGAAATCTATCATCATTTGTTTGTATAACATTTATATATAACGTGATAACGCGTGTTTAATTTATCTTCTGCATTTTCGTCTCCTTTAGACTTTTGGTAATATTTCATATAGACTAATTACATCACGTATTAAAATATTTTTTATTCAATAAGGCCATTACAAGTATTTTTGAATCGGTAAGTTACATAAAATTGTCAGTAGTGTCAGTCATATAGGAAACCACCATTGTAGTGGCAGCCAATACATCTATGCTACGATAGATTTTTTTATAAAGATTTGGACTTTGTATTTAATAATAAAATTATATAATAAAAAATGTATTATCATAAAAATGTGAGTCACACGTTGCAAAAGTATTGAATACACATATATATATCGGACACAAGTTTAGATAGTGTCAATGACTCAGTTTACAACATAAATCTAATACATATAAAATAGCAGTATTGCAGTTTGTGTGTTGACATATTTTTTAGTTTAATTTTATTTTTCAGTTCCACTCTTCTACCGCATAACAAAGTAGTCATGAGTAACCTAGTGAAGGCATTCCGTTTTCCTCTCAATTATCTAAACAAAGCGTGTTAAATGGCGGAACTTAACGCCGAGCTTTGTCTCGTTAAGCGAAGAAATGATTTTACATCCACTAAGAAGGGATTTTGAAAAGCTTTAGCGCTAAAGGGATGAAATACGGGTTGTAATTTTGTATGGAAAATTTATTAAAACGGCACCGATTTTTATAAAATTTGAAATTCAGACTCTTAAAAACATTTAATTGAACACGTGTTTCATGGTTTTTTAGAATGGGGTTGAAAGTTAGTTTGGAAAAATCTTTAAATCGCCACCGAATTTTATAAAAAATTAAATTCAAACGGTAAAAATATTTTATTGAACAGAACGGCGAAGCCGCGCGCGCCCACTAGTATTTCAATATTTTTTTTTATCCGCACCGTTGAATAATGTTTATCTGTAGCAGCGCACATATTAGGTATATCTTATCATATTGTAACTGATATCCCAAACACCTTTTAAAATATTATTTAATATTTAATGCCTTGACTCGTGATGTGTCTAGTGTTTAGAACTCTTTATAGTTGTGATCGTGAAGAACCCAAAATCTTTTAGAGATTCAGAGGAAACAGTGCCAAGAATTCCATACTATGCCATCAGAAGGTATCGCTTTAATAAGACATTTGCCATCAGAAGTTGTTCTTGTGTCAGTTATTTAGATAACTGTAGACTCGACAATATAACATCGTCATAACTCGAAGCTCGTCCGAAGATAAGCCAAGAGCGCGTCCTATCTTCCCCTCCACTATAACTGCGAACTAGTTATAATAAGAGGAAGAAAGAGTACGGGCCCCTCCCCGCCCTACACCGTGAGTTCCGACCAGACCGTGGCTTTACAGTCTTCGTTGAACCCTCCGGGACGTTTGTGTGTGATCTTTCCGAAGGTACTTGTTACGCTTGTTTATATTAAGATTGTATTAGAATAGTGATTCGTGATGTTGATTGATTTGTGAGATCAATATAAGTCGTTGGAACGAACGCACTACCGCAAGGCGGCCGATATGTTAAATAAACGCACGGCACACACCCCACAGTCGTGTCTCGAACCGTAGGCGGACACTACTACATACACCAGAGTTCCAGGACATAAAATAGCACCACACACCCGTATGAAGGCGGACACTACTACATACACCGGAGCTGGGACATAAAATAGCACCACACACCTACTACTCGTATACCAAGTCATAGACGTGGTATATAATATATCAATGACCAACGCCATACAAGCATAGCTTACGTATCGCGAGCGTACTGCGAGACGGCATCAGCCACGACATAGTTAATGTCGCTATAACAGTTCGCATAAGCCCATCACGTCAGCCTTCGCGACGTCAAGCAACATTCAATATTATAATATGGATCAAAGATCCACAATATGTGTCGCTCCTACACATATATTGCCTTTATAAGTAATTCGATCCTAAAAGATCGTGCCATGATAGACTTCAAATTATCACATTATATTTATTATACATTTGGTACGAGTCTTTATGTGCATCATATTCATTTGTACCGTAGTACTTAATAGTTCGACTCGACCGCTGCCTTCCGAGCATCACCACCTCCTATATATACGGAACGACGGTCGCGACACTCGGGACGAGAATACACGAACGCGTCTCGATTAATATGATATTTAAAATATATAGTTTTTATTATTCATATTTAACTATGTTATTTATGTATATTGCCATGCATATTTTATTTTATTTATTTTTAACTTATACCATAGGTACATACTGTTACATTCAACCCCCTAAATTCTATGGAGTTCATCGAAATAGAATTTACATTTATTTATTTATTTACTATCAACCCCCAGATTGGGCAACCCCCCAACCTCACTATACTTTGTTTTCACAATCCCCAAACATGAATATTCCTTACACTGTAAACCTCCTCTATCTCATTCCATTTCACGGACAACAAATTGTAGGCGTATGCCTATTTGTATATATATATAATTACAAAGCCGTTTGACCATCCTGGTCACGGCACCAAATTGTAAGCAAAAGCCTACGATAAAATATTCAATGTAAAGCCGTTTTGATCATCCTGGTCACGACACCAAATTGTAACTGATATCCCAAACACCTTTTAAAATATTATTTAATATTTAATGCCTTGACTCGTGATGTGTCTAGTGTTTAGAACTCTTTATAGTTGTGATCGTGAAGAACCCAAAATCTTTTAGAGATTCAGAGGAAACAGTGCCAAGAATTCCATACTATGCCATCAGAAGGTATCGCTTTAATAAGACATTTGCCATCAGAAGTTGTTCTTGTGTCAGTTATTTAGATAACTGTAGACTCGACAATATAACATCGTCATAACTCGAAGCTCGTCCGAAGATAAGCCAAGAGCGCGTCCTATCTTCCCCTCCACTATAACTGCGAACTAGTTATAATAAGAGGAAGAAAGAGTACGGGCCCCTCCCCGCCCTACACCGTGAGTTCCGACCAGACCGTGGCTTTACAGTCTTCGTTGAACCCTCCGGGACGTTTGTGTGTGATCTTTCCGAAGGTACTTGTTACGCTTGTTTATATTAAGATTGTATTAGAATAGTGATTCGTGATGTTGATTGATTTGTGAGATCAATATAAGTCGTTGGAACGAACGCACTACCGCAAGGCGGCCGATATGTTAAATAAACGCACGGCACACACCCCACAGTCGTGTCTCGAACCGTAGGCGGACACTACTACATACACCAGAGTTCCAGGACATAAAATAGCACCACACACCCGTATGAAGGCGGACACTACTACATACACCGGAGCTGGGACATAAAATAGCACCACACACCTACTACTCGTATACCAAGTCATAGACGTGGTATATAATATATCAATGACCAACGCCATACAAGCATAGCTTACGTATCGCGAGCGTACTGCGAGACGGCATCAGCCACGACATAGTTAATGTCGCTATAACAGTTCGCATAAGCCCATCACGTCAGCCTTCGCGACGTCAAGCAACATTCAATATTATAATATGGATCAAAGATCCACAATATGTGTCGCTCCTACACATATATTGCCTTTATAAGTAATTCGATCCTAAAAGATCGTGCCATGATAGACTTCAAATTATCACATTATATTTATTATACATTTGGTACGAGTCTTTATGTGCATCATATTCATTTGTACCGTAGTACTTAATAGTTCGACTCGACCGCTGCCTTCCGAGCATCACCACCTCCTATATATACGGAACGACGGTCGCGACACTCGGGACGAGAATACACGAACGCGTCTCGATTAATATGATATTTAAAATATATAGTTTTTATTATTCATATTTAACTATGTTATTTATGTATATTGCCATGCATATTTTATTTTATTTATTTTTAACTTATACCATAGGTACATACTGTTACAATATAAAAGCTTTGATGCTGTGGACAAAGCGAATTGAACTTCGAAATGAATAGTTCAAAATAATTTATGAGTTACACAAGTGTGGTTAAAAAGCACACACAATTACTTCATAAAAGAAAAAAAAATGGTAAAAAATTTTCTAGATATATAAATATAAATAGTAGATTTATTAATCAAACGTAAATAAAATAACCCAAATTTCCAAAAAAAAAATAAGTACGATTATAAAAACCCAAACATTATTCATATATATGTATGTATGTTCGACCATATCTCCTATACCGTCATATCTCTATTTGAACGTTTACATTACAGTTAGGATATATCTGGCCTTCAATACAGGTGCTAAACAAGTGTTAAAACACCATTAGCGTACCAAAATTTTTAAAAGCATTTAATTTAAAAATTAATTGTTTTCAAAGAATATTATACCACATGTGCGGTGTGTGTAGTACTACGCCTTATTATAAGTAAATTGATAATGTTTTGGTATTGTATATTCATATTAATTATATATAATTGCAAATATACGGACGGAAGCTATGAATTTTGAAGGTAGGCAGGAAGGCAGTACTAGTGGATTAGTAGTAAAATTTCTGATTAGAGAGAGCAAGTGGAGCCGAGTGTTAATATGCATTTCCAAAGAGGCTTCTTAAACTTTTACTTAGAGTATAAGTAAAATTTTAAGGGCCGCTTTCAAATATAAGTCTTAGACAGTGAATCCTTCAAAAGCTAAGAAGTTTCGTCTCTTTAAGTACTATTAGAGATGTAGTATAGTATTGTAGTACATGTAATTAGCATGGGTATAGCAAAGCTATTAAATTCAGATCTCACAACCGAGTCTTAGGTTACGTTGTCAGTATTAAATATTGAAAAAAATATACTAAAAACCATCAGCATTCGAGTAGTACTTACCTAAATTAGTTATATATTATATTTTTTGTTTGACGCAGTATTTATTTAGGCAAAGGGAACCTGAGAACCTAGTATTAATATAATCCCATCTCATTAAGACGCCAAATTCTGGAGGCATCGTGTATTGAGTGGTAGAACTCAACGCCGCGCTTAGCCTCTTTACCAGGACGAGGAAATCAAATTAAAATTAAAATGAAAAATTATTTATTAACAAATAACAAGTACAATTTTTGTTACATCTGATGGTACTCACACTAGGTAATCCTGTATCGTGGGTTCCTATTGGAACCCACGATACAAACTCACTCACTCGAGGAAATAAAATATTTAAAATGAAAATATTAAATATTTTATTTCCTCGAGTGGGAACCTTATATCAGTAGGTACTTAAATAATATCAATTAAACTATAATAGACATCCCTGAGTACGGTCATTAATTATAAAATATAAAAAAAAAAACATAATTTAATTAAAACATTCTATGAAGCTGAGCCTATAATTTAAGTCAATTTCGATAGTTCTTATAACACAGTTGAAGGCAATCTGCTTCTTGATTAATTGTAGGTGAAGTAAATATTTACTATTGATATGACTGCATCTTCTTACTACGATGTGTTATATTAACTTCACGTTATATTTTCTTACGAAATAATCAATTTATCAACGCTTAAACATACTTATTTTGAAATAGTATGTTTATAGTCCCCTTTCGGCTGTTGAGTAATGCCGTGGTGCGGTTGTATAAGCGGTGATTGTAAGGGGGACGGTTGTGAGTTCGATTACAATTCGGGGGAATGAATTATTATTTATGAATATTTTTATATTTTTGATTTCTTCGCTCTGGTAGCAAGGCCAAAACACAGCGTTGAGTTTCGCTACTCAACACGCAATGCCTCGAAAACTAGGCGATACGTGGGGAACGGAGTATCATTACACTAGGTTATCTGCCTATCCTGCTGTATATAGGTGAAGTTAAAAAAAGGATTTCAGTTTAATATAACCACACTCTTGTATGTCTTGTACAAATCAGAATAGTAGCAGAACAAATCAGAATATTGTATAGTGGCAGAACTCAACGCCGCGCTTTTGCCTTGACACCAGAGCGAAGAAATGGAAATATAAATTTAAATAAATATTTCATTTCCTCGAGCGGACCCACAACCAGTCGGTTTTACACACTTTGTGCCCCTGCGCCACGACAGGTCTCAAAAAAATACTATTTTAGGAATCATTAAATAGACTTTTTAGTCACTTCATAGTAACTTAGATGAGTTAGGACACTTTTCAGACAGTGCAAAAACCTTTATTAAGAGATTATGTCATTTTTCTTTTGTATTCCTTAGACATGGCCGACCTCGCGATGCTAGTATATTGTTTATTTGCGCCATGTAACTGTAGTAGTGGCACTGACATTTAGAATCGATTTAAAATTAACATATTATGATACATACCTACTAATAAAATGTATGTTGTTAATTAAGTCATTCTAATAGTTAAAACAAATACGCTAAATTCCTATATTAAAATGTTCCTTGTTGTCAGTTGGGAGTGTCTGGCTGGTGGTGACACGTTACGGTTAATTACGGGTTCGATTTCTATTTGAGGTTTTTTAAATAATATTTTACTTCCACTGTTCTTTGGAAATAAACTACAACATTGGCTACCAGGCTAAATATCCGTACCAATGTTATAAATCTGAAATGCTTGATCTTGGAAGTACAGAAAACGTAACCGAAAAACTCTTCTTGTATTCGATAGATCGTTTATCTAAGAATGCTGTAGTCTACCTGACTTTAATCTTTTCCATGTAACCAACTGTATCTGCTGGTCAGAGTTACTTCAGGTAATCAGAATGTGTGAACATACACAACCCTTAATGGTTTCCATTTGTCAACGGTGGCAAAGGTACGGGTAAAATCTAGTGACTTTATAAAGTCATAGACGAAAATGTAAAATAGTAAGGAAAAGTATAGTAAATTCGGAATTTTATTAAGTACATGTCATTTTATTAAGCACATTTCAAGTTATTTCATGATTTCTATATGTATAACAAAATAAGAAGAATCAGTTTCTAAAATGAATCCACCACTACCGCTCTTTGGTCACGTACAGTATATGACAGATCATTAACACTAAACTTTTCCCAGCATTTGGAATTCTAGCGTAGGCGTTTGTACGACGACCGAACGAGCGGATCGTGTGTTGAATTAATAATTGTATTATAAATAAATACAGACTCATTCAATACATTTAAAGATTCTGCGTTTAGTTCCAGGCAAACAGGTGTTTGGACTTTATTTCATTTCATAAGATTTACAGAAAGAGCTTAGTGTTAAAACACTCCGTTTTCCTCTTTTCATTCGAATTTAGGGCAATTTAAATAACGTCTATTAAATATTATTCATTGGTAACAGATATTATAAATAATTAATACGTTCCTACATTTTAATAACCAAATGTACCGATTGTTTCTCTCAATCTGGTAGAGATACTTAAAGTTAACAAAACACACATATCTTAAAACACACACAGCTGCTATATGGATAATTATAGTTAAATTATGTATAGTGACAAATAACATTAACTATACTGACTTTATAGTTTTAACATTAAAATCCAATTAAGAGATTCCTGTCACTTCACAAGGAAATTAATTATATAAAAATGTCATAGTCATGTAGATAAATGAAGTTACGAAACGGTCATATATTATATTTGACGAAATTCCTAAGCTTCGTATGTAAATTTGTAATATTCCGTGGCCAGAATAATAAATGTATGTATTAAACGAGCGAAAGTAGCTGGTTCCTACCAGAACTTTAGGATATTTTACCGTCTTTGGAACCATTTTAGTTGTGGCTATGTAGTTTCAGTGAAGGAGTAACGGGAAATTTACTATAGGTTATTTTAGTGTACTTAATTCTTTTGTCTGTAACAAATTTTGATTTAATGATGTTAATCATTTATATGATTATAGAGTACGCTAGTTGTAAAAGAATGTCGTGGCGCAGTGGCAAAGCCTCAGTTCTACTCAGATGAATGAATTGTATTCTTCTCCTCGTCTAAGTCAAAGGACGGATTTGAGTTCCACCACTCAAATATCTCAAAAATTGGACGGAAAGTAAGAATCGATCACACGGGCCTCGCTCCTCCTCCTCCGTCCTCAGCCGATGAATGAGTGTTTATTTCTAAACGGACTATAGAGACTAATTACTACAAAATAACTATTAATGACAATTTAGCAGCAAAGCCATAGGCTTATATATAATATGTTTTGGTGCAATCTTTTCACTATCCTTTTACACGTTACTCTCTACGAATTCACCAATTATGAACCACTTGGCAGTCGACCTCTGCTACATAGTTGTGGTCAATTAAATACTTTATAGTCAGAAACAGCAACTATAAATTATATAGTAGTGTCAACTGAAAGGTGTACACGTGCCTGAAATACGTTTATAAATTGTAGGTAGCTAGATATTTTTATTGGCGCAGGGACACAAACTGTAAAATCGACTGGTTGTGGGTTCGATTCCCACTCGAAGAGATGAAATATCTACTTAAATTTATCTTCTTCTTCGCTCTGGTGTCGAGGACAAGCGCGGTGTTGAGTTCTGCCACTCAACATGCAATGCCTCGATGATTCGGCAGAAAGTGGGGAACGGCGTGTCTTAGCACTAGGTTCCCTTTGCCTACCCTGCAGTGTGCGGGATACAGCGGATTTATTTATTTTTTCGAATTTTTATAATTCATACCAAACCGAGCCTTCACCACTTAATAAATATATTGTAACGATCGTTAATAACATTACATATCTTAGTTGCTGTGTTACATACATTAACATTTTTATTGCGACAATAAATGTAACATTGCACTAACTGTGAAGTTGCATTTATGAAACCCATGTGGTTTCCAGAATTATTTTGAAGATTTATTTATAAATCATTTCAATATATATATATATATATATATATATATATATATATATATATATATATATATATAAGGACTTGTGCTGACTGACTGAGGTAAGACGCACGCAGAGCCGTAACCGCTGATGGTAGAAACGTGAAATTTGGGCAGATGTTTATTTTCATATTCTGGATATCCACTAAGAAGGGAATTTGAAAAATTTTAATCCTAAAGGGATGAAATAGGGGTTGAAAGTTTGTATGGAATTTTTTTTTAATCTGTACCGATTTTTATAACATTTAAAATTCATACTCTTAAAAATATTTCATTGAACACGTGTTTCATGGTTTTTAAGAATTCACCCCCTAAGGGTTCAAATAAGGGGTTGAAAGTTTATATGGAAAAATCTTTAAATTGCCACCGATTTTTATAAAAATTTAAATTCAGACTGTTAAAAATGTTTTATTGAACACGTTTTTCGTGGTTTTTTTAGAATTCACTCCTAATAAGCGGGCGAAGCCGCGCGCGCCCTCTAGTATATATATATTATTATTATTGGTAAATCTTCTTATGAAAAAATGTGCTATGGTAAAGAATTAGTAGTATTTTAGACTATATTACGGAGGTATTTCACAAGTGAGGGATATTTCATAATCCCTTGCTTAATAAGTAGCTTGGATTTTATTTTAGGAACAAAAATTACTGAAAAAATATAAACGCGGCGTTAAGTTTCGCCATTCAACACGCAGCGACTTGAAAATTGAACGGAAAGTAGGACGTGTGTCTTAACAATTATGATACGTCTGCCTACTCTGCTGGACCTGAGATACTGAGTTAAACACAACAGTTAACAAGAACATTTTTAAGCATTTTTTTTACTATTTTGTAATATTATTGAGTCTATACTATAAAAAGTTTTTATAAAGTAAGGATATTTTTTTATAATATAATTATAACATGATAAAGTGTGATATATTATGTATATATATACCTTACGTGTCTAATTTGAGGTCATGTAAAATAAAAATTCATTTCCTAATTCCAATGTAAATATATCAATATTTATTATTGCCTAACACTATAATAGTTATGTAAAACGCAACAACCAGTTAGTGACAATTCATTCACAGATTAAATTCTTCTGTTCTAAATTATATTTCATTTAGTGTCATAAGTTATTTGAATGAAACGTCATAGATTTTGACAGGATAAGTTTTTTATACAATGTATTATATTTATTTATTTTACTAATTGACAAAGAATGGGTTTTAGACTTTAGAGTTCATTTGTACCTGCTACAAGTAGTTGCGAAAGGTATAAATAAGAGCGAAACTTACTATAGTTTATTAAAAGATCTCGATTTAGAACTATCATCAGTTCATATTTAGAATGTATTTTAAAGGCGTTACTAGAATCATTTTTATATTTTAGGGCTCTGACAGAAGAAGACTCCTTCAAACCTTCACTCGGATGCAAGTCCCAGCCTCTGCTCTGAGCTTTTCACAGTGCAACGTGATGAGAACCTGCACTGAATGAATTCAGGAAACGCTAAGTTATTCTATTCTGCGAAAGATGCATCAAAAATATACAATGATTTACGGTATACATATAAAAATAACTAGAGGCCGTCGTGGCCCAGTGGCACAAGGGTGTGACTGTAAGGCGACGGTTGTGCGATTATTTTTCTATTTCTTCTCTCTGGTGTCGAGGCAAAGAGCGGTGTTGAGTTCCGCCACTCAACACGCAATGCTTCCATAATTCGGCAGAAAGTGGGGAACGCAGTGTCTTAACACAAGGCTCTCTACCCTGCTGTGTGCTGGATACAGCGTGAAGCTGATTTTTTTTTTATATAAACATAACTAGTTTATAGACGTATTGGCACCGTATTGTTACATCATTAGGTAGAATTTTTTCATAATAGTCACGATTTATAAATATAGTTCGTGTTACCAACGTTTTATTATGTTTTGTAACGTGCGTATTATAAAATTTCAATGTATGTATATAGATGTGAATACAAATCGCCATTTATATGTTTGTTGTATCTTAAATTTAGGTTAAAGATAAGAAAAACTTTTTTCAATTTTTTAATAAGCAAGTAATATAAGTGTACCAATAAAAATATGAAAAATAAATAAATAAATAAATAAAATGATGCGTCGTCGACGATCGTTTGTAATTTTATTTGAACGAGCAACACTTAAGCTTATGGTTAACCATTTACATATAAAAATGTGACAGAAAACAATATTTACAAAAAATACATATTTTGAAAACTTTAAAAATATAAAAATTTCACAACAAAACATTGATAGCGCCTTCGATTACAAAAAATACTTTTTACATACAAAAAATATTATTTTTAAAGTTTTTAATATAAATATAGAGCTGTCTTTGCGTTAATGTTCACTTCTACAAGATCACGTGTATTTTTAATAAGCATTATATAAATTAAATTTTTAGAATTTGCAAAAGTAAAATATTTTGTATTTCAAAATATTCTAAAATATCATATTTTTACAAGAAGATAAAAACAAACATAATGTACATTTTTATAGTTCACAGTTTTATGTATTTTTTAAAATTATAACAGGATTATGTTCATTTTGATTCTATTTCAAGCCAGTCGTGGCGCAGGAGCACAAAGTGTGACTGTAAACGGGAAAGTTTGTAGGTTCGATTTCCACTTGAGTAAATGATTTATTTAATATTTCAATTTCTTCGCTCTGGTGTCGAGACAAAGCGCGGCGTTGAATTCCGCCACTCAACACGCTTCCAGAACTCAGCGAAAATCTTAAATTTGAATTAAGTATATAACAAAATAATAGGTTTCGGTTTCGAATAGGTTCGCGACATATGAACGAATATCTCAATATCACTTCAATCGATTTCGATGATTCTTTTTTTATTGGTAAGAATACACTTCAAGGGTTTAGTTTGATGAGGGTTTGGTAAGGTTCTGAATATGATATCAGAAATCTGGTTGAAATCGACTTTTTTTTGGTTAAAAAATGTTATTTAGTAAACCAACAATTAAATACAGTTCATATACAAGTTCTGTTATCATCACGTTTTTTACAACTTATTTTACTTATTTTCATTTTATGCATAAATGATTAGTCGTCAGTCACTCGTCATCGGCAACTTTGTCCGCTTGTGCTTTAACATATAAAATTAAATATCTCGTTTTCCGGTCTGTTCGTTGTCAGTCAGTCACTCAGTAACTCACACTCGCCATTCACTCCCTTGAAGTACGCAGTTATTTATTTACTAATCTGCATCACCTGCTGTCGTGTTCTAATAACATTATTATTTTAAAAAGTAAATCCATACATCAGATTTTTATTATATTAAGTGAAAACTGCATTCAAATCGGTTAAGCCGTTCCGCCAGCATGCACAAGTGCTCAGACAAACCGACAAATAGACGTAAAATTTTAAAATAATTGTTTTGGGTTCTATCATTCATCATTAATTAACAAATGCAATAATATAATTTCTCACATATCTCTCATGTCCAAACAGCGATCAGTTGCAATTTTATTATATGTAAAGAATAATAGATACATAAAGATAATATTACCAAAGCAAATTCCACATTCACATGTACAGTATTAATTATATTATATTAATATGATATTTAAATAAAACAGCTTTGAAACACACGACTATCGTAAAGTAAAATGTATTTACAAATCATTATTTGTACGCAAACAAGCCGCTATCGTCGCCCAGCGTGATCTATCTTGTTGCAACTCCCGCAAATATTTACTTTTGTATCTACACTTAAGTTCTAAGATAGAAATACTTATATTGTTTTTGTATTATTAAATAAATCAGTTTCACGCTGTATACCGCACACAACAGGGTAGGCAGAGGGAACCTAGTGTTAAGGCACTCCAGTCCCCACTTTCCGCCAAATTCTGGAGGCATTGCGTGTTGAGTAGCGGAACTCAACGCCGCGCTTTGCCTCCACGCCAGAGCGAAGAAATTAAAATATAAATGTAAATAAATATGTCATTTCTTCAAGTTGGGATCGAACCCACAACCGGTCGATTTTACAAGGCAAAGCGTGGCGTCGAAAATTAGGCGGAAAGCGGGGAACGGAAGTGTCATAATGGGAACAGAGTGTCTTAATACTAGGTTCTCAGGTTCCTTCTGCTTACTCTGCTATATGTATGATACAGTGTGAAGCTAAAAAAATATCACAGTTTTAAAAGGTAGAAATTTGTAATTTAACATTTTTAAATAAATACATAAAAAGGTGTTTTGGATTTTTGAAGATTCGTAAGTTGCTTTTTATCGTGAGTAAATATTTCTTGGGAAAAACGAAAACCACGTAGACAAAGCCACGGAGAGTTAGTAAAGTATATAATTTATTTATGCATATATTTTAGTTTTTTTGGATTTTTTTTTTATTTTAAGTTTTAATATATCAACATTTAAACTTTTTCTTTTAAGCAATAAATATTTATTCAAAACTTTAAATTTTCCATAAATATTCATAATATAATTTCTTCTAATCCCTCTCTCTCTGCCTACAGTGCTGTGTGCGTGAAGCAATTTTTTTTTAATTTAGACGATTTCTAATTTTTTATAGTGATATTAGTATTTGAAGCGTATTAGTATACATTTTGGTAATGCTATATTAATGGCTGTCGACATCTTTAGTTGCATCGTTAGCGACGATTAATGCACATCGTAATTACTGAGCACGTTTATTTATAAGAAGGTAAAAATATAATTTTCTGATATTTTTATCATTTTTCCTCATGTTATTATAAACATATAAAATAAAAATAAATATATTTTACTATAAAAGTATTTACGTAAGTGTCGTCTACACGTTTCACTATTAAAAAAGGATTATAATAGCTCTGAAATAAAACAATTATTATTGATACAATAGAGTTAGTTATATTTCATTATAATTTATATTATATTAAAAAAATGTATAATTTGTTACGTAAAGATTTAAATCA
Source organism: Heliconius himera (assembly GCA_021202915.1). Taxonomy (NCBI): domain Eukaryota; kingdom Metazoa; phylum Arthropoda; class Insecta; order Lepidoptera; family Nymphalidae; genus Heliconius; species Heliconius himera. Next base: position 295,067 of record JAJHJA010000461.1, on the reverse strand, counting down.
AAATTGATTTCAACACTTTGAAAGTGACAATTATAAAAATGTACATTTTTTAATAGTTTATGTTATTATATCGACAGTCGAAACGTGATTTAGTATCGCAGGCAGTGTTAAGACATTTTTTTAATTATTTATATATTATTTTAAAAAAGTAAGAATTTATATTTAAATTAGGTATACAGATTTCATTGTTGTTAGTGGTTTTTTTTTTTTAAATATGGTTTTTTTTTTTGTTTGAGTAGACAAAGGATTTTTGTATTATAAATTATCTATGTTTCTAAATTTTTACGTTTGTTCCATCTAAATCTCACGATCTTACATTCACACTTTTTAAAATGTTTTTTATATTTGATTTTTTAAATAATTCATATTATGTATGTTTAATATTTTTATTTAAATTTATCATATACATGTGAATTGAATTTAATACAATGCACAGTAAATTAGTTAATTATTAACTTATACTGTAATTAGTAATCATCAGTTTGAGTAATCTTGAGAAATACGATTTATACTATTGTTTCCTTAAGACCTTTCTGGCCTTCATTTACCAAACGCCTATTTATATTAGAACCCTAACACTAAAAATACATTTTAAACTTTATACACTAAAGCGGGTATAATATATACTAAATTATTATAATTATTATTCATGAAATATTCAAAAATATGTAATCGAAGTAGCAGGTAAGTACTATAGATATGAATGTAAAGAGAAGAAATACAAGAAGAGAAATACAAGCACAATAGCACAGATTAAACAGAATGTGTGAACACTTGGTTCTCTCTAAAGAAAATATAAAAATACATTTTTAATACTATAACGACACGACATAGAGGGAGACCTCGGTTGACCTTCAAAAACACAGTATCAAAGATACTAGAGGAAGGTCGCGTAAAAAGGATGAGGACCCCTCGGAGGGAATGTATGAAGAGTTTGATGACCTTTTGATGATTCAAGTCCTTTTCTTCATAAGTCTGTCTTCATTTATATGACAAAAATATTAATTATAGAAATTTAGGTCATATAGATGATTACCTAACAACATTAGACCCTATAGTTCTATAGTCCTTATAGTTGGTTTAGAATATATAGACAGTGTACATAGAATATGTAGGTATAATTTGATCACTAAATAAATAGAACTGAAATATTATAACCCGCAAGTAGCAGGAAAGGCAGAGACAAGAAACCTAGTGTTAAGTGAAACCTAGTGTTAAGTGACTCCACTTTCCGCCGAATTGCCGAATTCAATGCCGTTCTCGCGTTTCAAGGAATTGCAGGGGAGGAACAGTGCCTGGAACTTACAATGGTAGCGTAGATGACTATACCTACAGTACGGCGAACAACTAGTCATTGTTCACTCAGCAAGAAAATATTCAAAAGAAAAATCTTAAAATCAAATCTGCGCAGCAATCTACAGCTAACTTCAGGACAGCCACAACTTGTTGACCGTACTGTTCAATGTTATCGTATGTCCCAATCCTATTCAACTACATAATAAACAATTAAATATAGTGTATGAAGAATGGCACATGCTAACATCCCTTCGTCCATCCAGATTTTATTTATTTATTTCAGCTTCACGCTGTATCCCGCACACAGCAGGGTAGGCAGAGGGGACCTAGTGTTAAGACACCCCGTTCCCCACTTTCTGCCGGATTCCAGAGGCATCCAGACTTTAAAATCATCAATAATTTAAAAATTACTTATTCTGGACAAAATTAAAATTCATAACCATCTTATATTTAATATATAAAATTATAGGACAATTCTAAGAAATTAAATGTAAATTTACTTTACTGTAGGTTTGGTAATTTTATAAGCTCATTACTAACTTAGACGTAAAATAAATTGTTCACATTATATTTTAGTATCTGTGATTTCAAAATACATAATTCCAGGTAGCCAAAATGTCTTATGATAATTTTATCATTTACTCATAAACTGCCGAAATGGTAAAATAACTTGAATTGATTGTCTTTACGTATTTATTGGCTTAATAATAGATTATAATTTCTAAGTTCGTTGATTCGATTCCCACACACGAAAAAAAATTGAGTGATAAAGATATGAGAAAAAATATTTGTGGTTTAGGTCGTTATCGCTCTAATATATACATATGTATACTATGTGTGTTATTACCACTAGACTGTTATTACGGCATTAAAAATCGAAGGATAGTTATAAATTTATTTATTTGTCATAAAATTCAAATATTTTTAATTTAGTTTAAAAAGATACATAGAAAGCTCTTGGGTAACCATATACATATGTAAAGATATGAAATGACTTACCATATGACATAGAACACTTTGCATCTCAAGATGTAGAGAGTTTTGCATCTTAATAAGCACAAGTTATAATTTTTTTTTTATTCTTTTTTGCGTCACGCTATATCCTGCACACAGCACGGTAGTGTTAAGGCACTCATCTCCCCATTTTCCGAAATTCTGTGGCGGAACTCAACGCCGCGCTTTACTTCAACACCAGAGAGAAGTAAGGATAATATTCAATATTTTATTTCCTCGAGTAGAATTCGAACCCACAACCTGCCGCATTTGCAGTCACACGGTGCCCATGCGCCACGACTGGCCTCAATAAGTGACATTGTATTAATTGTTTTTATTTATCGTTTCATTATTTCTCCTGTATTTTGCGTAATTTATTTTACGCAGCTAAGCTAAAAAATGAGAGAACAGCTCTCAATTTTTGCACATATATCAAAGGATAGAAATTTCGATACATAAATGGTAGTATAGAATAGATAAAATTCTGCAATCATTATTACACCAAACGAATATTTCAAATATATAAAAATAATATTTATCACTGAAAATTTATATTATAACCTCACTTACGCCAATTTATTAAATTTCGAAGTTACAAGCATAAAAAATATTATTCGTTCCTATAGTGTTAATACTCACACAGCACAGACACCTAATTATTATATCGTTAGCATAATCAAAAAACGTGCACAGAAATCAAAAAATGCCTTCATATCTTTACAGTCAATGATTTTGATGTATTATTTAAAATCTAAAATTATCATTTAATTTTATATTCACTTATCATATCTTTAATAAGATACTAGCCACTGGGTCTGAATAGCTACTGCCTTTTACTTAGTTAGAAAAAAAAAGTGTTTTTATATAGATAAAAAAACTATTTTTTGTATTTTAAATGTCTGAAATTATTATAGATTATAGAATCTATATTATATTCTGACATGCGCTTAAAATTGAAATTGACATATTTTAAGACACAAACTAAAATCTTACAAATATTTACATAATCCTCGTTCTTTTTAACGTTTTATTATTATTATAATAAAATAATAAAAAAAGTCACAGTTTATGACTGCTAAAAAATATATACTAACAAAAACTTGAAACAATAAAAAGTGTGTGTTGATGTGATTTTTAAAATATTTATTAATCTGTACGAATAAATTTAATCATTTTAATGAACAGTAGGCTTATTTCAACATGACGTCATAAAAACAAGAAAAGAAACTATAATATGCCTCATGAATTTCATATGGGCAAAAGTAAATGTTAAATATATCATAAGTAAGTATGCCACTTTTTAATGGCATTCAAAGATGTATCGCTAACGTTTTACACATTATGCAAATCACTTTTGAAATCCGAGATAGCTACTTAACGTCTTATTGCGTTTCCATAATAACAATCAATAGTAAAAACCACTAAAATCAACAAGATATAGCTACAACAACCAGTTAAATTATTAGGTTATAATCCATTTTGAATTAATAAGAAACCAGTTAACGTGCGTATTTGTAGTGGAACTGCCAAATAAAGTTTGTATTTAACAATGAATGATGGTACAAAACTAAATATTTATGTTACCTGGTTGGTGAGCACATCGATGATCACATAAGCGAGGTAGACGATCTCCTCCTCGTCGGAGCCGAGCGCGGAGCCCCCGAGCCCCGCGGTCCGGACATGCAGCGCGCATACCCACCCCCCGCTAATCATCGCGCCATGCACTCTTCACTGCACTGTACTGTTAACACCAAGTTAACCAACACTAACGGTGCCCAAGTCCCTGGTTCGAGGAGCCGTCAGCGAGTGTCCAAATTAGACAGTGGCGCGGGCGGCGTTTTACCGCTATATGCTGTACAGTCTACGTAAGCGGTTTCCGCAAGTGAAAATCAGGATTTACATTACACGGTTCAACGTTCGATTCGCGAATATCAAGTGTTATCTTAAGACGGTTATAAAGATGGTTGTTCTATCAGTGTCACTTAAATAAATACAATAAAAGTTAGTAGTAAATATTGTTATATGAACGTGTGTACGGAGTGAACACGTACGCGCCCGCCGGATCGGTGGATCGACTGCCGTGCTTGCCGTTGCCCCTCGTTGACACTGCGCAGGTAAGCGCCGCCAGGTGAGCGCGCGTTGCCACACCGCATTATCATTAATAAGTGAGCCGGACGTCACGACGAGCTTTACGCTGTGTCTAACATTCACTGCTCGTACAAAAGGATATTTAAAATATATGTTTCATACAAATAAAGTAATGTATAATATAATATCACGGTTCGTGAACGCATCGCGACGCTGTCATAGATTATTTTGTTTGCGAAGGTTTTTATCTAGACAGCCGATTTTGTTATAAACGTGTTAATACATTGCGTTTGTTGTTCCGCGGCCTTGTTAAGGTTATGGAGGGGAAAGTGGTGTTTAAGTTGCACACTGTTTATTGTCACCATTGGGCTAATATAATAATTGTGGGTAGTCGTAAAATTCAAATAATAAAATTTATTATTATAATGTTTTTTTTTTTATGTAGGAACTGAAAATTATATAAAGGTCGTCAAAGGTACGACGGGCATTGTTAAAAATTTAAATTTTATACAGATTTAATTTTTTTTAAAACAATACAATACCCAACGCACTGAAGGTAAGTAGAAGGTCGAGCGCAACTTAACGATATTTGTAAATTAATTATTATGCACGTAATTATTTTAATTCTAGACCCTAGTGACCCTTGGATAATGGCCTCATTATTTTCTTGAAGTTTTAAATTATTATTGCTTCTATTACAATAATTAAATTTTTGTGCTTGTTTTTTGTGTCGTATACATTTAACATAACCAGAAAAGCTAAGTAAAAAGAATTGTATTCTACATAAAAAATATTACTTAATAGAGCAATATAAATTTAAAATAACAAGTGAAATAATTAGTTAAATCTGGCATTTAGCCAACGCGCACGCGCCGCCCTGCGCGCTCTCGCCTCTTATTGGCTAATCGGACTGTAAATCCAAGATGGACGCCCACAAAACATTCCCGTTGACCCATTTGTTGCCTAACAATGCATTGCACTTTATTTTACTCTGAATTAGTATTAGATAGAGTATAGAATTGATTGTATTTGTAAATAAAAACTAAGTAATCAGTGCTTATAAGATTATAAAACTAATATAGGAAGAAATTGCAATATCTAGTTAATATTTTCACTGTTATAAATGATATAACTCGGCAAATACTCTTTTTATATATTGTATTATATTAATAATTGTTACATACTTGTATTGTACTAGATCTCAGATTATTTAAAAAAACAGACTTTTTATATAATTACATAGCCTTTTTACTAAATATATATCTAGTATAAGTTGTGACGTACGTGATACTAGAGATCCGTACGCGGACTTCGCCCGCTTGAACTATATAGTTACTTTAAATTACTTAATTAAATTACGTTGAATTATTTTATTTCATTATTATCATTTTAAATAATAATATCTATCTTGCAAAGTTTCACCTAATTAAATAAAACAGTTATTTATAGCAATTTTATCGAACAGCATTCTTTAAAATATATTTTTGTAATTTATGAACCGATTGATATAACACAAACAATAAATGTTGAGGGAGCATTGCCAAAATATAATAGTGAAAACTGTACTAAATGGGTTGTTTCTGAGGTTAGTGTAAACAAATGCACAGACAAACAGACCAAAATTTTAAAAAATATCGTTTTTTGTTCTGTTTCGTTAATACTAAATGCTTCAATAATATTTTTTCTCATATATCTTCCATGTTACAGACACCGATCCGTTACGATTTTATTATATACATTGATGAGAATATTCATTACATATAGGAAATAATTAATTTACATAATAATTTATTATAATACTTACAGTGAGAAATTTATTATATTTATAAAATTTTTATTTACACGGTAGTCTTAGTACAGATGGTAATTATTTTAATATTTTTTTAGCGTCAAATATTATGTTCTTTTAATTAATATTTGCTTAATTACATCTGAAAAAAAATTTATGTTGCGTTACTAACACGATAATTGATATACTTGTATATTTTTTGCAGGTTCATGCTTTATGCATACAGATGGCATGGTATGTAGTTAATCTAGCTAGTGTCTAGGCACTTAGTCCTCTGATTTCTGAAATTCGAGACAGTAGGTACGTATTGAATAGTGGAATTCAACGTTGCATATGAACCAAAATCGAATGCGTTTACAGTCTGATTCTCATATCAGTCTCACTGCGCCACGATGGCCACAAAATATTGATATGCTATTTAAATGTATATTTTAATTAAAAAATGGGTCAGTATAGTCTTTTTTACAGTAGGTACCAAGGGACAAAGTACCGGAAACGGAGTCTATTACAATCAAAGTGGGACATATAATCAAAATGCAAACCTTTTGATGCGTCAAATCTATGCGAGGACTTATTTAATATTGACTTAGTTAGTTATTTTAATACTAAGACAGTTTGTATTGAGCTCAATTCCTAACCCAATGCATCATTTTACCTTTTTTAAGTTCGTTTAACCTTCTTAATGCGGGATAGCTTAATTTTGCAAATAACTTAAACTAATTAGCATAAAATTGATCATTTGAAAAGTTCACATAAAAATAATTTTAGTATTTGAGCCTGTAAATATTAAACAACAAAGTAGCTTTACTTTTTGATTAATTAATAATGAATCTGTCATTATATTAATTAATTATAATGTAACGGTAAAAGAAAGTAATGTGAATTTGAATACAAAGAAAAATGTATTCTTTATTATGCGTTGTATGCAAGCGCAAGGCTATTAGCGCCAGTTCAATGCGTAACGGATACACATTTACGAAGGGTTCTATAGACATTTTGTTTATATTTTTGTATTTCCCGAATATACCAGATTAGGCAGAGGGTACTTAGTGCTTAGACACCTCTCTACTTTTCGTGTATTTTATAAATTTAGCGTGTTGGGCCTTTACCCAAGAAGTTTATCTATCACTCAGTATTTATACCCAGAATTTTGTCTCCTGAAAATTAAAAGGAAAATCAAAATAATTCAATCATGAATGTTAAATGTTTATATTAATTATTTGGCTTCTTCATATCACTTATGTATTTTTTTAATGGCTTTTATTTTTTTTATTAATGTTGCTTGTAATGTTAAATTAAACTTTTCTATATTGACTGTAAAGATATTAAAATGATTTTTTTTGTGGAAAAAGACAAGGCAAACGAACGTTTGGGTCACCTGATGGTAAGTGATCACCGCCACCCACGACCCTGTGTAACACCAGAGGAGCCACAGGTGCCTTGCCGGTCTTTGAGGTGGAGATAGACACGCTGACATATGTGAAACACAAAAGTCACACAATATAATATATTAAATATCATATGTGAAAAATATGTTTAAGCTTAAATAATTATTACTTTTAATATTTTGACTTAGGAATAAAAAAAGATAAATCAAGATTTGAAAAAGTGTCAACGAAACCCCAAAGTTTTGCAACCTGTTAAAATTTTGAACACCTGTTTGTTTGACTAAACTTGACAGAAAGAGATAAAAATATACACATCCACAAGTGTGTGACAGAGACAGATAGACACATATCCCGTTGTAACTACACGACTTTATTGTCACTTTTGTAAATATCTTTAGTTATGTTTCACTAAACTTCAATAAGAAAGAGATAGACTGTCTATGTCAGTGGTGTTGAAAAGAGATGGGTATACAATACACCTAAGTGGAAACCATGGCCTAAAATCTTAAGTGGTCTAAGTTATTGTTCTTAAAATCAAAGGCTTTGTTAATGGAAAAAATATATTTTAGTTTTGGATTTTTAGACTTTATATTAAAAATGTTGACAATAAGAAGTTGACAATTTGGCTGTAGTAGGTACTAACGCACTAACAAAAGTTGTGCGCAACCGACTTCTGGAAGAAAAGGAGGTTATAAATTCGACTATTATTTTTTAAAATATTTTTTACCTCAGATCTTTTAACTTCGTGAACCGATTTTGATGATTTTTTTTTATTTGAAAGGTAGTGCTCCCCGTGTGGTCCCATTTTAATTTGGCAATGATATCTGAAATCACATAAGACTTAAATTTGCATATTAGGTATGTGCGCGACAAATTAATGAATGATTTCGATTATTCTTTTTTTATTGGATAGGATACAGATAAAGGATGAAGGTTCTGATTATGGGATCCGGTTGATATTGAACAAATTGGTTTATTTTTTTGTAAAAAAATATAATTGTTAAAATTGGCGAACCACGGTTTACTTTTGGTGAGAAAAGTAAACCGTGGTTTAAGTGAGGGTCCTCATCGTTGCATTTCTTTTAAACCAACTTCAAAAAAGTATGTTCGAAATCATTCATTTTCAACTTCTAAAAAGGGAGAGGTCTCCAATTCCGATTTTTTTTGTAAGTTCTTGTCAATACGCCAAAATGTTAGTATGCACAAAAATGATACATTAATAAGATTAAAGTTTTCCACTACCTACTCGTTTGAGAAGGATCCTTTTAAGATATATCCATCACTTAAAATCGTAAAATAAATGAAATAAAAGGTAAAAAATAAATTTACTTAACATAAGTAAAACGTACTTTGATTTTGTTAAACAAAAATAAATAAAGAAAGATTTTATAATTTTGAAGTCGGTGCTAAGTAAAACAGACAGGCTTAGTAATTTGATATGAAACATACGTAACACCTTACTACAAAAGGTTGTTGTAGCATTAGCTTCTTTACCATTTAGTGGTTATTTTATTTCAATAGGTTCATAAATAAAAAAGCTATATCCAAATTTAAATTATTTTGTTTGACAAAATTTCTATAAAATTGTTATTTCACTGAATTGGCTGCAACTTTAGTACTTAATCTATATTTACCTATAAATATTGTGTTTAATTAGTAAAAATATTATTAGAACACGAAAATGTTTATTAAATTATTTATAAATAAATATTTATATTTATAATCATTCAACGAAAGTAAGTAAATAATTGTGTATTTTAAACGGGCGAAGTCGCAAGCTGGTTCGCTAGTATACTTATAAATATGTATGAAGTATTTTTTTTTACATTTTTTAAGTGTTATTCCACACTTAGGAAAGAAAAATACTTAAAAAAACATATAAAATTTAATCCCGCTACGTTAATATTTTTATACGTTTTCTTAATAAGTATGTATAAAGTATTTTCTGTTTTTTGTTTGTTACGATCTTACAAAGGTAAGGTTTGTAAATGAGATTTGAACTCACAATTAAAAAGAACAAAAAGATATCAATGTCTAATCTATCACGATAGCACTGGTATAAAGATTAAAAATGTATGTAGGACTTCACACAGTGTACTACATGAGTATCTCGAGCAATACAAAATATCAATTTCAACTCTCTAAAAATCATTACTTTAGATATTTCCTGGTAAAAAAAATAAGATATAAATATTCAACATTTATAGAATAAAAAATATGTAATAAAATTTAAAAAAATAAACGAAAAAAAAAGGAAAAATATATTTGCAAAGTTGACACTTACATTTCAAATGATTTGAGCTTAATTTTATTTTACACAGTTTCCTAAAATCAATATAAATTTACATATAAGATATTTCTACCTACAAGTAAGAGAAGTGTGTTGGCTTTTTAACTGACTGTTAACCGGTTTTTTAACTGTCTTCAAAATGTAAGGTTCTTGAGCGAGCTGTAACCGAAATACTTGCGCAATAAAGTGAACAAATATTTTGCAATTGTAGTGACCTGATTAAGTTAATTATAATTTTTTTGTCACACGCAATAAATATGAAAAAAACGTACTAGTTGTTTTTTTTTATCCTTATGCATTTTTTCAGCAGAACAAAAATAATTAAAGAGGCTTTATAAACATAAGCTTCATTGTGTTCCTTCGCTGCATTCCTCACACAGCATAATAGGCAGAGGGATCCTAGTGTTAAGATACTCCGATATCCATTTTCTGCCCATTTTTCAAAGGCATTACGTGTTGAGTGGCGAAACTGAACACCAGGCTTTAACTTTGGTGCGAGAGCGAAGAAATGAAAATAATAATAAATAATATTTAATTTCCTCTAGTGGGGATTGAACCCGCAAACGTCGCGTTACAGTCACACCCTTGTGCCCGTGCGCCAAGACGGCCTATAAATATAAGGTGTAAGCATTGAATATAATATTTTCTGAATTGCCTGTCATCTATCTTTGTATTTATTCTAGAAAGAATTTATCAGGTTTACCGTAGATACTGTATTTGAAAATGTCGGTGAGAAATTCTTTTCTCTTATAACACTCACCACTACTATATTTTTCAATTAATGTTGCAACGTGTTTAATCTATCTATTCTGTGTGAACATCTTCTATTTCTTACATAATAATTTCTCTTAATTTTAATTTTTCTTATATCTCCCATATTTTATATCTTCTTAAATTTATGGTATATTCTGTAAACCAATATTAGACTGTAGATGTAGGTATTATATATTACGTACATAATGAAGTTATATATATCAGCACATGTGGTGAAACTCCTACAAATGATATCCCATATCTTCAAATCCACGTATATGTTCATGGATCCACACGTCGATTTATACTAACCAGCTCTACCCTGGAATTAGCTGGCTTGTCCTCTACTCGAATCAACTGATTCTGGGGAACTCCATATACGTCAACTTTAAAAGAAACGCCGAATACATTATATTATGAATTTTGAACAGATGTTTATTTTCATTATAAAAATATTTTTCAAAATAAAATGCTTTGAAGACGCTAGATGAGGAAGAGTTAGTTTTTATTTATATTTATATTGGAACAGAATGACCTATGTATTTAACGTAGGATTCCACAATAAGGAATGTCACGAATTCGGGAGAAATGCAGAGAACGAATTGTTTTGACACTAGGTTCTCTCCGCTTTCTTTATAATACGTGGGATTAAGTGAGAAGCTAAAAACAAATCTTAATAACCATTTCATGAAGTAAAGACAATTTATTGAGGTGAGGTGTATCAAACACAACATAAATTACAAAATCAACAATTAAGATAACATTTGTTCTTGAGTAGGCCATAAATATTATCTCAACGTTGCCTTTGCTTAGATTTGTATATCATATAGAGTAATAAAATTATACTGCCGTTTAAATATTCAATAGAAGTATACTACCTACTTCTCATCTGGGTTACATTACATTGTTGTGGTGGAAACGGTAGTGGGTTCAAATTTCATAATGTCTAGAAAAGATGTAAAGCTGTAAGACAGGATGAGAACAGAGATATTTTCTATGGTATACTTCAACTATACTATACTTTTCAATTTTAATGTAATTTATTGTTTAAAAAAAATGTCTTAGTATACTTTGTTGGTGCGCCACATTTCACTACACATATATAACTAAATTTATACAGAAAATAATGACCAAAAAACCATAATCTTAAAAATATATTAATTTTGTTTAATTGAACACGATAATTTGAGAAGATTAAAGAGTTCAATATAGACCATATTGAAAAAATAATTGAGGCTGACAATAGACAATAATACATCACGCTAGTCTTTTGGATGTATCTTATTGATTTGAGCACGGGGATGAAGCCATGATTATAAAATAAGTTAATACAAATAAATAGAGGATCTTTTTGGACTGAAAACTTAAAAAGTCATGAAAGATCTTTATTTAATATCACTCCAGTTACATGTAAAGCAAGGTGCACATCGATCCATTTACATATAGAGCAAGTTGGCCCTGGTTGACGAAAATCAACGCTACATTTTGCTTACCTAAGTATATATTTTTTATATGCTCCAGAAGGAAATCGAACTTTGGACCAATGTTTATCGCCTTGAGTCAGAGACAAACAACGACTTGCTATGGTTTTATTACAATATTATAAGAAATTTAACGACTACCTTATTGCTCTGGTCCCTAATGGCCTACTTACATAGTTGCAGATTATGAGGTTGCATCTCTGAATTCTGTTTCTATATCGATTCACTGGACTGGACGGATAGAATAGATTTAAATAAAAAATAAACAAAAAAATCGCATTTTATTCTTAGGAATGTATAAGCTACGTTAAGTCATAAGACATGCATGTTTTTGAAATTGCACCTATAGCAAAATAAAAAAAATCGAGGATAAAGATTTTTAGTTTAGTCTCCGAACCTATAAGCCATATTATGAAAGAACACACACTGCTTTTTTCCAATATTTACTGGTACACGATCGATATTAAAGATATAAACTGAACACATTAAATTATATTTTTGTTATTTAATAAAATTACTTTATTTCGAATGCGCAAAAACTCACCCTGTTTCATTTCAATAATAACAAATAAACACGTCAGCCCATACATAAAACCTTTGAAATAAACGACAGATCAAGGCTTATTTTGATTTTGAAGAAAAAAGCGGTGCATTTCCTTACAAAAAATACGAGAAATATAATTTTACATGTTTCTCTACCTATCATTCAAACTACTTTTTATAGCAATATACTTAATAGAATGAAATCCGATCATCATAGATTCGAAGTCATGTGAGAAATAATAGTAAATGAATATATTTAGAGGCCAGTCGTGGCGCAGCGGCACAAAGTGTGACTGTCAAACCGATTGGTTGTGGGTTCGATCCCCACTCGAGGAGATGAAATATTTACTTAAATTTATATTTCCATCTCTTAGCTCTGGTGTCAAGGCAAAGCGCGGCGTTGAGTCCTGCCACTTGCAACACGCAATGCCTCCAGAATTAGGCAGAAAGTGGGGAATAGTAAGTCTTACACTAGGTTCCCTCTGCCTACCCTGGTGTGTGCGGGATACATCATGATTTTTTTTTAATTTGAATATATTTTTTTAGCTTCACGTTGTACTTCGCGAATAGCAGGGTAGGCAGAGGGAACCTGGGAAGCTATTGTTAATACATTCCGTTTCCATTAAGGTATTTCCGATTCCCACTTTCTGCCAAATTCTGGACGCTCTGCGTGTTGAGTGGCGTAACTCAACGTCATATTACCAGATTACCAGATACCAGAGACCTTTTCCATATTGCCAGAGCGAGAAAAATATTAAATATTTGATTTCCTCGAGTGGGAATCGAAAATAACTTGGTAAATAGATACAATACACAAAAAAAAACCCTGCTATTTTTATATTAAAGAAACGAAGCCAGGCGTAGTTCAAATGTCCAAATTGGGTATAATAGTTTGCGTAACACTCTGCTCGCATGTTAGGCAATACCAGCTTCTACTTTCCATTCGGAGCCTGATCGGGATTTTCCACTTGGTTACTTGCGCCTTGTGTGCTAATATCGCAATATTGTATAGAATGTACATTGTCAATGTAACACAGGCGTCTTATTATAAGAATTAGAAGAAAAAAAATATTAAATCAGCTTCACGCTGTGTACCGCATACAAGAGGGAACCTAGGGTTAAGACACTCCGTTCCACATTTTCCATTGAATTCTGCAGCCATTGAATGTTGAGTGGCGGAACTTAACGCTGAGCTTTGCTTCGACACCAAAGCGAAGAAATGAAAATATTAATTTATATAAATATTTCAATTTCTCGAGTGGGGATCGAAGCCATAACCAGTCGCCCTTACACACTGGTACTCCTGCGTCACGACTGGCGGAGAAGTACCACGCTATGTGGCGCATCTCATATGCGGTGCTTCAACTCTCTTTCCGTATAGAACTGACTGGCTGACGATCGTTGTGGTTAACATAAAAAAATATGGCAGCAAATAGTCAGCAATTTGATCAATACGGTCTAGACCCATTAGCGATCTTATACTGCAGTAATAAAAAAATACTGCTTTTTAACTTACATATTCATAAATGTCGGTTCTTTAAATGGTAAAAAAGGTAGTACTTTAAACTTTAAAATATAGTAATATGTTTATTATTACTATATTTTAAAGTTTAATATATTACAACAAAAAAATAAATACCGTTATGATGCAGTAGGACAGGGTCTGACTGTATACATAATAGTCATGGGATGAATCTTATTTGGACAAATATCTAATTTTCTTTTGGCAAGACAAAGCGCCATGTTGAGTTCCGCTAGCTGCTTACAGCTGTTTTGGACGGATGGATAAAACAGTGTTTTAACACTACGTCCGATCTTACTCCTCTGCTTTATACGAGTATGAAGTTAAAAAAAATTAAAATTAAAAGCATTGTGTCTCAATCATTTATTCACGAAACTTTTATATAATAAGCTCTACGTAAAATAACCCACTTTCATTGTTGTTTATCATTTATATTTTTATAGAAAAGCAAAGATATAATCAATATTATGTAAATATATATATTTAAATACATTAAGCGTTTCTTTCATATTCGATTACAATCTTCGAACAACTCAGTCATGTTTGTTGGAATTATTTCTATTCTTCTCAGAAGAGCCCCGTTTATTTTTAGATAGCATCGTGTTATATATCTGGAATTTTTTTTTATTAAATTACTATAAAAGGCAGATGGAAGAAGTTGTAAAGGACGGCATTGTAGAATTTTTGTGAACCAAGTGTTAAAACTCTTCGTTTTTTACTGTAGAAAGATTAAAATTAAGCCTTAAATATGTTACTATTTTATTTCTTATTGTTCACTAGTTCAATTTAATAAAAAAGTTTCATTCAAATAAGTTCTTGGAGTTTCGTATTAATTAATCTATACGAAACTACAAGAACTTAAGATACATAGAACGTATGTGAATGAAATTACGTAAAATAAAGTAACAAATTATGAAACAAAAGCTTTTATGAAGCTTTACATATATAACTTTTTTTCTTTTTTAGGTTTTCGTTGTCTCCCGTTCCCATTAAGGCACTTAAATTCCTACTTTTTGCCGAATTCTGGGGACATTACGTGTAGAGTGGCGGAACTCAACCCCGGGCTTTTCCCGTTGGCCGAAATTAATAATATAAAACATTTGATTTTCCTCGAGTGGGATTCAGACTCACAACCAGTCGCGCTTACATCGCAGGCTTGTGTACCTGCACCACGACTGACCTTTAATTTAGAATAAAAAAAACAATATACAAAATATACTATACATATTTTTTTTAAATAATAAATAAATATATATTAATAAATAAATGTTTAATATATCACATATATTGCATTCTTTAGTTCTAAAAGCTGACGTAATACAAGCAGAAAATTTCAATCTAGAATAAGTTATAAAGGTTTTTTTTCATTAACTAAATTAATTATTTATTTAATTAACTTTCATTGGTACTTTATAAAAATCTTTCTACAGTAATACTGACATACAAAAGTTATAATCACCTAATAAATATGTAATCCTATGGAGTGTTTCAAGTTTAAAAGGCCGCAAGTTCAAATCTATAGAAAGGCAGGCTTCAAAATAGGTCTTTTGTAACACTTTTCATTTTTGTATAACCAACTTGAAAAGGTAGTAGTAGGTACCAAATTGAAAAAGTGTTTTACAGTCACTACCTATATTTTATAAGGTACCTATATCATTAACACACCAAACTGCCACACATAATAATTGGGAGCCCAGGTATGGTACGAGGGTTGAATTTATGATCTTTAAGAGATTTGCCATATTGCACATAAGTAAAAGATCTTGGCGTACGTTTAGACCAGACCATGTCATGGTTCGTACATGTAAATAATATAAGTCGGAAAATATTTCATGAGATAGGCTCTCTCCGGTGTTAACGCTCTGTGTTTGCTCGCCTATTACATCCAAAATTATGTTAGCTCTATTACTCCCAATTCTCGATTATGCGGATGCTACCTATCCCAACTTAACCGAGGATTATCTGAATAAACTTGAGCGACTTCAAAATTTTGCTATTGATTCATATTTAATTTGAGTAAACATGACCATATATGTGAATTTCGTTCTAAGCTCAAGTGGCTTCCAATACGCAGTCGCCGGAATCTACATACACTTTGTCTTATCTTACTCCTCCTTATGTAAGGGAGAGGGTCAAATTTTTACGTACAAATAAACTAATATAAATATATAAGTATTTAGTTAGACGCTTACATATACAATATAAAAATACATAATATTATGTAGAGGCCGTCGTGGTGCAATGGCACAAGCGTATACGCGAGAGTTGTGGGTTCGATTCCCTCTCAGGAAAATGAATTATTATTTACTAGCGACCCGCTCGCGGCTTCGCCCGCTTTGACTACTGAATTATTCATATAATGTACCTATGTTTGCAAAGCACTTAAGATTACTAATGTGAAAATTATTGAAACCTTAATGCAACCCACATTTTCGTAGCTCCAATAAGGATGTTCCAATTATTTAAAAAACCACACAACTGAACAAATGACACAAACAACAGAAAACTTAAACGAAAGAAATTATAAACAACAGACTACCTACTATTTTCTTAACCAAAAATACTTAAACGAAAGATGTAACCAACAATGCTGCGACGAAATACATCATAATTATTGGATAACTCCAAAATACGTGCAATCGTTTCTAAATTTACTTTGCTATAGAGCTAGGCGCAGAATTGAAGCATTCTCTCGTCCATCTCTGTAGTAGCTCCGAACGACATTTGGGCGTTGGTTCCATGGCCGTGGTCTCAAGCGATAACCTGCTCTAGAGCAGACACTGAGAGAGGCGTGCGGGACGGGATTGGAAAGATTATCAAATGCCATCTAGGCGGTCAACTCAGTCAGGTGGGACCCTCGGTTTCCTGAGGGAGGCCCAGCTTAAACGACCAAGGATCAATGCAAGGCTCATGAGTCGCATTTGGAGGAGGATAGAAAGTCCTTCGGAAGTCATCTGACGTCTGACCTCGGGCGGCCGGATATGCCACGGAGTGCTGCTCCTTAGGTGCAGGTGACCCGATACATTGACGCAGCGGAATGCGTTGGACGCGAGACGACCAATGTGTACCTCCAGGCTTTCTATTTTTAGGTTGCGGTGATGCGTGGTGTTTCTCACGTAGTATGGCGCCTGCGTCACTCGACGGAGGATGAGGTTCTGGACCACCTGCAGGATTTCTCTTTGAGTGATACTCGCTAGGGCGATGTGATGTCATCAGTGTATAGTGCGTAGAGAGCAGGTGACAAAATGCTGCCCTGGGGAACAACGGCAACGATCGAGTCGCTGCTATACCTCGAACTCTTAACTCTCAAGGAAAAATGTCCTATTACTGAGGCAGGGAGGCAAAGACATGCGCGACGTGCTGGGGGGTGCCGGCTCTGAGCACTTAATGAAGTAGGACCGGGTGCCAGACGTGGTCGAATACGCGTACTACGTCGAAGAAGATTGCTATTGCTCTCTCCTTTCGGTTGATCGCTGTTACGGCGTAGTGTAACCAGAGTAGTATACCCGCTCGCCAAACTGCTCGCTTCATGGGTGGATGTGCGCCTGGAGAAGTGAGAGGAATAACTTCTAGGACAGCTTGGAGACCGCGCAAAGGAGGGTTATAGATCGGTACCCCTCAGGCTGCTATGGGCTCTTCCCAGCCTTGGGCAACATGATGAGCAGGCCCTCCTTCCATGCCCGGGGGAAGCTAGGCGGGTGCGGCGGATACATTTTTATACGCAAAATGTCGAGGGCGCGGGGGGAAGCGTGGAAGTCGGCGAGCCGTTACACAGCAAGAATTTTTTAGTATCTTAATTTCAAATCTGTGCTACTAATCAACATTTTGATCTACATTAAATGGCCAAGATAACTAATATACTTATTTATACACTGAGAGTAAGGGATAACATGAGTCGATATAGCTTTTCTCTAAAACTATTTGTAATTTCGAAATATTGTAAAAAGCAAAATTTATCTTTGTTTAACGTAGAAAATTAATAACTTATTTAAAAGGGTAAGAATTAATATCATTATTGACACACATCCCTCTCAATAAGTAAATATATTTAAATTACTATCTAATTTCCGTCTCATATACGCTTTCATTATTAAGATTTAAACGATTTTTATTTGCATTTCTTGTTCTACGACCTATATTTGAACGACTTTGTCGTGGTATAATTAAATTAAAAACATTTCCTATGTTTAAAAGGTAAAGAAATAATAAAAGAACAGAAGAAGAGTAAACAAAATAAACAACAGGATATTTAAACGCAAGAAATGATAAACAAAAGCCTACCTACTGTTCTCTTAAACTAAAATACTTATACGGAAGAAATTATGAACAAAAGACTACCTACTATTCTATTAATCAAAATAGACGAAACTAAATATATTAAACTCCAATTATCCAATACGTACAATCGCATCTACATCTACTTTTCTACAGTACAGAGGCAGGCGGGCGCGGCGGACGCGCTTCTATAAGCAAAACGTCGCGGGGCGCGGGGGGACGCATGGCGTGTGGCGAGCCGTTTCAAAGCAAGGATTTTTTGATATTGTAACAACTTCTAAAGTACTTATTAAAATGAAAAACAGTAAAAGACAGTTTTGATCTACATTAAATGGCCAACGTAACTAATATACTTATTTATATGCTGAGAGTAAGGTAATAAATAAAACTTGCGCCAAAACTGCGGTTTATAGCCGGCGTGATGTGTCAACAATGAAATGCGTTTTTCTCTAAAAGTATTCGTAATTTCAAATTAGTGTAAAGAGCAAATTTTATCTTCGTTTAACGTAGAAAATTAATAAAGTATTTAAAAGGATAAGGATTGAGACCATTATGGACAAACATCCCTCAAAATAAAAAATATATTCAAATTACTATTTTTAGACAGAAATATGCTCACTGTATGTTATCCTTAGAAGATACGAATATGCTGTCGCTGACTTTTTTGTAGATCTTATTAAGAGAAATAATACTCTAGTACATTGTTTTCATGTAGGACTTACCATTAAAGCAGCGCATGCGTGAAAGTGTCTGAACGGGTAGGACTTTATACACATTTATCATGTTTATGTCAAATTACAATAAAATATACATATAATAAACCATATATAATCCTTCCCTGAGAAATATTCTACATAATGGTGAAAACCGCATCAAAATCCGTTGGGTGGTTTAGAAGAAGATAACGTAGAAAGGCCAGACAGAGAAAAAAATCGTTCTTATTTTATAAGATATAGAGATAGAGATAGAGATTAGTATTTTCATTTCCTCTGGTAGGCGAGGTCTGCCACTCAACACGCAATGCCTCTTCAGGCGAAAAGTGAGGAACGGAGTGTCCTAACCCTAGGTTAGACCGGATGAAGCTGAAACAAAGTATATTATGTTTATGCACAAAAATAATAAATATATGCATGTACTATGGCCGTGAGCGGCCAACTTTCTTTCGGAATCTTTTTTATATAAAAATTATACATTTAATTTTCAGCTTTTTTATAAATGTATTCTTTGAAGCCAATTAAGGTATAAGTATATACCAAAATTGAATTAACTTTTAAAATCATTACGTGCACACTGCCCCTGACTGCGCCTAAGGAGGACACTCAGGGGCAAAATATACGTAAACGCTGTGTCAAAATTAAAAAAAGAAAACTTTTTTAAAATGTATCCCTTCATTTCCTTTAATTTTGGGACAAGAAAAATAAATGTAGATATAATTTATAACGAAAAAATGAGAATATTCTTAAAAATTACAATAAAGGATAAAAATAGAGAACGAAGTGTTTTTAACAATTTTTTTCTTAGTATTCCCTTAAATATTTGAGTTGAGCTTTAATCAGGAGCATAATTGTGGGTTCTAATCCCGTCTCAAATTTGTTCGTATTTTCAAGAACGGAGTAGTAGTCTCCCGTTTCAAGAACGGAGTGTCTGACCATCGAGTAACTCAGCTAACTTTGTTTTATATGCGTGTAAATGTAAAAAACCTATGTAAATTGGTATAATTGTATAACAAGTAACCTCTTGTTCCGACTGCTGTCCACGCATCGATGACACTCGAGAGGAATTCAAAGGTTTTATTTCATTGGAAGCTGAAAGAATTAGAAAGTTAATGAGTATAAAAAATAATAGCAATTAAAAGTAAAATATAATGAAAATAATTACAGAAAATTGCATTCAAAATTTTTTTTCTTCTGTTTTAGTAATTGAAAAGTTTTTGATAGATATAAGCTAACTTACGTTTTGGTCTGGGGTTTTCTTGTTTGTCGCCCTGAAAAGAAACCAATTTTAATTAAATATATATTATATCAACTTTGGAAATGTAAAATATAAAAGAAAATGAAGAATTTTCATAGATTCTTTAACACGTTCATTGCGTTAGTCAAATTTGATAAACTTTGAGTGGGTTTGACACCTGTTTGTAATGCATTTATTATATTGATTGCATGTACCAGTTCTGCCTAATATAAATTACATAATTGAGTTATACTCGTACATCGTAATAGAAGTAGAATATATAGTGAACGCGATTTTTGCAGCACCGGCGGAAAGTCACGCATGAGGCTTTATAGACCTCATAACGAAGTGAATGTGTTAATATCATTTATAATGTTTATTTATATATTTTTTGCCCGTTAGTAGATAATAAAAGATGTCATAAGTAATATCATACATATGCCTATATTATTTCGTGTTAGTAAAGTAACCCCATTACAAGCATAAAAACATACTGTCGAATTGAGAGTCTCCTCTATGTAGAAGTTAGCTAAAATACAAGAATCCTAACAAACTGAAGAGGGAAGTGTATTTGAATTTAGTTTAATTTTAATGAAAAATAAATAAATCAGCTTCACGCTGTATCCCGCACACAGCAGCCTCTTTAAAATTTTAATCTTAATAATAAATTAATTTTGTGTGAATTTTATATAATGTATTTTTTATTACATATTGCCTGTATTGGTGATGAGTTGGGCTATAGCCAAAAAAGCCTCTTAGTCGGTCCCCATTTGTCACCAACAGTTCAATATATATTTTTTTTTCACTTTAGTTTTACTTTATTTTTACATTGTATCCAGTATATCATGCACATAGGAAGGTACGGAGAGTGAACCCGGGAACCTAATATTAAGACACTCCGTTCCCAATCCAATCCAGACACTTTCGTTCTTCGAAATTCTTAATCAGGTTAGGTTAGACATAGTCACACATTAATAAGAGTCTCAGTTATTTATACTCTATATAGAAAATGCGTAAAGAAATATATTCACAAAATAAATTGTAATAGTATTACATAAATTATAATATTTTAATAAAAAGTCTAAATACTTGCCATATCACCATAGCTCGGCCTGTAGTACTTGGAGTTAAGTTCTTTTTCGCTGTGAGTGCCATTTAAAGAAGAGTTTCCCACTGTCGCTGAAGCTGGTAAAATAGAGTTCAAAAGATAATTTAATAATACATTATATTTTTTGGTTTGATTCCCATTCGAGGAAATGAAATATTTAATATTTTAATTTCTTCGGTCTGTTAATGAGACAAAAGCGCGGCGTTGACTTCAACATTCACTGTTTCAAGTTTACTTAACACATAGGGTCTTTAGAATACAGCGGAAAGTGGGGAAAGGTCTGGAAGTGTCTTAATGGGAACGGAGTGTCTTAACACTAGGCTCAAAGGTTTCCTCTGTATACATGCTATGTGCAGCGTTAACGTTATAACGAATACATAACAAAAATATCGATATTTATTACATATCTTTAACGATATATACAAATAAATAAGAGGACGTGTGAAGCACTTCATTGGCTAAGTATATCCTGATATGTTTTATAGTTTAACTAAGTTATTTTTATTTTTATTATAATTGTAATTTGTATCTTTTCCTAAAACTATTTTTATAAATTAGAGATACTACAGGGCTTCATCCACTGGTCACTTCGCTCCACCTCTCGCCCCCTCCTTTTAAAAAATCACTCGTACTACATTTTTTTTAATAATAGAAATATACAGAAATTAAAGTTACTAGGTACAGCATCCTCACGCAACGCGAAAATCATTATATAAATATGTACAAATTATGTTTATTTTGTTAGTCTCTTTTCCCACCCAATGCTAATGCAACTCTAAAATTGGCGAATAATGGTGCTCTAGAGTATTATAGCTACCGCATTTCCGAGGATTATGGGGAGTGTTCTGGGGAGTTCTTTAACCTGTTACCTGCCGCCGAATTTTCTAACCGCTAAGTACGTCACGAAAATCATCATTCATCAGTCAAATATCGTCCACACCATCTGAATACGTGACACTCTGTTACTGTGCGGTTTTGTAAGAATTTTCTTCCATGCACCACGCAACATTAGAATGCCCTACCTACCGGCAGTGTTTCCAGATCGATACGACTTGGGTACCTTCAAAAAACGCTTCTATCTCCACCTCAAAGGCAGGCACCGCACCTGTAACTCCTCTGGTGCCGCCCACGACGCGCGGCAGTGATCACTTAGCATCAGGTGCGGATCATATACGCTCATTTGTCTTGTTTTTCCATAAGAAAAAAATATTCAGAAGATAAGTAAACCTGTAAAACATATTTTACAACTTACATGCTTTATTTCCCCATACAGAGTCTCTATAGTTGACTCGTCTCGCGCCGCGGCGTCGCTTGCCCCTTAATCGTATAGCACTCTTCCCACGAGACTCGGAGGAAAGCTTCCGAGCCACTTTGTGGTATAAACATCGGGATGAAACGTTTGATACCTAATTATATGTTATATTTTGTAGTATTCTTATATAAGATAGGTACTTTGATCGAGATGGCGTTTTTTATAAAAATTGTCTGGCATCTCAAGATCGCACTCAAAATCGATCTCTCAATAGGAAGCGATTTATAAATACGTATTATACTTTAGTAATCATTAAAAATGCCGTTTGCGTTATATCACGCATATAGCAAGGCAGACAGAGGAAACTACCTAGTGTAAAAATACTCCTTTTCGTTCTGACACATTGTGTCTTGTTGCACCAGAGCAAGAACTTAAAACAATTTATTCCCTGGAGTCGGAATCGAACCCATAACCATCGCATTTTTTGACTTTTTAAAAAAAAATACGTAAATAATATAGACTACATTCTGTTATAACAAGTAATTAATATATTCAACATTTTTAAAAAATAACCAATTCACACTGCAAATCGTCCAATTCGTCCTCCATAATGTCTAATTCGTCGGTGTCCTTAGCTGGTACTATTAAGAGCTTCGTCTCAGGACAGGAATTACTGACTATCAATTGAGATGACTTCGGAAATAATAGACGATGAACTGTTCTGTTTTTATGGAAGGGAGCCATTAATTTGAAATACTAGGTATATTTTTTTAGCTTCACGCTGTATCCCGCTCATAGCAGGGTAGGCAGAGGGAACCTGGAAACCTAGTGTTTACATATTCTATCCCTTTATGATACTTCCATTCACCACTTTCAATCGAATTCAGTGAATCAATGCAGAAAGTGTTTTTTATTTTCAGTATTTTCTTTATAGAAATTGATACTTTATCCCGAATATAACAAGGCAGGCGGAAGGATCTGAAGTTAAGATAGACAGTCTGATTTACCGAAAATCCTAAATAATATAAAAGTAAGGTTACCTTGGTATATAGCAAGGAGGCTGAAAAACCTCTCGGGTTGCCATATCTTGGCAAATGCCATCTAATAATATTATATCTTCCATAAGCTCATTCACCACGAACACCTAAAAAAGACATGAAGAAAGTTTGAGGTACGTTTCAATTCTTATAAATTTTCAAAAGAAGAATTGTAGATGCTTTTTAAGATTCCGTATTTCAAAAGGAAAAAAAGAAAACCCTTTTAGGATCACTTTGTTTTCGACCTGTCCGTCTGTCAAGACCATTTATGTCGAGATCGTGTGGAGGTATCAAATTAAAATTTATATTATGGTCCCTAAAGCACAGGAAAAATGAAGTGAAAATTTATAGATATTTCATAGAAAATATTACAATCTTATATTTGTGGTCTATTTCATACATAATGAGGCCGTCGTAGCGCAGAGGCACAAAGGTGTATCTATAACGCGACGGATATAGATTTGACTCCGCTCGAGGGAATAAATTATTATTATATATTAAATAATTCGGCGGAGTGTGGGGAACGTAGTGTCTTAACACTAGGTCTAATCTCCCTACTCTGTTGTATGCGGGATACAGCGTGAAGCTGATTTCATACAAAATGATTGCACATAAACTTAAATTCGTCGACTTATACAAGTATTAACTTTAGTAGGTATTTCCTGTTGACCTACAATCTTGAAATTGGTACGAAAGCCTCGCCAATCCGACTCGTACTTAACTGGTTTTTTAATATGAATTACATTGTGTATTTTTTATACTTTGAATTTAAATTTGTAAAATTAAATACCTGTGCTGTGTTTATTGAACTTTAACATTTTCAGTTTACTTGTCTCACCTTAAAAGCTTTCAAACAAGGCACAAACGAGTGCTCCAAACGCATACTAATCTTCTCCCCCGACCAGCCGTGGTACGCTGGCACTGTGGGTAATATCATTATGGACAGCTTTATACCAATTTCTCTCCACATAACTGCCTCCAAGCTAAAGGAGGAGAATAACATTTAAATAAAACAATCAGTTCTGTTTTACTACGTTGGATGACATATTAATGAGAGATGTTGGGTCGGTGGTCTATTTATTTTTTCAATTTTAGGGTCGCGTTATGCGTACCTCAACGAAAAAGGAATCATTATAGATCACCTCGTTGTCTGTCTGTCTGTTGGTCCATCACGTCTATTTTTCACAAGAACGCGTGGAAATATCAATCTGAAATTATTATTAAATATCCAGGTCCCTTGGCACTCATAAAAATTAAGCCTCTAAGTCAACACAATCAAAAGATACAAACGCTTATGCATCGTAATTTCCGCACATTTTATTACATTCAAAACCTATAAGATACTTCCCGTGTACCTTACTCCGAAAACTCACGGTATAAATAAGGGTAAAAAACTCTAGGCACATAGAAAATATATCTGGATCAAATTCAAATTCAAATTCAAAATATTCTTTATTCAAATAAACTCGTATAAGCACTTTTGAATCGTCAAATGAACATGTAAACAAAAAAAAACAAGCTACCACCGGTTCGGAAGGCAGTTCTGCTGAGAAGAGCCGGCAAGAAACTCAACAGTTGCTCTTTTCAAAGTCAATGGTATTATTACATTATCTGGCAGCTAACCTGCATCACATTCAATAGACATTAATTCCATACATGTTTATCATCTAAATATTCTTGAACAGTGTAATAAGCTTTACTTGTTAGTATTTTTTTTAAAGTTACTTTAAATTGTGGTAGTGGCAAACTTAGAATACATTGCGGAAGTTTATTATATACACGTATACTCAGACCCATAAAAGATTTTTTTACTTTTTGGAGGCGAAAACTTGGCGTAACAAGTTTATCTTTGTTTCTCGTTCCTATCGTATGTATATCACTATTTTTACTGTGACACTGTGCATTTTGCCGGACAAACAGAATATTGTAATATATAAATTGTGAAGCAACTGTAATAATACCTGCATCTTTAAAAACATCTCGCAGAGAATCTCGAGCTCTTAGGGTATAAATATATCTCACGGCTCTTTTTTGGAGAATAAATATTGAATTTATATCGGAAGCACTGCCCCATAGCAACATTCCATAACATAAAATACTATGAAAATAGCTATAGTAGACTAGTCGGGCAGTTTCAACGTCCGTCAGTTGTCTTACTTTTTTTATTGCGAACGCGGCAGAGCTGAGTTTATCCGCAAGTGCTTCCAGATGAGTGTTCCACTGGAGTTTGGAATCTATAGTTAAACCTAAGAAAATAGCTGATTCCGACACATTGAGGGTTTCTCCTTTAATTTCTAGACTAAGATCACGTTTATTAACGTTTGGCAAAGCAAATTCAATACATTTGGTTTTTTTAGCATTTAACATTAAATTATTCTTATCAAACCAATAAAGAATATGGGATAATGCACTATTCACTTCGTCATAATTTGTTTTATTTCTGTCTACCTTAAAAATTAAAGAGGTATCATCTGCGAAGAGTACAATATCACATAGGTTCTTTGCATAAAAAGGCAGATCGTTAATATAAAGAAGAAATAAAAGGGGACCAAGAATAGATCCTTGTGGAACGCCCATCCTTAGAGGAGATCCAGATGATTTTACATTATTAATACTAACTTTCTGGATCCTTTCGTTTAGATATGAGGCAATAAGATCAAGGGCAGTATCCTGTATACCATAATGATAAAGTTTTAATAACAGAGTTTCATGGTCTACACAATCAAAGGCTTTGGATAAATCACAAAACACTCCAATTGCATTTTGTGACTTCTCCCATGCGTCATAAATGTGCTTTAGGAGTGCAGCACCCGCATCTGTAGTAGACTTGCCTTTGGTGAAACCATATTGCTCGCTATGGAAACAATTGTTAATACTTAAGAAAATTGTGAGCTGGTTAAATATTATTTTTTCAAATATTTTACTTAAAGACGGTAAAATAGAGATCGGTCTGTAATTTCCGGGGTCAGATCTATCTCCACTTTTGTAAAGCGGCACTATTTTGCTATATTTCATTAAATCAGGAAAAATACCGGATTCTACGCAATTGTTAAAAATTAAAGCAAGATAAGGAGCAATATTAGGTATAATTGTATTAAGAACTTTAACAGACATGCCCCATAGTCACCTGTTTTCTTTAAATTAAGGCTTTTAAAAGTTTTGATAATTTCTTCTGGTGACACAGTCTTAAACACAAAATTTTGTCTACAACTAGTTACATGGTTTTTTAGTATTAATACTGCTTCCGAAGGAGATGATGGCAGTGAACGTGTAACTGCAGTAGGTATTTCGGAAAAGAAATTTTGAAACGTATTTGCCACTTCTAAATCTGAATTTAAAATTACACTATTTACTTTTCATTTAATAGGTTCACTGACAGCTCTAGATCTCCCAGTTACAGTCGTAATAGCATCCCATGTAGCTTTAATTTTATTACTAGATTTCAAAATTTTTTCTCTTATATACATAGACTTAGCCTGGATACAAACCTTTTTAAACATTTTTGAATAATTTCTAACTTTTAACAAGAACGCCGGATCCTGATTCCATTGCCTCATATTATATAATTCGTACAATTTGTTTCTGCTTCGGTATATACCAATAGTTGCCCAGTCGCTAAAAGTTAACTTCAAGTTTTTATATATTTGTTTTTCTTTAAAAGTATTATCAAACTCTGTTGAGAGTAAATTAAAAACTTTGCAATACAACTGATTCGGATTAAGTTCCGTTATTTCTATGTTTGAAATTTTTTCCGTCACTTTACTATTAAAACGATTAATTTTACTTTTAGTGATTGGTCTAATTGTTATTTGTTTACATTCTGCAACTATTTTATCTATTACCGAAAATTTTTGACCACAATGATCCGAGCTCAGATTGGTAATAATTTGTTTATCTACAATATCAGAATGACAAAAAACATTATCTATACAAGTTGCGGACGTATTCGTTATACGAGTTGGTTCAGAGAAAATATGAAACAAGTTAAATGATTTAAATAAGTTCAGAAGACGTAAGCTTAATGATGTCACCTGTAGTATATCTATATTAAAGTCTCCGCATACTATTAAAGATTTACTATTCGAACTCAAATTACTAAGAACATCCTCCATTCTTTCTTCAAATACTTCAAAACTACCTGAGGGGGGTCGATACACGCATACTATAATATATCTATTGAATTCAATGCAGGACAATTCAATGGAGCGTTCGTCGGAGAGAGCCACTATGTCTGGTCGCGATCAAAATATAATATCGCTAAATCACTCCGTTCTCCACTTTCTGCTAAAATAGAAACATTCATCTACAATCTTCATCAAAGGAATATCTATTTTTAAAATATTTCATATATCTACTTCTTCTTCTTCTCCTCAGTTCGCAACTATATTTAATAATTGTATAGAGTATGGATGAATGATGAATTATCTATATGACGATTTTAAAAAGTTGTGAAAACACATTTGTTGTTATAGGTTTTGACCAAAGGTTTTTACGCCTTGGGAATGAAACGCTCGTTCCAGTCTGTTTCGAAGGTATCATTGTCACAGATAATAAAATATGTGTTTGTATAAAAATAATTTAAAAAAAATTCGCTTATTTTCTTGCATCAGTACTTCTCAGGTATGACGCATTAACTTTAGTGAACTGGTGGTAAATTATTTGACGTTCAAAAAATGAAACTTGTAACTTCTTATTTTGAATAAATTTTTGACTTTCATTTATTTCTAATATTGGATCCCCTTTTTTCATATAATGCAGTATGTATGTAGTATAATATTGTCTCCTTCGTGTGTTCTCCATACAACGTAACATTGACGCGAGGTGATGAGTGTTCAACTGGCACGCACGAAAAGCCATAAACTAAGAACTGAGCTAAACTTATTTCTAATATTTAAACTAGTTTTAGTTTATAATTAAAGAATTATCTAACCCCATGATAGGATGCGGTGCGAGATTAAAAGCTTCCTTTATTATGGGCATTGTGATGTAGTACGCTTGCACTGCGGAATCACAGCGCACCGTGTAACTGTATGGACGATTCGTTAAAACCTACAATATTCATTGGGTAATATTATTGGTGTGTAATAGGTTTGAATCCCAGAAATGATGTAGTTTCTAAACAACAACTCATTATTTGAATGTTTTTTTTTAATTTGAATGTCAATTTTCGAAATACTACCATTTGAAGTCGATAATTTATTTTATGTATTTTAATACCTGCGAAAAGGAAACAAAAAAAGTTTTTGGAACGAGTCAAAAATATCAACCAAATGAAGTCTTTCAAATGAATATGTTCTAGGAGAAAAAAAATTGGATAACAATTCAATTATCACGAACCCCCAAAACTCCAATAGCATTTCCCGAAACAATATAGTCTTTGCTCGGTTCAGAGAACTTGAGATCAGTCCTAAATTCGTAGTTCGGTATCGCTTCATCGATGTCTTCGCCCGGAGGAGTGTAGGTCGCCTCGCAGAGACCAGACACCAACACGTATAAACCTTTGGGTTGATCACCTAGAAATGGATTTTTTACCATAATCATATGTTTCTTTTAAGATTTAGAATTATAATCATACAAGGATAGACAGAGAAACCCGGTATCAAGACTAGTAAAAACTGAACACATAACCGTTGCGTTTACCATAAGACGCTTTGCCGCTGCACCATGACAGTCTTAAAGAATTTTGACATCTTTTTCTTTAACATAATCATATCAACATAACGTAAGTAATACTAAACTGACATACCTCTTGATATAAGAATATCATTTATATTATAATTGCGTATTTCAGAATTTTCTATGAAGAAGTCCGCGACCCTTTCGTTGCCTTGAAGCCACGACACTGCGCGAAGTTGAGTCTATTTACCATAAACATATACTATAACAACAACAATTAACTTTCTTTTTTTTAACATTTTTTTAAAATGTTATTCAACACTTAGGAAAGAAAAACTTATTTAGAAGATGTAAAAAAAATGTAACGTAGCGTAACCTGGTCCTGGTCGGTTCACCAATCAGTTCAAATTTTTATACGTCTTCTAAATAAATATTTAACAATTACCTTATAATATTTTAACAATCAGCATATTATTATGTTAACCATACAATTTAATCTAATAGGATTTACTTTCTAAAAATGATCAGGACAAAAAAAAAATTACAGATATACATTAACATCCTGCATGTTTTATTGGATAAACTTCTCTTAGTTATTGTAACATTACTCTTTTTTACTTTACACCATTCCCTTATTTACTATATCCTCAGAAACGACATCCAACGCTACATTTTTTCAAGGTAGACCGAGAAATTCTTACATTTAACTTTTTCTTTAATCTTTATTTAATTTTATATACTTACTTCAGGTGATGACGGAGCAACTAAACTGCCTTTGTGTCGACAAAATTGAACTTTTTCTTGTATTGCGTTGACTAATAATCGATATTCAACTTCATCCAGAAAACCTTTAGAAGTCATTGTAAGTAAATACCAGAAAGCAAAAATAATGCCTTTGTAACTTGATTAACTATGTAATTAAAAGGCAACGTCATGTGTGCCACGTTATAGTTGTTTGTAGGTTCGATTCCAAATTCAGGGTGAAGAATTTTTTTTTAAATATAAACGTTTCCCTGTATGATTAACAGATTTGCAGTGTCTATAGAAAAGTGAGTGTAAAATGCATAGTGAAGTAATAATACGTAGAACATGACCAGCAATAGAAAAAAAACTCCATTATATAAATAATTTAAATTTAATGAGTTAAAAATAATATAGGAGAACACAATATTTTCAAGAATTTAATATTATAACCTTCTTCTTTCAACTGCATAGTATCAAGTATCATAATGTTAAGGGTGGAAGTAGTGGCTTGTCTGGTCTTCACAGTGATGGCGGTCCACGGTCTATCACGCTGTAATAAACCAAGCTGTCGGGTTACAGCTAATCTATAATATACAAAAATAGATATAATTTTTTGCCATTTAAGACTTTTTATAAAACTTAAATATGTTCCGTGGCGTTGAGTTCCGCCACTCAACACGCAATGTCCTAATACCCTCTGCCTACCCTGCTGTGGGCGGGATGCAGCGTGAAGCTGTTTTTTTTTATAAAATATGTTTAAAAATAAACATTTTTGAGAACCAGCAATAGCAATACTACATTACGACGACGCGTCACGCGTCGGGTGTCTGTGCATAAAAAATTGTAGCAGTCTGGAAAGCAAGATTGATGATCAGAATGTAATAATAGATAGTCAAATGGTCATTATATCTCAGCTAAAGTGTTATCAAAAATCATCGATTACCCCCGAGGAATCAAAGAAAAATTTAGAAAAAAAAGCGCTGCAGCGACCCGTTCGACAAGCCCGCCTAAAAACTGCGTCAGGTGATCCGGACGCCTTAAAGCGCTGCCGAGAACTATCAGAGGTAAACCAATCGAGTAATAACGATAATTCTAACGACATTCATACAAGTGAGACTACAAAGACACCAACGGAACTCGCGACTATACAAAATAACATTTCTCAAATTAATAATTCGCACGTTAGTGTTACCAATGATGTGGAAAGTAACGAGAAAAACTGGAAAAAAGTACACTATCGTTCCAGAACAAATAAACGGCAAGTTATTCGAGGGAGTGGGTCGTTTGATTGTGAGTTGCAAACTGTGGAGCGAGTGAAAAAAATTCATGCGTGTTTCTTCAAACCAGATACGACTGAAGATGCGCTCAGATCCTATATGGAAAAAAAAATGCCCGGACGATGCGTACATTGTTGAAAAAATGAAACTGAAACATAACTACTATGCATCTTTCATCATAAAAGTCCCGAGTAGTAAATTTGAATATTTCATGTGTCCCGATAACTGGCCTCCACGCACTGAAGTAAGTGAATGGTTTCGAAGCGGCGCCGGGCGTGCCGTGCGGCCGCCCTTTGGACGCGGCGCCAACGGTCACACCGGTACAAAGCAAGATGGATAAGTACAGTGATAGTTACACATCTCGTTTAGTTATATGTCATCAAAACATTCAATCGTTAAACAATAAGACGAAAATGCTTGAGGTATTGTTAAAAAAAAGCCTGTCCTGTGATGTATTAGCATTGACGGAACATTGGTTAACTGACAAACAATTAAATTGTATTAATATAGACGGATTTGTATTAATGTCTAGTTATTGTAGAAATAAGTCGCTGCATGGCGGATCATGTATATATGTTAATAAATGTATTATTGCAAAGGAAAATGCAGATATTTGCAAACTTTCTTTAGAAAAGTGCTGTGAAATTTCTGCGATAGATTTAATTGATTTCAATATTACTGTTATTTGTATTTATAGATCGAATTTGACATTATTATTCGACTTTCTGGTTGCTATAGAACGACTTCTCGATAACTTAAGCCATAGTAATAAAAATTGTATAATTGTTGGAAATGTTAATATTAATTGTTTAAGAAATAGTTCGGAATATAAAAAATTATATGATATATTGCTATGCCATAATTTCAAAAATATAGTCGATTTTCCAACGAGAGTCACATCACACTCAGCAACTTTGATAGACCATGTTTATATAAATTTTTCAGGTAATAATAATACTGTTTCAGCCGTCGTGACGAACATAAGTGATCACTACGCTGTGCGCGGTGAGTTTTTTATAACTTCCTCCCCATCGGACCACACCCAAAAGATACGTAAGTGCACTGTGTCCTGTATTCGTAACTTTATTATTGCTATTGAAAGTATAGATTGACCAGATATATGTAAAAAGAATAATTCATGTGAGCTCCTGGCTAATTCGATCATAAATATATTAATTAATAAAATAAACATATTCTTTCCCTTTATAAATAAACAACCAATGAGAGTTAAAAATACAACCTGGATTACAAATGACATTCTAAATTTAAAGTATATTTTAGATTTAATGACAGATCTTGCTAATAAATTTTCAACTAATTTACATTTACAATATATGATTGAAGATTTTAAAAAAACTTATGCAAACAAATTGACATCAGAGAAAACTTCTTACTATAGTAACTTAATAAGTATAAGCGACAATACAACTAAAACTATGTGGCATATAATAAAACGTGAATCGGGCAAAAATAACAAACCTCGCCAGCGATTTACTGAAGACATTAAAAAAGTTAATGGACAACTTTTTTCCAATAAATTAGAAGTAATGAATTATTTAAATGTACAATTTACGAACGTTTCGGCATTAACGGACAAAATTTTGCGGATATAAATATTTCACATAAGATTTTAAATGAAGTTTCCAGCTGTTCTAACAAATGTATCAGATTTCAACCTTTTACAATTAAAGAGATATTTTTACTCATAACTAAAAAAATTGCCAATACACCTACTCAAAGACATTTATGGTATTCCTATAAAACTATTGCGTAACATTAGTAATACTATGTGTTATCCTCTTGAAAGTTTATTTAATAAATGTTTGAAAAATGGAACATATCCTCAACCGCTAAAGGAAGTAAAAATATGCCCTCTGTATAAAGGAAAAGGTGACAAAAGCGATCCCGGATGCTACAGATCAATTGCTATAATCCCTGCTATTGCTAAAGTGTTGGAACATGGTGTAGCTTCCCGTCTAACGAACTTTTTGTTAGACATAGATGCACTATCAGACCGCCAATATGCGTACCGGAGTGGTCGATCAACCACTTTAATGGTTCGAGAGGTTATTTTAAAAATATTAGAGGCACGCGAACAAAAAAAGCAAGTAGCGCTACTTCTCTGCGACCTCTCCAAGGCATTTGATGTCGCAGATAGAACAATCTTAAAAATGAAATTTAGACATTATGGAATTGATGGTCCAGCGCTTAGATTGCTAGTAGACTTTATGTCTCATAGACGTCAGGCGATAGTTGACGAAGAATCTTGTCTAGAATCAATTAAACTCACATCTGATAATGGGGTCCCGCAAGGATCTTCCCTCTCAAATATTGCATTCACTATTTTATTGAATGATTTACCTCCTTATATAAGAAAAGGTGAGGTATTTATGTACGCAGATGATGTTGCGGTAGTAGCTGCTGAGTCATCCATTAGCAGCTTGGAGCAAGGCTTAAATAATATAGCCACCTGTTTGCATGAGTGGTTTTCTATTAATGGCTTAGTCCTTAACACTGAAAAAACTCAGTTTATAAAATTTAATCTTGGGGGTCGAGTCGATAAGCCATCAAATGTAAAAATAAGAGGAAACTCTATTAAGCAAGTAAATGTTGCGAAATTTCTCGGTTTTCATGTGGACCATAGTCTAAAATGGGATGAACACATACAGCAGTTAACTATAAAGCTATCCTCGGCTTGTTTTGCATTAAGTCGCGTAGCGTCAACCATAGCCACAGGCGCGGTTCGAGCTTGCTATTTTGCGTCGGTTCAATCCTCCTTGCAGTATGGTATAGACATATGGGGTCGTGCTGCAGACTGGGAACGTCTCTTTCAAATTCAAAAACGAGCGATACGAATTATCGCTAAAGTAGGCCAAGACACTTCCGCCCGACCATATTTCTCACAACTAGGTATATTGACATTACCATCGTTGTTAATATACAGCGTCGCGGTATATGTGGTAACAAACTACGAAAAATTTTCTAAACGCAGTGATGTAGTTCTCTATAGTATGCGCTTCCCGAGTCGTCTAGTCTCAACTAGTCGAATTTAGTTGGAGTGATGGGTCCAGAGGTATATAATAGACTACCTTGTGATATCAGAAATGCTCCTAGTGTCAACGTTTTTAAATACAAATTAAAGAAATGGTTAATCGAGAAGTCGTTTTATAGCTATAAAGAATTTTTAGAAATTAATATTATAAGATATTAGATATAACAACAATTTTAATTTATATATTTAATTTTTTCGAATAATTTAAATAAAGTATAAAAGTTGAATTAATATAAAATAATGCAATGTAATATAGTGTAATTATCATATAACCTAAATGTGTATTCTGTTTATTGTTTGACTTGTAATTGATGTTACCAATAAATTATGATTATGATTATGATTAGCAAATTAAAGTCATAAGCAACTACTCAATTATGAGAATAAACGCATATCAACATGTAAAAGATAATCAATAGATAGAGACATAAGTGAGGCCAGTCGTGGCGCAGCGGCACGAGGTGTGACTGTAAAACCGACTGGTTGTGGGTTCGATCCCCACTAGAGGAGGTGTGATGAAATATTTACTTAAATTTATATTTCCATTTTCTTCGCTCTAATGTCGAGTTTAAGCGCGGCGTTGAGTTCTGTCACTCAACACGCAATGCCTCCAGAATTCGGCAGAAAGTGGGGAACGGAGTGTCTTAACACTGGGTTCCCTCTGCCTACCTTGCTGTGTGCGGGATACAGCGTGAAGCAAAAAAAAATAGAGACATAAGTAAAAAGAATAGATAGTGATTAAGAACAATAAACACATTCATACCTGTCAGTTTCTAATTTATTGTACAGGGTCTCTTGGATTTGTTGGTTGTCAACTAATTGTGGAAGAAGGCTGCATACTTCTTGTTCTCCAGTCACAAAACCCTAAAGTCATTTGTGATCACTTAATAAGACAATAAATAAAAAAAATACATTTTGAAAAGTGAATAGAGCGCTATCGCAAAGCTTTTTAGAATTAGTAAGTCTTAAAAAGAAAATACACGATTTTTACGGTATAGCGGGATCGGCAAAGAAGAGTGCCGAAACACTTTGTCACCATTATCCGTTCATTCGAGATTAGAGATATTACGTATTGAGTGGCGCATCTCTACACTGCTATTTGTATTTTTCATATTGAATCGGGAAAATAAAAACAATTAATTTCCCCAATATTTTACAATAATGTAAATTATTTTAAGATCTTACATATCTTTATTTCGAGTTCTAAAGAAATTTTGCAGATATCAAACGGAGATGTAATTTATTTTATTCTAATAAAACAAAAAACTATTTGATCCGTTCAATGACAATTAAATCTTCAAATATTTAACTTTTATCGCTGTTTCTGATTTCCTTGGTCATCGTCTTATTCTAATAATAAACACTCTGGCTTTTAAGTCTAAAGTCTTATACATTCTAGATATATTTAAATTGATTAGCTCTTTCATTTAAATATGTTGGATTAATAACATGAAAAAAAAAACCTTTCCAACATCATAGCCAAAAGCTAATTGTATATCAATCATCCTGTCGATGTACGCCATAATTTTTGGTACAGATACCCTGTAAAAATGACACAGGTGGTTTAAAAATATGCTATAGATTTTTTATATTGAGGTAGATGATTTTACCAGCGTTTGGTAGGATTTCGTAGGATTTGGTAGGATTTGGACTAAATCCTGCCCAAAAAATCTTTTTCAGAATTTCGCAATAAAAATTAGCTTCACGCTGTATCCCGTATGTACTAAGGTAGACAGAGGGGACGTAGTGTTAAGGCACTCCGTTCTCCACTTTTCACCGATTTTTTTGAGTCATTGTTGAGTGGCGGAACTCAAAATGAGTGCTATTATTGCACATTGTATTATATTATATACATATAAATAGCACTCACTACATATCATTACAATTATAATAGAGAGCAAGGAAGAGAAAAAGAAACAAAAAAAATCAGAAATAAGTGTACAATTTAAACCAAAAATTTTCCTTTTAGATAAATATTTTAAATGTCTATACCTAGCCAACTTGCACAGTCGCAAAAAACGTAGCATCCTCAATAATTTAGTTGCAGTTAGAACACTTGAATTTAAATTATTCCACTTATCCCACGGTGTTAGAGCATCTATCACGTCCAAGAAAAGATCTAGAACACAAAAAATATCCAGTTTATTAGAAAAATATTGCAGTAATAGATTTTTTTACGAATTAAAGAAAACAAAGTTAATGTGAAATATTTTTAGATGAACGTTTATAAATAAAAATATTATTTTCTAACATTCAATTTTTTTTATTTCTTTTTTATTAACTTACCACCAGTGGCCATTACAATGATGGCGAAATCTAATTTGTTCCAATGTGACTTGAAATAACCACGTATTGTCAACGCTAACATTTTGACTACCATTTCAAATACGTATATTATGTAGAAAAATCTGTAATTATGGAAGATTTATGTATAAGAATGAAATATAATTCTTATTACATATAAAAACTGAGTGAAAATTCCTTGTCTTTCGTCCCATAGATATATATATTCTTTATTGCACTATAAAAAAATAAATAAAATAAAGTTACAGAAATGAGGTTAACAAAGGTGGACTTATCTCTAAAAGAGATTTCTTCCAGTCAACCTGTGGGTGAAATAAACAAATAGCGGGATGACAAAATTGTGCAATTTTCGAAAAGATTTTTTAACATAAATATGATATACAAGTCCTTTTACATATATAGATTAAAAAAAATATATACCTACATACACATACATACGTACATACATGAATAACAACATACATATTATACATACAATATTAACAGTTAAAAATAACAAAGATGTCACAATAATTTGAATTAACGGTATGGTATGGAATTAATAAAACTAATTCCACATAGATATATTTTATAGTTTCGAAATATTTGTTTCCACTTTAAAATATGTCTAAAGTGGACTGAAAGTTATCAACGTAAAGATATATAATTAACTATCTTTTTTAACTCAAGGACGAAGTCTTTCCCAGCTTATTCTATAAATATGGAACCAAAAACCCATGATTTTTGGCATCAAAACTAATTTTAAATATCAGCATAAAATAACCAAAATACACTCACAAATTAAGGGACTTTATAGTGATCATCAACGTTAAAGAGACAGGTGGTTTCATCAACACCTCGCACAGGATGACCGGCGTGTTACACAGTATCATGACGTAAATGAAGCCGTCGAACCAAACATTTGAAACCAGCCGATAGCACAACTGTCGCCATTCGTGTCGGGGTACTTGGGCGTTTGCTGGATCCGGCATCAACATGTCTACTAACTTACGACGGAGCCAAACTGCGTGAGCCTAGCAGGAAGAAAGGATTTAGGGAAGATTTTTTAAGGGGGATAGGCGGAAGAAGAACAGCGTTGAGTTCCGCCATATAACACGTAAGCTCTCAAGAATTCGGCGGAACGTGAGGAACGAAAATATCTCAATGAGACACGGAGTGTCCTAACATTTTATTCCCCGGTTTCCTCTGCCTACTCTGGTATGTGCGTTATGCAACTTGATGTTAAAAAAATAAAATAAAGAATAATAATTAAATAGTTAGCTATTATTTTAGATGACCGAAATTTGTGACAAAGATTTCCTATATAATTTTATAGAAAGATATAAATATTATATATTTAAATGCTTTTCTCTAATTAATAAATAATCATATTAATATTTACAAAATACATTTTAGTACCTTAGGCCTCCATAAAGCGGCTAATTGGTCCAGATTCACTCTTGCATCATCAGCGTCTGCAGCTACTTCTACAGCTTGCACCAAAGTTCTGACACCATCCTTACTTATTTTCCCATGTTCGTATTGACGCCAATATGATATTTTCATTGCTTTTAGCACTCTTTGATTTGCTTCTCTAATATAAAAAACCAATGTCTAATATAAAAATCAATGAAAATATTAAATATTTCATTCCTTCCAGTAGGAATCAAACCGATAACCGTCTCGTTTACAGTAGAACCCTTGTGCCTTCGTCACGATGGCCCCACAACTTTTAATAATATAGCCCATATGAACAAAAAAGATTATTGTCTAGAATACTTATTTAGAAAACTACTTATTTCGAAATCGTATAAAAATTTCAACGTAGCGGAACTCGAAGCCCCTCCTGGGAACCGATCGTCCTAGGTGTGGAATAACACTTAATAATGTTTAAAATATTGCCCAGATTTTTTTTAAAATTATAACGTTCTTAATATCCAACTGCATCACAAGGAGTGTAATGTTTTCTAGCATGTGTGTTTATCCATTTCGCACGCCCTACAGCCGAAATTGCTTGACAGTTTTTACATATGAAGTGTAGTTGAGGTCGTCAGAGATTTGGGAATGCAATGGGCTATTATTATATATTATTATTATATTTTCTTGAATTAAGGCTAACAAGATGAACAGCACTTTCCTAGTTGTCGCTTTAATTTTTAGAGCTTTTTGAGTTAGAGGTCTAATTTATCTTTATAATAAATTATTAGTTTTATATAACTATATAAAGTGAAGAAGTTGTTCAATTACTATTTTAAAGAATACGTTTCAAACCTCATCATTTCAGCAAATTCCTTTTTCGTGGGTTCGTTGGGTATCTCTCTCTCACAATCAGGACAAGTGGTGTATCGGTAGCCCATATAAGTATCATCGTCACTGTCCTCATCACGCATTTGTAATTGATATGGATGTTTTATGTTTGTTCCTGCAATTACAATTTTTCTAGGAACTCATTCATTTGATTTAATTATATAAAAATAACTATAACTATCTTCACGCTTTATCCCTAGCGGGATAGCCAGAGAAAACGGAGCGCCCAACCGCTACGGTCTCTACATACCTCTTTCGCCTCATCCACTGTCATCGACCTCTTCATACATGCCCTCCGGGGGATCCTCATGCTTTTTACGTGACCTTCCTCCAGTATCTTTGATACTGTGTTTTCGAAGGTCTACCGAGGTCAAAATTATATAAAAACTAAATATCTGAATGTGCCACTGATTAGATATTGACTAATGTGAGCTATCTAAGCTTATAAGAAATTTAAGTTAGGCGAAGCGTAGTCTTCGGATTGAATTTTTTTAGCTTCACGCTGTATCCTACACAAAGCAGGGTAGGCAGAGGGAATTGGGGAACCTAGTGTTAAGACACTCCGTTTCCATTCACATTTTTTTTCACACATTTTTCTCCGAATTCTGGAGGCATTCCACCACACAACACGTAATGCCTCGAATATTTCCCTCGACGCTAGAGCAAAGATATTAAAATAATCAATATTTAATTTCAAGTGGGTATCGTGACTAATATTCCTCCAAATGAACCCGCAACCATCGCTGTTACAGTCAGACGCTGCTCCACTGCAACTCAGTGGCTTTACTTAGAGAATAGAATCAAAATGACCAAAATATAAGACTATCATACCAGCTTGAACAAGTTCCCAATTAGCATCAGCAAGGAATTTATCCATCTTCAGCATAGATATACAACGGTCTCGAGTTAACATTATACGTTTCACGCAGTTGGT
This sequence comes from Heliconius himera, assembly GCA_021202915.1. Classification (NCBI taxonomy): domain Eukaryota; kingdom Metazoa; phylum Arthropoda; class Insecta; order Lepidoptera; family Nymphalidae; genus Heliconius; species Heliconius himera. The sequence continues at coordinate 255,089 of JAJHJA010000461.1, read as the reverse complement.
CATATTGGCTTTCTTCGCCAGCGATATTTCCGCTAACCCCAAAATTTTCAATATCCGTCGCATTGACGTAGCATTGACTAATAAAGATAGGATGACTAGTCCTGCCGTTTGAATTATAAAAATCTGGGAAGTATAATAACATTTGTTGAATTTTATTGACATAATTTCTGATATATTAGATAAAGGATAGGAAGCACTATAGATGTATAGCTTTTTCTAAATGCGTACTTATATAAAATATTAATCTATATATCTCGGACTTGTGCTGACTGACTGAGGTAAGACGCACGCAGAGGCGTAACCGCGGATGGTAGAAATGTGAAACTTGGGCAGATGTTTATTTTCATATTCTGGACATCCATTAAGAAGGAAATTTCAAAAATTTTAACCCTAAAGTGATGAAATAGGGGTTGAAAGTTTGTATAGAAAAAAAAAATAATCTGCACCGATTTTTATAAAATTTGAAATTCAGACCCTTAAAAATATTTCATTGAACACGTGTTTCATGGTTTTTAAGAATTCACCCTCTAAGGGTTCAAATAAGGGGTTGAAAGTTTATATAGAATTTTTTTTAAATTGCCACCGATTTTTATAAAAATTTAAATTCAGACTGTTAAAAATATTTTATTGAACATGTGTTTCGTGGTTTTTTTAGAATTAACTCCTAATAAGCGGGCGAAGCCGCGCGCGCCCTCTAGTATTAAATATAGATAACTTCACACAAAATAGTATTCTAAGTACCACCTCCTTCACACAAAATAGTATTCTAAGTTCCTGCTACGCCCGAAGTATTGAACCCAATACTTCGGGCGTAGCAGGAATGTACTATAGCTATATCAGCTACTATTCATATTATTTATTATTAACATTTTTCTTACCTCTCCAGCATCCGCAACTGTTGGCGTTTGGAGAACAATCAGAGCCAAGCAAAGAGATAGCGGACCTCTTAAGCCGCCCCAGACACAAGATAAAGAATGTTGCCACGATATACCATAGCCAATGTGTCTCAAGATAGGAGTCATCATAGCATAGACCATTAGACGAGAGAAGTAGACCGTTGTATAAGTAACGAAAACTAACGCCACAAGTCGAACGCTGATCACGTGACTGAGCTTATCAAATATAACGACTCCAACCATTGTGAAAATCAATGTATTAACAACAAACACAAGAACGTGCCAGAAATGGGCAGCAATCTGCTCGACGTCTGCTGCTAGGGTCGACTTACTCTTGCTGACCATCACACCTGCAATAACGGTGGCCAAGAATCCCGATACATAGAAGTACTTCTCCCCAATGTAAAACGTTAGATATGCTCCACCCAATGTGACCGTCACTACACATAGTAGGTCATAGTAAGTCAGAGTCAACATCATAGATATTATTTTCCCTGTAACGAAACCTAATAAGGTACCACCGCCGGCATATCTGAGGAGGAGTAGGGAAATTTGTGACGCGGACGTCAAAGCTAAGGCTAAATATCCGAAAACAGCTGTAAACTCAATCATGGCTGTTGCATCACCTATCAATCCTTCACCTAAAAGAAGCACACTAACGTATTTCCCTTTAGACATTTCTTTCAGTTGCTTCACAACTTCCATAGGATATATAGGAGAGCAAATCACACCAAATAAGAAAGCAGTTGGGAAATTCCAAGACGATTCAATTAGGTTATACGCCATGAAAGCGACCATCAAGGCCGTCAGAACTGCCCCAGGTACCCCAACAAGGAAAATTTGTGGAAAACTCTTCCAAAACGAATGGGAATCGACTGAATATGAAGTGTAAAATATCAAAATGGGTAAAAACAGGATTAGAAGTAAGTCTACATCTATGTAGCATATTTGGACTATCGGTTTGATTGAAGGATGTCTGTTTGCTAAAAATCCAGCTATACCTCCTAAACTGAACATTATGACTCTGTATGGAACACACATGCTAGTCCAGAGCATTAAAGCTCTTATCACAACACCTATAAGAAGAATGGACATTAAAAATAATATTGGCAAATATTGTGGATATGCCAATGTAGGACGATATGGATCGTCAAATACAATCTCCTCAGATTCATTTTGCGTTCTGTTGGCTGCTTTGACTTCATTTATAAACACTATTATAGTACTGTAAAATATTATAAATCTCGACATTATATTGTGTAAACCATAGCCCTATAGAATTATTTCATAGACTACTCATTTAACATTGTATTGTTTGCAATATAATATACAATAAATATGTATAAAGAAAAAAAAATCCTTCACTCATAATGCATTAAATTCAATCAATATCTCAATCAATATGCATTAAATTTTTTAATTTTTTTCAGGAACAAAGCAGCGTTTTGCCTCGTTAATAGAGCAAAGAAGTGAGAATATGAGATGGGTTTTTTTTTTATAAATAATATACATATTTAAAAAAATCAACAATATTTAATATCAATTCCAATTTCTATGTTTATGTTAATATTGGATTATATTGAATGTCAAATGTAATGAAAAATCAAGATTAACATGTAGCATGTAAAACACGAACACAAACAAAATTGTTAACATTTATTTATTTTAGGAAAATAGAAAGCATATAACGACTAATTAATAAATAAAATAATTTACAAATACTGAATACATTAAAAAAGAAAAATAATTTGAGTTTTGAATAAAATGTCAACACAATTTTTAATTAAAATTAAAATTTACTTAAATTGAAACATTATTTTAACTGCACGTAGTGTCCTGCAACAAGCAGGATAGATAAAGGAAGCCAAGGTAAGTCACATTGTTCCACACGCACCGCCCATTTCTCAGAACACTACGTGTTGACGTTGAGTGGCCAAACTTTACGCCACAATTCGCGAAACAGTAAAAATACATACTTATTTAGAAAATCCAGGAGCCGCGGATTCGAGTCCTGCTATATTCAAATTTTTATATGTTTTCTAAATAAGTATTATTCTTTCCTAAGTGTGGAATAACACTTTAAAAATGTTTAGCAATAGTAAAAATACAATTTGTTTACAGATCCCTAGGGAATAATAATCGAATACCATTATTTGGTTTCCTAGGACTTTTGTATGGAGAAAACTTCTGTGGTGTTTTCCTGGGAGACCTTCTGGGTGATGTAAATTCTTTTATTTTATCTTTCTTTTCTTGCATCTCATTATTTAAATCTTTCTTTTTATTTTCTGCTTCTTTTAGTTCTTTATAAGCTGTCTCTAGCATACGTCTCTTCCAATCTTCATAAGGTTCTATTTGAGGTTCTGTGGGTTTTTCTTCTATGGCTTTTTGTGTATCAATTTCCATTGCATTTTCATCTGAAATAAAGAAAATACATTTTTTTGAAGTGTTAAATTAAACAGCGGCAAATCTTTTATATGTAAAGGCGTTGTGGGTTCGATTCCCACGCGAAAATGTTTTTTTTTGGTGTAGCATGATTTTGAGTTTTTTGACTCTAAATCAACTGCCTAATCTGTTATATGCGGGACTCAGTCTGAAGCGAAAAAAATATAGTTAAGATATATGGGGGCAATTGAATATAAAATAAAGAGAAAACATTTCTATATAATTTTCAATACAAAAAGAAAAGAAATTAAACAAAATTGTTTAAGTATTACTTATCTTTGCCCTTCGGTGAAGACACTATATTTTTTTTGCTTTTATCTCAATTTGAGACGCTGCTTGTTGAATAGAGGGATTCAATGCCACACTTACAAGAGTGGGAAATTAAAACTAATTTATCCTTTTTGAGAAAGGAACTGGCGAAGCAACAACCATCATGCTTAAAGTATGACAATGTACCACTACACCACAATGTATCTTTGTAAACTTACCATTTTTATCAGTTTTGGTGGGTCTCCCTCTTTTCCTGACAGTAGTAAATTTCTCATCAACAACTTTGGTCCAATCTGCATCCAGTTTTGCCCATTGTGCTGGTTTCAGTCTTGATTTTTCAATAATTTTACTTTTTGATATTTTTACTTTGTTTACTCTGAAAATATAAGTTTTAATATATTGTTGTATACCATATAATCATTCCTCATACACTGACAAATATGTGTTGAATGGCCCACCACCAACCACAGGCAGTGTTGAGTTCCAACTCAACATCACCCTGTGGCTTCTTCCTAAAGTAAGGAAATCTATACTAATGTAATATAATAAAATCGAGGAGTTTGTTTGTTTGTTTAAATGCTAAGATCTCTGGATCTACTTGCCCGATTTATTTTTTATTGATTTTGTATGAAAGCTACATTCTTCAGAAGTGCTATAGGCTTGCCTTAAATAATGAAATAACAATAATAGTGAACGCAAATAAAATCGTAAATTTAAAATAATTTAACGCTCAGTTTATGGCAGCTAGCATAGGCACAAGTCCTGCGGAGGAGAAGTTGTGCTTGCACTTTCTCCAAATTATTAAATTTATAAATTGTATTGATTATATTATTTATATTGATTATCTTATGACAAATGCAGCATAATAAAAAAAATATAAGTGGTATGAGGGCGAAGTCACGAGTGGGTTGCTAGTTAAATATATAATTAATATTTAACTATAATGTCTGTGAATAAGCAAAAACATTTTTTAACCAAAACCAAAGTGAAAAAAGGAAATGAATAAAGCAAATCAATTACATAATAGAAAATAAAAATATACCTGCAAGCTTGAAACACAGCCATACATACATATTGTGGTAAATTAAGATCTATCTCCTGAAATATCATACAAATAAAAAATGTAGCAAAAACAAAACATAATAAATCAATAATTAACTAAGTTTAAAACTCAGAAAGAAAGAGTACAAAATATATATTTAATCATTGTCCTCATTGTATCTAAACATAAATAAAATGAACATGTTTATAAGACAATGGGATGATGATGGTTCAAAAGAGAAGACTTAACAGAAAAACTATTTATAACTTATAAAATATCAATATTTCGATGGTAATGAAGTAAGAATTTGCGTCATAAGTAAAATATTTACTATATTACCGTTTTAGATACCCTTTGGTACTCTTCAAGTATTTTTTCAGCTAAAGATTGTACACCAGAACATTGAAGTGAAGCACAAAGAAGTGATATTGATAACTTATCACTATTGAGTTCTAGAAGATTTTCAACCACTTTGCGACAGTTCGCATACGAAGGACCTTTCAAGCCAGAGTATTTTATTGCTGTTTTCTGTAAATGACATTGGTAAAGTAATAAGCTTACTTTTCATTTAAAAGAACAATTAAGACAATGAATGTAGTTAATTTATGGAATTATTAATATATTAATTTATATCGTACATTATCTAGATCAACACCATAAACAGCTGAAGCTAAATCCAAACAAATAACAGTTTTGCTGGTATCCGTCATAACATTGCCCGCAACTGACTTGGTTTGTAATAATCTTTCAAATTCGGCAGCTTTACTGAAATATAAACAGTCGTTCGTCTTATACATTTAAAAAATTACAAAAATTACACCAAGAATGCGCTATATACTTTATAACTTTATCTTCGTTGCCGAGACCTAACTTAAACGCTATTAATTTTAAAGTTTTGTTGTATGTAGCCATTATGCTTAAGTATTTATAAAATATTAGAAATCTGTTATTTTGCTTTTCCTTATTATTAGAATTTAATTGTATTTTTATTGGAATCAAACTATGGCGCGTTCAGACATTTCAAGTCAATTTGACAGTTATAAATCTGAAAGTGAACAGCTGACCATTTTTTTTTTTACATTGTTTATTGTCTTTGGTATAAGGTAAACACAGATGTTAGCGTTTTAGGACATTTTCTTTATAATAAGAATTTGAAAAATTAACTAATGTTTTTTTTTGTTAGAATTTAGTTTATTTATTTTATTAATATATACAATGAGATAAAAAAATAATCACACATACATATGCATATATTTTTGGCATTTATTTTTAATTACCATATTTTGCCTTTATTTAATTTGTAATGTTTTAAATTTTACTAATTAAAATAAATATTAAAAATATATTTACATAAGCGTATAAACTTCATAAAATTATCTCAACTTTTTATATTTATTACATGGAGAAAATATATTTATTAATAACACTAAAGTACTATGATTCAAAAGTAAAGCTACGAAATAACAAATTTCACTCACAAATGCATATTTTCGTATTTAAACAATGATAAAAAATCATAATTAGTAGGAATCTCATTTGCATCATCTTAAATTATAGTTGACCACGCCCCTTTATCTCTATTCAACAGAACATGCCATGATAAAACACCTCGCAATATCAGTAGGCGACATGTTGATTTTTTCTGTAGGTTCTGTGAAGCCGATACGGATCGCTGTCATTGCTACGAAAATGTCTTTGTAGTTATCAGGGTGTAGGTCATTTAATTGTAGTCTTAAACACTAATCCGTGCTAAATTTTATACACTAAACACTGTTTGAGGAAAGAAGAGGATCCACTCCACCCGAATCAGGGGTGTGTATGCGGTGATGTTCGACCGATATAGATTTGTATCAAAATAATCCGAATCTATTTATAAATATTATTTTCACATCTTTTTCTTATGTTCAAACGTTAATAGTAACGTCTGCTCTATAATTATCTTGTGAAAGTTTATAAATATTACAGTATACCATGGTGGACTCGCGAGATGAGTCGGGTCATTATTTTTGAAGGTTGCCATTTTTAGGGGATATATTTGTGATTTTTGGGCGTGATCGTCGAGAGCTCCTGTTTGCGAGCCCGCCGTGTGTTAACAACGGAAACGCGAGTGTCGATCAAGTGAATAAACAAAGATAGAGTGCATACATATTGGAAGTGCAAGATAGTGTGGTGTTTTCAGGTAGAGATGCAATTGGTGTCAGTTAGTTGGAGATAATAAGAGTGTGGTGAACGATGTGGGCGCAGTGAACGGGCACAGCGGCACCACGGCTTCCTCAGTGGCGGGGGGCGCGCGGGGAGCAGAGTCTCCTTCGCAGGCCAACCAGGACACCGTGGATAACGCCACTCCCACCTGCTGGTGAGTATTTACATTTACCTAAATTGGCCAAAGTGTTGGGAAAAATCTAATTTATGATAATCTTTTTAGGGAGATAATATTTCTATATTTTATCCTGCTTCAAGTGTATAAAACACTTGAATGCTGTAATGTTTCACTTTTGTAATATACAATTTCTTTCTGCATTTATAAAAAACTGTGAAAGAAATAAAAATTAGTGGACTTATGCTTAAACACTATTACCAATTTTAAACTCAATTATAATTGTATAAAAACTATTGAACAATTTGAATTCCTTTAAATTAATTTGAACTGTAATTAAAAATTATGTAAAGCAATGTATGAATTGATTAGTTTCTCACATAGTATTAAAAACAAGTTATCAAATTATATTAGGACTGATAAGGTTTATCTCAAAACATTCAAATCTTAAAATTTTATTTCAAAATTTTGTTGAAATATTTATATTAGCTGCTGCCCTTGACATCACTTACCTGCAATTTGTAATAAAACTGTAATTTGACAATATTTTTAAATTGCTTTACATTTATATGGATTTGAAAATAATAATTTAGTTGCATTTTGTTTGTATTAACAAAATAGTAATGTTATTTGAAGATTTATTATCTTCTTTACTAGCTCAATTATTGATTGATGACTTAGTGATATATATGTGAATCATCACTGTACTTTGTATTTAAAAGCTACTCTCAGTAAAGTAAAAGTGTAACTAACCACCATATTCAGGTTGTAAGTTCAATTCCCACTTGGGGGAAACTCATAATTTCATTTACCTGCTATGTTAGATAAAGTATGGTATTGAGTTTCACAATGCAGGTACTCCATATGTAATGTCTTTGTTTTAATAGTAGAAGCCCCTGTCTACTCTGTTATGTGAAGGAAAAAGTGTGACCATGAAAACATGATTTAATATAATATGCAAATTGTGGTGAATTATTTATAAGTACTGTCTACTGTACAAAAATCCAACTGCATAAACTGAATAATATATACAGTAGCACTCGTGCCATCAATTCACTGGTTGGGCAGTTACAAGGGAGCAAAGGAACAGACTTACATACAGACATATAAATACGTACATATAGATATATGTATATATATGCATTAAAAACATAACCCTCTTTTTTGGGCTTCATCGCAGTTCCATAAAAATATAGCAAAATATAAACATTACATTTGCATTTGAGATACCCCACAAAACATAAAATGTCTTGTAAAGTATAGAACAGAGTATCTAAATTCTAGGTTCCCTTTGTCTATCCTGCTATCTAAATTGTATGAAGCTGCAAATTATGTGATAATAAAGTGTATTTAAATAGACTGCCACTGTCCAAGTATATATAAATATGTCAAGGCTTTATACAAAAAAAGTGTCATATGGTATTTGTTTATATCAATTATAGTTAATATATAAATATCATATTATATATGTCAAAAATGTCAATATCTATAATAAAATTAATAATGAAGTGGTATGTTTGAAACAACCATAACTATAGAACTAACTAATTAAAAAGAAATTAATAAGCATGCACCACATAACATTCTTTTAAAATCACTTGATTTCCATACTGAGGCTAGGCTAAGGTAAACCAGACAGGTGTGGGTTTGATTCACACTTAGGGGAATGAATTATTTTAATTTTGCGCTGGTGGCTTTCTTATTCCACCTACCTATCCTGCGATGAGGGATGCTGTATGAGGTTAAAAAATAACACATTAGGGCAAAAAATGGATATACATCACATGGCATAGTCATTTTTGACACTGGGTTTTGTTTAGATATAACCTACTTGAGGCAGATTAAAGCATTAAGTAGGTTATATTTATCTTTTGAAGTCAGCAAAGAAAAATAATAAACTACTGTATTTTGTGAGTACTTTAATTATTTTTCCAAAATGCATAATAACATACTTAAAATGAAGGTTTTTTTAAAATTTTTTACTTAACAAACTATATTTGCTTAACACTTTCCTTATACAATGTTTAACAAAATAGAATACATTATATTTAGTGATAAGAGAACTACATGTTTTATTCATGAATGTTCTAAAAATATCTTTAATCTCAGACAACTGCAATGTCAGTGTGTAATGAATCACTCGCTATTTTTACAACTTTCCTATTTATATTGATATTATCCTACTTTTGTGTTGGAAGTATTCATGATTTGTATACAGGCTGCTTTTTTTTTAAAAATACATGTTAATAGCATCAGTAGTTTTAGTGCTAGTCCTATTATATATTGAAATAATTGCAATTTCCCATCAAAATAAACAAAGCACCTTATTGTCAAAGCAGGAAAATTAAAATTATTTGTTCTCTTAAGTGGGGTAGGTTGTAACCACAAAAGTTTGTAGTCACTTGGATTTGTTTATTAATGTGTATTACGTTTTACGTAAAATATTTTAAATATTCAGTACTTTTCCATTTTTATATGAAAATAAAATATAATCCATATAAATAAAATTAATTCTATATAAATAAAACTCTTCTGTTAATGAGTTAGTGACAGATAATGTACAGACAAAACTACTAGATTAAGAATGTAGAGTGTAGGAGAAGACTAACTACTAAGAAAGAATGTCCCAAAATTTCTAATAGGAGGAAAAAACGAGATTTTCCATTTTACGTCATAAAATCTACTCAAAGGTGCGGACGACGACTAGTATTCATATAAAATACATATATTTTTACATTTTATTTATATAAAATATACATTTAAACATGCAAGAAGCATTTTTTATAGAGGCGAGTCGTGGTGCAGGGGCACAAGTCTGTGACTGAAAACACGACAGGTTATGAATTCGAATCTCACATTTCCCTCATTTAATATTTTCATTTCTTCGCTCGGCAAAGCGCGGCGTTGACTTGCTCCACTCAGTGCCTCCGAAATTCGGTGGTAAGTAAGTAAGGGGAACCGAGTGTCGTAACACTAAGTTCCCATGTTGAATCTGCCTACCACTCTACATGCGGGATACAGCGTGAAACAAAAGAAAAAGAGGAATTTTTTATGTGCATAGTTCATAATTATAGCAACATATAACATCTGTGACGGCAAGGTGGGACGCCATTGTCATTTAGGATTATTCCTATGTCCCCGCCGTGACACCATTGAAGTGTTGTTCCTCTGTTATTTATCACTATCACATGTGATGAATGATGATGCTATACATATTTTACTGTCATACTTCAATGAATACTATTTTTAAATAATCGCTTGTCAAGGATCTTGTGTAATCGGTGTGAATTAGCTTATTATATTTTTTTTACCCGCATATAGCGTGGTAAGCAGGGGAACCTAATGATGAGAGACCCACTTTTGCCGTATTTTTGGAGCTTTGCGTGTTAGTTAGAAAGTGGCGAATCTCAACGCCGCGCCTAGATTTGTTACCAGAGCGAAGTAATAAAAATATTAACAAACAATAATTTATTACCCCGAGTGAGGATCAAATCCACAAACGTCGCACTTACAGTCATACGCTTGTGTCACCGCACCGTTCGCTCAGTTTAATTATCAATTCAGAATATTTCTTGCCTAAAGTTGAATGAAAGTATATATTTTTTTTAAATTTCGTTAATTGTAATATTTTATTATACATTCGAATAGCAGTCCCCACTTTTTCTAAACCTAATTTGTGAGTAAAATTTCAACTTCTTAGCATAATGTACTACGTTCTCTTAATACATACTATAAAGCCATAATTGATTTTCTTATAATCATTAGACTGAATCTTTTTTTAAAATTTATTTATTGTAAATAAACGGACGAAATACATTTCTAGGTTAATTTTGATATTTTACACATTTTTTGACAAAATTTTCCGGCACTAAGTAATTGTCCGATTTCAAATTATTATATACTTTATGTCGAAAAAAAAGTAAATCGTAGATTTCATATGAAATTTGATGAATTTCCCTATATTTTTTGGGTATACTATAGTATAATCTTACAGTAACTCACGTAAAACAAAAAAAAACATTTCAATTATGTGCAGCTATTCTTGGCTTGCCATAATTATTCTTAGTCAGCGGAAAATAGAGCAACGGAGTGTCTTAACACTAAGTTGTTTCTGCCATCTCTGATGTGTGCGAAATATAACGTGAAACTAAAAAAATAATTCTTATTAAAGACACTGCAAAAAAAAAGAAACAGGAAAAATATCACGATCGAAATCAGGACGAGTCACCGGTTGTATACAAATTTGTCGTTTATTAAGACATTTTCAAAGGATATTATTTCTGTCACCAACATAATTTACTACAGTGTACAGACTACAGGTCTTTCAAATGTTTCTGGTAATACTCTCTCGATGAATGTTCCACCCGCTTTCAGCGAAAGAAACGCAGATACAAAAGATCCATAGTACCCACGTCTTAAACTTTATTTTTGTAATCGGGGCTTTTTTTATATATTTTATGTAGTTGGTGTCAATTTGAAGGAGTTACAGTGTAATAATAAATTTATCCATTTGCTGTTGATACAATATTTTCCTTTTTTTTAATGCAATTTTTTTTCATTTTTTGTTTAGAAATTAATATAGTACTGTCGAATACCTTTCCTTTTTGTTTATGGACTTGGCAATATACTTTATTACACATTTCTTGTATAAACACGACAAGATAAAGCAGGACCCTCGTCACTCTAATACATAAGTTGCCAAATCTTATATGTAATTTACACAGTAATTTAATTGACTATATAAATGTCTAAATTGCATCAAAATACTGCGTCAAAATTGTTACCCGTGGCGCCAGATCAAGAAATGAACATATATCTGCGTAAATTCATATATTTTACCACTTTAATTAGTCAAAAATTTCCAAATTTTGCAAATTATATTTGGACTCTTTACCCTAAAGCTAGTTTGAACACATGATTAAATGTAGGTCAGACAGCACGTCCCTAGCCCCCTAGAAACTAGAAATTTGCCTTATAAATTATTTGGTAATATCAAGACATTAAATTGTTGAATGACATGAAATTTGCAGTGGCGTTAATTTTGTTTACAACGAAGAAACGCGATGAATCATGTCGGACCCGATTTGAACTAGTCCCACATCCACGATTGCTGATTCGCTATAATATGCAAGCTTATTTGCATTTAAAATGTTTTTTTTAGCTAAAAATATTTTTGAAAACAAGTACTTGATAATTTGTCCACTTTTTAAGCGCTCTAACTTACCTTGCGAAGCGAAAATTTAGCTTGTCGAAACTCGAAATCCACTTGCTTCTTCTACTTCTGTAGAATTATTTATATTTTATCTCGCACATAAATCTGTTCCAAAGATTTATTAATAGAAATTAATTTATGAAGTAAAATACATAATATAATATTCAACGTCAAAACTGCGATGACGATAAAGATCCATGAAAGTCTGACTGACCCTTATAGAAATGATTAAAATTTTATAGTCAAACCCAACCTTGGTAGAGCCTCGGCCTTAAAACATTAAGGGTAACTAACTGTCTGAAGATATCCTTATTTACACATTAATAGGGTAACTCGAGGCTATTTTTACTTAAAGATTTCAAAAAAAATCTGTTTGTACGCCTCTGGTTTTTTTAAATATTTTTTTTTTATTTGTTCTAATTTGTTGCTTATGATATTGTTTATAACATCTTTTTTGATTTACATATAAGAAAAACCGTTTTTTATTGCTTAAGTGTATCTGATTGTTGCATTGAAACTCATCTGAATCGCATATGATCTGGTCTTCCAGTTAAATGATCACTTAACTAAAAAACGATGAAACCATTTCTCCATTATGGCTCAGCCTTAGTAAGTCTTCTGTTAGTTCGTAGTACTTTGCGGTGTCCATTCCATTGATATATTAATTGTTGGCACTAACCAACAAATATAATATATATCGTGTTGAGCAAATTTCACAAAATTTGGACCAGGTGCTTTTGTACGGGCTTAATGAATACTATCATATTTTTCGGTTGTTATGTAAACGTCTTAGTGTTTTGGGTAAGTCGTTTGTACACACGATTTATATGCCAGCCTCTATACCTGTGCTCGTAATCTTTTAGAGTGATGTTCTTCCAGATTGTTATTCTTTTAATATTACATTAATTATATTACTTTTTGCTCTCTCCTTAAAGCTATTGTTAGAATGAGTGTGAAAAAATTGTTGCCTTATGAGGGAAAACTTAAAAAAAATGGAAATCTAGATATTTAAAATTGGTTACCTAGCGATAAGTTTGTAACATTCGATTATCTTTTAACACACTACCTCATTATCATCACCATTACTATCATCGTTTCCAGCTATATGCCTCTCACTGCTAAGTATTTGCCTTTATTAACTGTTATAAGTATTATATAGGCCAAGGGCCACTGAAATCTAGACTCTAACGAAATCTTAACCACAAAAAAATATAATTTCTTTTGTAGTTAATAGTCAAAAGATAAAATTGAATATTTTTTAATTTTTATGAATTTACCTGTCCACCAAATTTCAGTTTACTAAATAATTAGTAGTAATAAGTAACTGGTAGTTTTGTCTGTGCTTTGTCTGTTAATTGCTCAGTAACGAACGAGTTTTGTTTCTTACTAATTAATTTTTTTTTCTTTTGTATTTTTTTTTAACACAATTGATTTTAAAGTTTACGATTGCCTAGTTCTGCTGTATCTATGTTTAACATTAGTTCGCCTTTCCCACGATACAACACGCATTGTTTAATTCTTAATAAATCTCTTTGTACATGATTACAAAAAATAATAGATTAAATTTTTCTTTATATTCTTACCATGACAATATACAATTTGTTTGTCTGTTTGTATTTATGAGGTTGGAGGTATATCTCTATTCGATTGACAATCGTTTGATATATTGATCGCTCATTATTAAACTCAATAAAGATGTTTGACGTTGATTGTGACGTTGATTGGACGTTTAGGGCTGTATTGTATTGTGGGTTCGGATCCAACAGGAGGAATTAGTGATATTAATGATAGATATCCTTATGTTAGTGGACAAAACGCATAGTAAAATTCCGCTATCCAGCATATGATGATATGATTAAACGAATCAGAAGCTATATACTGAATGTGTTAATAAAATTAATGTTTTTGTCCTAAAGTGGGGAACAGAGTGTCTTTGCACTACGCTCCCTCTGCCTACCCTGCTGTGTGCGTGATACATCAATGGCGCCGAATTATTTTTTATTTATTTGTTAAGTTCTTAAGGCATTTGATACAAAAAATGTCCGAAAAATATAATTGAATAATTTTTAACGATAGGACTTTTTAATCTTTCTCTCTTATCGTCCGTTTTGTTTGAAAATATCATACTGTAAAAGTATTAGTAGTCATCAATGTATGAAAAAAAAACAAAAATAATCAATCAATAAAGCGATAAAACATTATAAAAATATATTAAAAGTCCAACGAGCCAAATCGAAAGAGGTTACTAGTGTGACAGTTAATTGACACTTATTGTGTGGGATATCCAATAAAATACAAGTTGTATGTAGTTGTCTAGCCAGATAAATGCATATAATAGTAACTCATTATCATTTATTGTAATTTATATTGTCTATATTGTATGAAATGTGGCCTGTGTGACCAGTAAATTCTATGGTAGTGGGTTCAATCCACTTCAGTGAGAGCGGGACATCGAGTTCCGTCAGTCAATACGCAATGTTTTTAGAACTGGACGGAAAATAGGAAACGGAGTTTCTTAATAATAGTTATCTTCTGCGCATTTTTCTTGCATATAGCAAGAAAGCGGGAAAATCGTAAAGCTGAATATAAAAATATAGAAAAAAAAATAATAAAAGATTAGCTTTATGCTGTATCCTGCACTCAACAGGGTAGGCGAGGGAGCCTAGTGTTAAGACACTCCGTTCCCCACTTTCCGACGACTTCTGGAGGCGCAATGCCTCGTGTTGAGTGGCGAAGCTTAGCGCCGCGCTTAATTTTGACACCTAGAGATAAATATATTAAATATTTCATTTTCTCGAGTAGGGATTGAACCCATAACCAGACGCGTTTACAGTTGCACACTTGTGCCCGATCGACTATACTATTTTACTATTCGATCCTAATATTACTTACGTTATAATTTAAATGTTACTAAAGTAATTTATCATGTCCAAAGCGCATCAGCTTATCCTCGCTTGAGCGTCCCGTCGTCGTGAAAGATCTTAATTTTAGCTAAGATTATATACATATAAAAGAAAGTACTTATATCTGTGCATATTTTTTTTTGGCGCCAAGGCAAAGCCCGGCGTTGAGTTCTGAACAAGCAATGCCTCGAAAATTTCGGCAGAAAATATAAAACGGAGTGTCTTTACCACTAGGTTCACTCTGCCTACGGTGTGCGCGATATAGCGTGAAACTATTGCACAAATAAATATATACAAAATTCGTAAAACGTTCCATAGGACTGTTCAATTTTAGAGACATTACGTGTTGAGTGACGAATTCAACGTTGCGCTTTGTCTTGTTACCAGAACGAGGAAATAAAAATAATTTCCCCTCGAGTGGGAATCGAACCCACAATCATCACGTTTACTGATTCTCTACCGCTGCGCCAAAACGCCTTCTTCCTATATTAAACATTATACTTAGTCGTATACATTTGTATAACGAAAATTGACAAATTGAAAACATTTCGTTAGAATTTATGAATAGTTTAACTATACAAAATCATTGTAAAAACTGTTACGCTTTACCCAATTAACATAAAAAGTAAAGTTTTTGTGAGGCCATCAGCTAATTTGACATGCTTCTGGTTTCCGAACTTGACCCTCGCTTTTTTAACCTGCATTATGTATTTCTGGATCTATTTTAGGACATTTATTTGTGAAAATACATAAATTACAGATCAAAGCGGAAGGGGCATGAACAGTTTTTTTTTCCGTACAGACGACACCGATGCTTATCTATTATTATATTTGGTGTCGGTAATAGGACTATTTTTGACTATGCATTGAGTATACAATATTACATTCAACAGTCAAAAATACTTTTGAAGATAATATAATAAAAACTTATTATATGTTATTTATTTATCTGTTCTTGCACACTTTATAGCAAATTGCTTTATGGCTGCCAATAAATGGTTGTCTGCTGATAGCGATTTCAAACTCTATATATTTTTAATAATATTGTTTACTTTTTCTGCATATTTTAAAGGAATTTAGTTGCTTGTGAGCGTGCAAGATAATAAAAAAATATGAAATTGATTAATATTATGTATTCCAAATGATCCATACTATTACGAGAATTGCATAAGGGAAGATGATGATATTAAATATTACGAGGAACCATAAGTGTCGTATATATGTATGTATGTGTTAACGACGCTACTTAAGTAAACGAAAGTTGAAGTTTGAGAATTTTGTCATTTAGGTCCCCCCTATCAACATGAAATGTCTTCGTTGTCGATAGTGGAGGGCGGAGCGTTTTAACACTAGGTTCTGTTAGTCTTTGAAACGCTTGAAACTAAAATATTTATAATAGTTTTATTAAAATTGTAAAACAACAACAAACATGTGGAAATTATTTTTAATACTTTTCATTTGGACTCTAACGACCTGCAAAAGTTCATTTTAAAATTGAATTTTTCATTTTTAAATCGCGCCCGAGTTACAAGTATGTATTGCATTAAAAGTTTGAACGTGACAGTTTCATTCAAAATGAGTTATGTATTTGCTCAGGGGATTTTGCACGTGTTCCCAGCTCAGAGAGGACAGATTGGTTTTGGTATTTTTTTTTTATTGTTGGCCCTTGCATTATTATTTAAACTGTTTTGATGTCTATTTATGTGGCCAGTCGTTGCGCAATAGCACAAAGTGTAAACGCGACTAGTTGTGGGTTCGATTCGTACTCGAGGAAATGAAATATTTCATATTTTAATTTCCTCGTTCTTTGTAGCAAAGTATCTTAAGGGACGGAGTGCTTTAACCCTAGATTCCCTTCTGTCTACCCTGCTATATTTGGGATTCTGAACGTGAAACTAAAAAATATATTTAAAAACTTTAATAACCTCTCCTGCAATATCTGAAAAAGAGGAAATACAGAATTCTTGCATCCAACGAGAGATGTTTATTATAGAATATACATATTTTTTTGACTATAAATAAAATCTCGAATAATAAAAATTTACAATCGCGTCAAATTTCCGAGAACACCTTTAACTCCCAGCCCATGTTTCATTCAAGCACACCGTAAAAGAAGCCATGACTTTCCCATACATGGTGATAAGTAATTCAATACGTTTCATCACTTTCGTCGTACAACGCGTGAGTCGGAATTACAATACCCATATTCGTTTTGTATAGAGGACAGGTTACGTACGGGTAGGTAGGTATGTAAGATGTCAGCTTGTCTTTAATCATTTACTCATGAACTAAGTACTTTTTAAAGGCTCTTTTTATGATAGAAAGTATATTTGACTAGTTTTACTTATAGTTTTTCCTATAAACTGATATATATCTCTAGTATACCTTAAATTCAAAGTTCCACAATAAATTTAACAATGTTAGTCAATAATTAAAGCCAGTCTTCTGTGAGATGAAATTAGAAAAATGTGTCAATAGCTTCAGCTTTATCCTGCGTAGAAGGATAGGTACAGACGACCTAGCGTCAAGACACTTAATATCTACTCCACCTTTTGCCTTGATGCAAGACACTGCGAATTAAAAGGCAGAGCTTAACACCAAACCTTGCTTCCTCACAATCAGCCACGTAATGCTTCAACTTTCTCAGGGACAGAGTACTCTCTTCCCTACTCTACGGTTGTCGATATGTAGATGACTGTAAAGGTCAGTAGAGCTAACAGCATTAAGCTTATATTTATACAAAAAAAAATCATGTCAAATCAATCAAAAAAATTTGTACACCTGAACGTGGATATAAAAATAAGTTAATCCCTCGAATGGGAATCGTACCCACAACCATGACATTTACGGCGGCGATCCCACTGCGCAATATATTAACAAAGTCAAAAATTAAAATATTTACAAAGTTTCAATAGAAACCAATAAACAAAAATGTCCGTGTCCATTATTTTAAATATAGTTATTGTTTGTTCGTCCTTGCACTAATATGATCGGTATTTAAGCGTTAAATAAGAAGAATATCGATATCGGAACAAGGCTTAAACTCATATTAAACTTATCATATCTATCACTGATGATAAAGATAGAATTTCGCAGGTGACATTCGAGTAAATCATGATTAAATCTGCGGAGCTATTTTGGTTCTTACCTGTATATGTTTTAGATTTATATTTGATTGCACCTACCTACCTACCTAAATGTAATATGGTTAAAATATTACCGCATATTTTTTTGATGGAAATGGTAAAATAATAGGATCTTGTTATGGGATGACACAGATATTTTTCCTGTTAGGTTAGAGGGAGTATCGGGATTTTGACTTTTGAAATTTTGAGAATAAATAAAGTCTTAAGAAATATTAATCGAGGATATGATGGTTCATGGTTTTCAGGAGGCGCGGGCTTGAATGCTGCTGTTTCAGTTTTTTACACAATTTAAAGTTTTTATATGCTTTTAAATGATGTTTCATTGTTTAAAGCAAAAGAAGACGTCTGTATGTTCGCTATATTGTGCTTGATAATTTAAGTAATCTATTAATACTTATACAGATTTTTGTCTCAGGTTATATCACGAAAGAAAATTTGAAACTTCAATTTTTTTTGTCTTGAGATAACCTAAGTCTCGTCTATCAAACTAGTTTATTTATTACTAGAGGGCGCGCGCGGCTTCGCCCGCTTATTAGGAGTGAATTCTAAAAAAACTACGAAACACGTGTTCAATAAAATATTTTTAACAGTCTGAATTTAAATTTTTATAAAAATCGGTGGCAATTTAAAGATTTTTCCATATAAACTTTCAACCCCTTATTTGAACCCTTAGGGGGTGAATTCTTAAAAACCATGAAGCACGTGTTCAATGAAATATTTTTAAGAGTCTGAATTTCAAATTTTATAAGAATCGGTACAGATTAAAAAATGTTTCCATATAAAATTTCAACCCCTATTTCATCCCTTTAGGGTTAATTTTTTTCAAATTCCCTTCTTAGTGGATGTCCAGATTATGAAAATAAACATCTGCCCAAGTTTGACGTTTCTACCATCAGCGGTTACCGCTCTGCGTGCGTCTTACCTCAGTCAGTCAGCACAAGTCCTTTTATATATATAGATAGATAGTTTATATATCCCAATATCCTGCTGTGTACATAATGTGTGTAAATATTAATTGAAGATGAGTAATTACTCAGATGTCTCGTACTCGAATTCCTTGTTGATAATTGGAAACAGATTTTTTGAGGCCTTTGTAAACAGAATCGGACGATTCCATCCCAATTCGAGGAAATGATTATTTTCCTTTCCCTACCCTGATAAACAAATTAAACACGTATAAAGCGTAGAGTTCAGAACGTAGCAGTGTCTCAAAGTCAGAAGTCGAAATGCGGAGTGCCTTAACACTAGGCCTTCTTTGCCTATCCTGTTATACGCGGGACAAGACAAGGTATGAAACTAAAAAATGCTGCTTTCTATACGGAGAACAACTTGTTTTTCCTGAATATTAACCCGTCATGAGATCGTACCCGTGTCTACCGTTATTCCATTACGAGATGGTGCTAATCAGACATAAGTCACTGGTGACACCTGTCGATGGCAGTCGCGTATACCAGAATGTAATATAGTCAGTTATACCGTTACACATATATCGTGCTAGGTAGTGAGTAGCTATTACATACAATCTTTGAATGTTACAATAATTTACAAGATTTTTTTTCAGATATATGTGGTTGGGTTTGTATCTATGGGGAAGTATAATATCTGTAATACCTGTGAGGCCACTCGTGGCGCAGGGGCACAAGTGTGTGAGTGTAAATACGACTGGTTGTGGGTTTCATCCCCACTTGAGGAAGTGAAATATTTATTTAGATGTATATTTTCATTTCATCGCTCTGGTGTCGAGGCAAAGCGCGGCGTTGAGCACCGTCACTCAATCCGCAATGCCTCTAGAATTCTAGGGAAAATGGGAAACGGACTATCTTAACAATAGGTTCCTTCTGTTCCTACCCTGAAGTGTGCGGGATACAGTGTGAAGTTGATTTTTTTTATTTATTTTTAAGTATATCATGAACTATGAATGATAAATTCTTTTTTTGTTGGATAGTCCATTTGCCGGAGAAAGCAAGACTTGAAGTCGAGTAGGTCGAGTGATAAAATTACATCGTGATAAAAATAATATACAATCATCACAAGAAAAGCCACGTTAAAAAGCAATTGTAAATTTAAAAAAAACCTATGCAAAAGAACAAACGACACGGCAAACATGCAATCGCCACCAGCTAATGCTATAACGTTATACGTAACCCATAATTAAACTGATTCACCTCCATCACATCTATTTCAGTCTCGAAGGGGTGGGATTATGTGGAAAATGCGTGTTATTATTTATAGCGGGGTGTATCAATTTTATCTTGCTCAGTAATTATGGCAACACTGGCGTGGGATGGTGGGTTTGTTCGTGTTTTTTTTTCTCGTCAAAGGTTGGAAAAATTGAAAAAAAAATGACATGTGTTTTAATAAAGTGTTTAAAGTTCTGAATATCGTAATTATTAGCTATTATAACTAATAATAATATAAAAAAGACAATTGAGGAGACGGAGATAATTGATGGATCTTATCATCATCAACAATCATCAACTTACAAATCTTTTTTATTTATGCATAGATTATAGTATAAGCTTTAAGTAATGTATCTATATATCGATATATTATTATTATATTACCTGAAGAAAATACCTATTTTTCCTGCTTTACTATATTTTGTCAAAAGAATTAATGTGGTTTTATTAAAATGTTATTTTTGCCTATTTTCGTTAAAGACGTTAAATAGTAACTAGTCCTAAGTATCTAGTGTAGCAATCAAAAAGTACGTTTTAAGTCACTTTGGTATTTTACTTTCTTAGATAAAAGTATTTACGAACGACTCGAGCAGCTATCAAGAGGTTACGATTGCGATAGATTCTAGTTGGGGCTTACTACACACACTAACCTATTTATTATGTTGTGTGGTAAACTTTAAAAGTATAAAAACAAGTCGCCAATTAGTTAAAGAACATATTTTATTATTAAAAAATATTGCAATTGTCCAAAAAAAAATACATTAGTTGCAACTTGTTTTTTAAAGTCCAAATATACCAATTAAAATCTTGTTATGGACGTGGACGTGGACTTAAATTGTATAACATAGTATTTTACAAAAAAATGTGATGTTTTTTTTTATTTGAAATATTAGGCGTGTACCTGTCGGATATTATCTACACTTTGTTGTTAATTTATATTTTTAGCGTTTAGTTGAATTCGCTAATATCAAGAACTATATTGAATTAAAATATATATAAATATATGTTAAATCGTCCAATTATCGATAAAGGCTAAAGGCATTATTACATTACTATAACTGTTTCTATCTAACCCACTTTAGCTGCGGCTAGAATAACCTCAGGGACTACAAATTCAAATTCAAAATACTCTTTATTCAAATAGACTATTATAAGCATTTTTGAATCTTCGAATGAACATGTAAACAAAAAAGCTACCACCGATTCGGAAGGCATTTCTGCTGAGAAAAGCCGGCAAGAAACTCAACGGTTGTTACAAATATGTCAGGTTTCCCCAATTTTTTGTTACTTCCAAAGTGAAAGCTTTTTATTATTAGGGAAAAACTAAGCCCACAACCCTGATCTATAGAGAGGAACTATATCAACTCAACCATTGGGCAATATTTTACACGATAAGAAAACCCTAACAGTTACTTCTATTGTAACTTACTATAGAATTACAACTTTAGTTCAGATCTGTATCGGTCGTTTAACTAGAGGCTAGCTCGTCAGCGAAATTGTAGCATTGTTAGAAACGGCTTGCCGGTTTGTTAAAAACGAACTTCGACAATGTTAAATAAAGCAAATTTAGGATTAATAAAGGATTAACAGATGCTATTTTTACTATGTATCAAATAGTAATAGTATCATTGAGTATACTAAATATTTCAATCAATCAATCACCTTCACACTGTATCCCGCACACAGCAGGGTAGGCAGAGGGAACCTACTCTTAAGACACTACGTTCACCACTTTCTGACAAATTCTGGAGGCATTGCATGTTGAATGGCAGAACTCAACGCCGCGCTTTGCCTCGACACCAGAGCGAAGAAATAGAAATATAAATTTAAGTAAATATTTCATCTCCTGGAGTGGGGATCGAACCCACAACCAGTCGGTTTTACAGTCACACTTTATGCCCCCGCGACACGACTGGCCTCAACTTAATACATGTGTAAATTATAAGAATTAAATGATAAATACACGTACACATTGTAAAACCTTCCTTGGAAATCGATGTAAGAATTTCATAGTTTTCTTTAATGTAATTTGAGTGACATGGTGAGAACTTGTCCTAATGATAACATGTTGATTTAAAAATTGCACAAGTATTATGCAATGTGCTTGAAGCTTAATTACATTAATATTTTCAAAGCACTGTTTATAGTAATACTATACTTATTTAAAAAAAAATCCTCCTGAAAAACGACTAGGTCGGTTTCCAAAATGCGCGGGTTCGAGTCCCGCTACGTGCAATTTTTTTTACGTTTTCTAAATAAGTATTTTTCTTTCCTAGGTGTGGAATAATACTTTAAAAGTGTTTAAAAATATAGTAAGACTAGTAAATCCGAAGATTTGTATAGTCAAAACGTAACCGAGTGGAAATCGAACCACACAATCTAAACTAGTGCCCTTCGGCACGACTTCCCGCAATTAACCTTTTAGAAAAATAAAATAAATAAATCAGCTTCACGCTGTATCCCGCACACATCAGGATAGGCAGAAGGAACCTAGTGTTAAGACACTCCGTTCCCCACTTGAAATGAAAATATAAATTTAAATAAATATTTTATTTCTTCGAGCGAGGATCGAACCTACAACCAGTCACACTTTGTGCCACTACGCCACGACTGGCCTCATTAATATTAACCTTTTTCGTACATTTTATTAAATTTTGATGATAATAACTAAATATTACATATATTTAACAACAAGCTAATACTAAACCAACAAACAACAATCGCGATCGAACTGTCCAGTACACCACCCAACCCAAACTCGAAGATCCAATTACCCACCAAAATCGCTAGACGCACGCACGACAAAAGCCATTCATAATGAACCCATTAGCATATTTGCAGCGACACCGCGCGTGAACAATCGCCTGAATTGCCCCATTACACCAGGAGCTGGACGCCATGGCTCTCCTTATGACGCGCGTAGGACCTATAACCCTAGATGTTATGGACACTCCATCATTATTAAATGATGGGGATCACTTTCGAATTTTATTACTATTTAGTAGGTGTCCTGTGTATGGTTGGTTCGAGTTGAGTTGGAACACGTAGAGGTGCTTAATTGAGACTGATAGCGGCACTCAGGAAAGTTTGTTAGCGCTTAGTTGACATTAAACTGAAACAAATACTTGTTTTTAGTAGTCACTTGTTTTAGTTACACGCTAATTGGCGGTTCTAAGTGCAATGAGGTGTTTGGATCGTATAATATTATGCTGCTGGCTATCTAAACTGAAAGGAATATAAAAAAAATCAGCTTCACGCTGTATCCCGCACACAGCAGGGTAGGCAGAGGAAACCTAGCGTTAATACACTCCGTTCCCCACTTTCTGCCGAATTCTGGAAGCATTGCGTGCTGAGTGGCAGAACTCAACGCCGCGCTTAGCCTCGACACCAGAACGAAGAAATGGAAATATAAATTTAAGTAAATATTTCAACTCCTCGAGTGGGGATCGAACCCGCAACCAGTCAGTTTTACAGTCACATTTCGTGCTGTTGCGCCACGTCTGGCATCTGAAAGAAATGTACGTTATAAATTATCATATACAGTATATACATAATTGCTATGCCAATAGTGGGTTGGTTTGTAGCTTTTCTGACTCTGGATCTTTTAACGTAATAATTTATCATCATGAAATTTACTTAAATTATGTTTACTGATCTATCAAATATTCCGGTGTGATAACTCAAACTCTTGAGAATCTTCAACATTTACAATCCTGTGTATTTTTTAATATGTTATCTTGTCATTAGATAAAAAAAAAGTTAAAATGGTCTGAAATTATAAGATTAAAAAATATTATAATTTTAAAAAGTCTAGTAAAACGCCGTTGTAACATATGTTTTCAAATGTATTTTACTATTTTTTTTATCTGTGTAATAAAGATTATAACATAAATTAAAAAAAAATCTAGAAAATAAAAAAAACAATCACATTTTTACCATACTAATATTGACAGATTCTTTGACTACACATAACTTGAGCACAATGGCGCGGACGGACGGATGAGGTCGCACTCGGATCTTTATAACCTCCTTGGTATGCCTGACGACGTATTTATCGTTGTGTAGAAACGAAAGTTAATTTCCATGGCTTTATTGTATGTGGCCATGTTAAATGTTTAATAATGTTAATACAATATACTCGAGAGATTATTAAGATTTTAACACAGATTATTAAGATTTTAATTATTAAATGTATATTTTTTAAAATGATTGAAAAAGGCGTGTGAAGCGGCACAGAGTCTGATTGTAAACATGACGGTTATAGGTTCGATTCCCATAGGGGAATTAAAGTATTTTCTCACTCTGATAATAAGACAAAGCGCGGCCTTGAGTTCGGCCACACATGAAACAATACGCAATATCTCAAAATTGGACTGAAAATGAGGAACGGAATTACCTAACCCTTGGTTCTCAGTCAATGCTGTAATAATAATAGCTTTATTTTTTAGTATTTACAGTTTTTTAAATACATTTTTCGAACAGTGCATAAAAAGAAACCTTTAACATGAAACCTCCAAAAGAATAAAAATTTGTTAAGACGTGGTTTTCCTACTTTAGTAGCATCGTCTTCATAGACGAATTGCTTAGAATTCAGTCTACAGACAAATAAACGATGTAAGTACCTTACTTACGTTTAAATATAATTTGAAAATGGTCCATATGTCAAATTATCAACGGATATAAAAGGTAGCTTAGTTTGTATAATATTTCTATTAATCTTAATTTTTGTATAAACTTGCAAATACTCTTAATGTTAAGCTGTTTATGTGTGACGGAAATATTAAAAAATTACAATATTATTTAATAATTTTAAGGTATTAATAATAATTAGTAAGATATAATGTTGATTGGGGCGCATTGTGAAAGCGACAGTTGTGGGTTCTATTTCCACTCCGGAAATGAATTGTTTTTATTTGCTGGTTACGCTAAGAGGCCAAAGCGTACTGTTGAGGTCCGCCGTTCTACACGCAATGTCTCGTAAATTGCCGGAAAATAAGGGCACTAAGTGTCCAAACATTGGGTTCCCTTTCCTACTCTGATATATGTATGCGGGATAGAGCGTGAAGATAAAAAATATAATGTGTATATTTAGAATAATATATGGACTTTCTCCATCGTAAATTTGCTATTAAAGTTTAAATTACTTGGTATTCTTGTTCAAAATGTTTTTCATTTATCAGTAAAATACATATTAAGACAACATTGTCGTTTCACATCACGACTATCGTTTTATCCGAAACTATTAGTAGATAAATTAGATCAAAAAATCTTTATTAATTTTTAAGATTTATTTTACATAAATAATATTATATGATTGCGCTTATAAAATTGTAATTAATCTGTATTATAAAATTGAGCAGTTTGTTTAACTGAACACCCTAATCTCAGGAACAGTATATTCGAATTAAAAAAATCTTATCGTGTTTGATAGTTCATTTATCGAGGGAGGCTCTACGCTATTACTGATTACATCAATTAATTTGTTTAGATGTAACTCAGGTACTTATTACCGACTCCGATCAGAGTTACTTGAACACTTATAATGGCTTTATATTTTTATTTCTTCTCTCTAATGTCGAGGCTAAACGCGGCGTTTAATTCCGCCACTTAACAAGCAATGTCTCCTGAATTCGGCGGAATGTAGGGAACAGAATCTTAACACGACGTTGTCTCTGCCTACTTGCTGTGTGCGGGATACAGCAAGAAGCTAATTTTATTTTATTTTTTTACTTAGAATAGCTTATGTATCACACACAACCCTTGCTTCTTTTCATTTTACCACCAAGCATTTTCAATTTTTGTCAACTTTTTATTTTAAATCAATCTTTGTATATTGAAATACATCAAATATTATGCATTATGTACAGAGATCCTAGTAATACGATCTGATCGTTTCTTCCCGTTTATCTAGAGACTTGAGTATCTTGACGGGCAGAACGTACTTTATATCATTCAGTTAGACAGGAGGAATATTACAAAACTATTATTATTATATTTTAAAACATTCCTCGAAAGACACACAACAATCCGAAATCTCAATTAAGACACTATACAATTTTTTTTTCAGCTTCACGTTGTATCCCGCATGAAGCAGGGTAGGCAGAGGGACAATAGAGCGACGATACGTTGCTCCCCCACTTTCCGCTAATTTATGGAGGCATTGCGTGTCGGGTGGCGTAACTCAACTCCGCGCTTTACCACTACGCCAGAGGGAGGAAATTAAAATATTTAATTTTAAATTTCTTCCAGTGGGAATCAGGGACACACTTGTGCCCCTGTGCCACGACTAGCCTCATTTTTTTTTATTTTGTTAGGTGTTATCATAATTATTAAAATGCTTATTAATATTTCCTTTATTTTCGTATATAACATACTTATTTAATTGTTTCCAGGTGGGCGGCGTGGTCTGCCATGGGGTGCTTCGGGTCGCCGGGCGCCAAGAGCGGCGAGGATGACGCCAAGTCGCAAAAACGCCGCAGCGATGCCATTACCCGCCAATTGCAAAAAGATAAGCAGGTGGGTTAATTCATTTTAACTGATATTTTTGTTTTAAATATTTACAATTTAGTCACCACGAATTAATTTGACAATTTTGAGATTTCAATTTCCCCAAAAAAAATATAAAATTGTGGAACTGTTGCTAAATATCTGATTTACAATCACGAGATGGATATGCATAGATATTTAATATCTTCTAATAAAACTCAACGCGGCGTTGAGTACCGCAATCCGTTACGCAATATCTCTAAAATATTCCGAAAACTATGGCATGAAGCTTAAAAAAAACATTAAATTATGTATGTACATGTACATTGTACACTAATATTTTGTTATTTTTTTCCACGAATTACATTAATTATTCAATATAAGGTCTTGGGTGAATATAAATTCGATTCGTGACATATTTTGTTGCTCGTGAAATTTAAAGTACATACATATATTCTAATTTCTTGGAGATCTGGACTATTTATGAAATCAGGTTACACAGTTAAAAGTACCGTACCAAATACATTAGTTGACTCCGCAATGTTGCCATTTAAAAGTCATATGTTACCGGTTTTTTTTTTGCTTTTTTTTATATTGTATTTAAATTATATTGTTTTTCGCATTGTTTAATATAACGATTAATTTTAATTAAAAAATATTATAATTATAATAAATTAATAATGAGTGTATCATCAATCTCTAAAATAGTTACATTATTACATATATCGAAATTGTACCATACGTTATCCTACCCATAAATACATATATGTGTTTCCTCATCATATTTATAAATATATGTAAACCACAGCGATTGTATTGATTTATAATATAATAGAAAATATAAATAAATCTGTCATCGTGTTAAAGATTTATGACACCTTTGTGTATCTGTGTCTGTGTTATTCGATAAAAAATTTGTAATGTAATAGGGCTATTTGTAGTAAATATATAAAAATATATATATAAACGATTAAGCGTGTGACTTTTTGATGACGCGATGATGTTAATGTTGATTCCTACTTGTTCGAATAAAGTGTTTTCATTTCCTCGCTCTGGTAACAAGACCAAATGCGGCGTAGAAATCCGCCACCCGACACGCAGGGTCTCGAAAATTGGGTGGACCACGGGATACGAAGTGTATTAACATAAGGTTTCCTCTGCCTACCCTGCGGGATAAAGCGTGTTCCTGATTTTTTTTTCAGCTTTAACGCTTAGAAAACATATATTGGAATAGTTTCATTTAAAAAGTATTATCTTATTATCCTAGTCTTACTGGCAAGGATATCTGTTTCATACAATACACTTACTGTGCAGCGTTTACTTGATGCAATCTCTCGAAAGTTGATCAGAGTAGGGGGCAATGATGATACAAAGCATTTGGTTTTGCTGCCATATATTCAAATCAATGGAGAACACAGTGTTTTAACACTTAAAAAAGCAGGAAATTAACCATTATATTCTGTACACATGATGGCTATGGGCTCGGTCCCCACTCTAAAATATCAGATATTTTCATTTTTCTACACTAGTAAGACAAAGTTGGGCCAACCTCAACCAACACGCAATGTCTACAGAGTTCATACGAATACAGAGTATCTTAACACTAGGTTCTCTCTGCCAAAAAGAAATAAAGCAAATATTAATAAAAGTATTATTACTTTATATTTCCAGTTGTATCGCGCGACGCATCGTCTTCTCCTACTCGGCGCCGGCGAGTCCGGCAAGTCGACGATTGTCAAACAGATGCGTATACTACACGTGAACGGCTTCTCCGACAAGGAGAGACGAGAGAAGATCGAGGATATTAAGAAAAATATACGTGATGCAATACTTGTGAGTAGCATTCGTTGATTGTTTTAGGTTTTATATTTTATTGTCACTTCGTCATTATAGGCAACAATACTGGCTGCCCGTCATTGTGCTCTCTAGTTGGTGCTCTTAGTGAGGTCCTGTATAAGATAATAAGATCTAGTTCGGTCGGTATATGAGTTTTAATTTTATATAGATTTCTTTTAAAATCATGCAAGAGAGCAAGAAAATGGCATTTTGAAGCACTAGCATTTGTTATAGATAAATAAGAATTAAATAAATGATAATTTAGATATCAAAAACCCTAGAATAGCAATACATTAATTTTATTAGTAAATTTGAGCTGTCATCAAAGTTGTCAGCGTCTCATAAGTAAAGAAAATATACACGGAAATAAATACAAATTATTACTATGTGCACAATAGTTATCTACAAATCGTTTTATGACAAGTAATTAAATAACTGCTGTACTTGGCGACAACGGATATAAAGTTAGGAGATCGATGTATTATATATGTTTATTTCTTGTTGTATTTTTAACCGAGTTCGAAAAAAGGAGTTTTTTTTTTTAATGTACAATAATTGAGTACGGTGACTTAGAATCTAAATTGTGTGTGAAAAGTAAAAATCATATTAAGATTTAAATTAAGTATAGTTCAGTGAGGTATGTGTGAAATTAGTTTAGTTGGTTTTGAGATATGGATATCTACGCATTTCTGGATAGAGCATGATATGACCGGGATCATTTTTCTTTCAGTTCACAGGTAATTGAAGCTTATTTTTTTACTATTACTTTTTACAGAATTTTAGAAATAACAATAAATCTTTGATCATTATAGTACTCATTATCGTTTTAACACAACAGATTTGAATCGTCTCTTGATCCTTGTCAAAGTGTTCTATCCAGTTAAGCTGTAGTTACATAAATATATAGCAACTATTTTTTTACGGTTATTACGAATTTTACTGAAACCATCATCATATAAAAAAAATATTGTTTAACCGGCTAGAGCACTTGTTAGTTTAAAATGTACATAAGATAACATAAGAATATAAGAAACACAATTTTTAAATTTAATAAATCTTTTACTTGAGATGTTTAATTTGCATTATTTCAGACAATCACGGGCGCGATGAGCACCTTGACACCGCCCATACCGCTCGAAAAGCCGGAGAACAAGGCGCGCGTAGACTACATTCAGGTACTTATATATTTTTATTAACTAATGTTCTATTATTTAGAGGCCAGTTGTGGCGCAGGTGTGCAAGAGTGCTATTGTAAACACGATAGGTTGTGGGTTCGATTCGCACTCGAGGAAATGAAACAATAAAAAGTCTATTTATGTTTTTCTTAGGACGTAGCGTCGCAACCCGACTTCGACTACCCGGCCGAGTTCTACGAGCACACGGAGGAGCTGTGGAAG
Organism: Heliconius himera; assembly: GCA_021202915.1. Classification (NCBI taxonomy): domain Eukaryota; kingdom Metazoa; phylum Arthropoda; class Insecta; order Lepidoptera; family Nymphalidae; genus Heliconius; species Heliconius himera. The sequence goes on along the minus strand of JAJHJA010000461.1, from coordinate 224,962 downwards.
GACCAGGGCGTCCAGCGCACGTACGAGCGCAGCAACGAGTACCAGCTCATAGACTGCGCTAAGTAGTGAGTGCCCCACCTCTTGTGTCTCTATGTAGGCCTGGTAGCTCGTGGTGGCTTGTACCAGGGTGTACCCGTTGTCGGAACATGTCGTTTAAACCATACACTAAATTATTTGAATTATTTTAATGCTTAAATATTACCTTAAGTGAATTTCAAATCCACAACAAAATTGTACATATCAAATACTTTATTTTAAATATAAAAAAAAACTACAAAGATGCTTACACATTTTTTTAAATAATATTTTTCGTATTTTATATTCAATATAATTATAAGACAACAAACAAATAAAGGTACACGTCTGACTGTGAACGTGACGGTAGATGGTTCGGTTGCCTTTTGTGGAATGAATAGTTTTCATTTCCTCGTTTTGATGATTGTTTAGAACAATGGTATTTATTGTTTTCTAAACTGATCAAATAAATTCATATATTACATATGGACATTAGACGTATATATTGTACTTCATTATTTTTATAGAGTCTAGTCGTGGCGCAAAGGCAAAAGTATGCGATTGCAAAAGCACCAGGTTGTAGGTTCAATTCTCACTCAAGGAAATGAAATGTTTAATATTTTCATTTTTTTGCTCTACTAACGAGGCAAATAGCTACCTTAAGTTTTCGGTGAACAGTGGGTAACCTCACTTAGAATGGTAAGCAGAGAGAAGTTGTGAATTTAGCACTAGGTTCCCAGGCTCCCTCTGCCTACCCTGCTAAGTGGTGATGCGTGAAGATAAAAAAAGGAAGTAATTATTTTAATAACCATATTTTTCTGCAGTTTCCTAGACCAGGTGCACATAATAAAGCGCGCGGACTACACACCCACGGAGCAGGACATCCTGCGGTGCCGCGTGCTCACGTCGGGCATATTTGAAACGCAGTTCGTCGTCGATAAAGTCAATTTTCAGTGAGTATTGCTTGTGATTCTTGCTTAATACTTGTGTTACTACATTACTAGGTTTTTATCTTATTTCTGATCTAGGATATATATTTCTGTGATGAGAGCAGTATGCTATTTGGTACTTCAGAACCTTTATGAGGTGACATTACCGAAGAAAGGGAAAGGAACATTTAATTTAACCATATATTTAATTTATTCAGCGTAGATAATAAGATTATAATCTTAAGTGTCGATTATTCACTTTCCATCCTTATAATAAAACAGCGAGGCAACAAAACTAATGTAGATACAATATCATCCCTCTAAGTGCAGTTGAGTTACAACTATAGAGTTAATAGCGATATGCCTATACACTGTGCTACAGTGCAAATTTTATTTTTTTATTCTCCTATATAATCCATTTTTTTCTCTTTTAGCATGTTCGACGTGGGCGGCCAACGCGATGAGAGACGTAAATGGATCCAGTGTTTCAACGACGTGACCGCCATCATATTCGTGACCGCCTGCTCCTCGTACAACATGGTGTTGAGAGAGGACCCCACGCAGAACAGGCTGAGAGAGTCGCTCGATCTGTTCAAGAGTATATGGAATAATCGGTGAGTGTAACTAGGACTAGCGGCGTTGAGTTCCGCCACTTAACACAATTTGTCCAATATTCGGCGGAAAGTGGAGAATCAAGTGTCTTGATACTAAGTTCCCGGGTTTCCTCTGTCTACCTTGTTATGTGCGGTTATGTGCGGTTCCATAAAAATCTGGATAAATACAACACTTTTTAAACTTCGTTTTTATCTTTTTATATATATATATTTGTAAATTAATCACTGATATTATTTTATTACAATATAATATTAATTAAAAAATCTGTGTCATTTTTTTTAAAAAATGTACTAACTTTATAGCTACCACCATAACATCTATTTGATAATAATTGATTTTTTTTTTTTATCATATTCCAGATGGCTCCGCACGATATCAGTGATCCTATTCCTAAACAAGCAGGATTTGCTCGCGGAAAAAGTACTGCTGGGTAAATCCCGTCTCGAGGAGTACTTTGCGGAGTTCTCGCGGTACCAAACGCCGCCGGACGCGAGCCCCGACGCGCGGGACCATCCCGAGGTGGCGCGCGCTAAATACTTTATACGGGATGAGTTTTTGGTAAACATCTTTCTTTTTATTATAATAGTTTTCATTGTAAGATTTTTTATTTTAAAACTGGGCGGCTAGTGGAAAAACGTGTATTTTAATATAAAATCTTCTAGGTGAGTTGTTGAAGCGAATTATCTGATCATCTGTTTTTATCTTTTATTAAATTGCTTTTTAGGGTATAAGGAATAATTAAAGTTGAAATGACTATTTATTATCGAGTACACTAACTACTTTAAGTAAAACTTATATCTAAGGCTATAGCATACAGTAAAGTATGTAATTTAGTAAGTATGGAGAAAATTGTGCAAAACTAATAAACATTTCTTATAAACATTAATGCTTATATGCATATGGCACAATCTGATTCTCTCGAAATTTTGATCAGTTCTATCAGATTAATATCTATTTACTATATTCTTAGCCTTGCTGGTATCACGCGTATATCACTTTCTTTTCAATTTCCGAGACATTGCCTGTAATAGCGCAACTTAACGCTGCGTCTTATCTACTAGAGAAAGAAAATGAAAATATTTCATGCCCTTTTTTGGGGTGCCACTACTCTGCAATGTCAAATGGAATTATAATATATGTAATAAAAATGTTTCGTTTTACAATTGCAGCGTATAAGCACAGCGAGCGGGGACGGCAAGCACTACTGCTACCCGCACTTCACGTGCGCCGTCGACACCGAGAACATCAAGCGCGTGTTCAACGACTGCCGCGACATCATACAGCGCATGCACCTGCGCCAGTACGAGCTGCTCTAACGGGCGCTGGGTGAGTGAGTGAGTGAGTGGCGCAGCGGCACAATGTGTGACTATAAAACCGAATGGTTGTGGGTTCGATCCTCACTCGAGGAGATGAAATATTTACTTAAATTTATATTTCCATTTCTTCGCTCTGGTGTCGAGGCTAAGCGCGGTGTTGAGTTCCGTCACTTAACACGCAATGCCTCCAGAATTCGGCAGAAAGTGGGGAACGGAGTGTCTTACACTGGGTTCCCTCTGCCTACTCTGCTGTGTGCGGGATACAGCGTGAAGCTGATTTTGAATGAATGAATGAGTAAACGAACTAATGAGACGATGAAAAAGTAAATGAATGGTTGGTGATTGGAGCACGGCTGCTGCCTGTTTATATGTGTTTGCGGCAGTATGAGCTGTTCTAACGTGCGGCACGACACGGTTAGTGCTTAGTTTGTAATGACCTTATCTGACTCTGACATTTTAACAATCAATGTATATTTTTAAAAACTTATACCGGTGCTGAAAGCACAGGAGTGAGTGAATAAAATAATAAATGTTATAGAATAATTCTTACGGTAAAATTACACGTTGAATGAATAAATATATTTTTTCCAAAGTACATACTTATACCTATATATTTAAATGTTATTGACAATTTTTATTTATTTTCCAGAAACAAAAAAAGAAGAGCGAACCGCGCCGACACTGGCTTGACAGTCGACACTCACCAAGCCACGCGACCGTCGCCCGCATCGCCACTGCGATACTAACATTATTATAAATTTGTCTTTTAGCTAAAACGAGTCGTTCTTCGCACAAATACTTTAATATTAGGACCGTGTCCTTTGTAATGTGATTGTATAAAAAAGTTTTTTCTTAATAGAAAAAGTATTACTTTATGGTAAAAAGAAAATCAATATGTTTTTAATATAAGATTTTATTTAGACAAGCACTTTGTGACTCGTTTCTAAACGACAAATAGTTATCATGCAATTTTCTTTTTTTTTCAATTCATGTCCTCTATTGGACGCATAAATCGTTTTTTTTTTAAATAATTTAGTGGCGTTATAGTCGCGGTTGTATAAAGACATCCATTGTATAGCAATAGCTAATCAACCAAAATAAATATTTTGTCGCACAATACAGTAAGTGAATACGTATATAATATTATTAAAATATTCTATGTGTACAATATATCGTGTTAAATAAATAAATTATATAAGTCGCGTGGCTCAAAAGTTATATATAGTTCGTTTTGTGGCCAGTGTCACTGTGATTTCCTTTCCATGGTGTTTCCGAACGGTCAGCGCGCTGTCAATATCTACTGGGCTCCTTAAAAAAAAATCCTCAATCAATGTCATACTGACAGTTATTTTTTTTGTTTTAATGGCGGGAATTTTGACATTTGCGTATTTAGCAATGCACAATATTAGTTAGTACTGCAAAGTCTAAGCACTATATAATGTATTTTGTATACATTTCTATTTTGATTTTAAAATGAGCCTTGAATGTATTTTACAGTCAGATATATTTTTTTCCTTGATCATTTTTGGAGTTTACTCGATTTGTTTTAATCTGAAAAGCGGCTGACGTACGAATACTATTTTATATTAAGGATCATCGGTGAAAGATTTAACAGGAGGCTTGAGTCATAGTATTCATAAAACATTATATTTTGTCTAATTTGTTTCGTTTTTTTTATATTTCTGGTTATCTATGTTTTGTTGGCATAATGACACGACGATACGTGATTATGATTTTTTTAACATCACGCTATTTTTTTATATATGAAACAATTTTTTCCCCGGGAGGGAATCGAACCCAGAATCGTCGCGTTTTCAGTCAGTGTGTCACACTGCGCCACCACGGCTCCAATGCTATAAATTTAAATTATACAAATAAATATTTAATTTAATACGATTATAACGTACGGTACACATGCTTAGGCCAAAATTTTATTTTACATTTACATTAATTTATAGTGAAATATACAACCTATTTTGTTTTGAGCATTGTTTCGATATTGAACATTGTTTTATTTTATTATTTCTGTCTGTATATTATGTTTGTTCACAGAGATTGCTATTATATTATATTTTTGTGGTTAGTTTTTACGAACGTCTTCCATTATGTAATTTTTTTTAATTAACTTTTTTTTTCTTTTTTTATTTACGGGATTAATTTTTAAGCTGTTTACATTATTTTGACTAAACTGTGTAACAAAAAGCGTGAGCTTTGCATTACTTACATATAATATTATGGTATATTATTTTTTATTATATTATTATTAAGATCCAAAGATGGTCGACGCATGCGATGCGCGACTGACAATGTCGAGAGTAGCAGTATTCGATTTTGATTTGTTTATTTTTGTTTCAAAATATTAATAATAATAATATATTTTCCCAATTTAATTACGTCTAGTTCTAAGTACAAATGTTTCTAACGTTATTCCTAACATTATTAATAATTATGAAATTTATTATTTATACAATTGGTTAATGTACTTACAGAACGTGTTGGTGAATATTATTAAAGATCTATAAGTGTATAATAATTTATTAGGTTTAGTAATTTTTTTTTTATGTTTTTTTTTGTTCGCATTACCTAACACGCTTTGTGAAATATTTGTAAGTTTTATGGTCCTTAATATAATAGTCGGTTAGTTCTTGTGCCATATATAAGTGACGGAAACACCATTTAAAATAAAATATGTTACCACATCAAGGCATGTCTAATGTAAACAATTAAGCCAATCCTTCCTAGTAACTTGTAATATAACGCTATTTTTTTTGCTTTCTAATTATTATTATTATTAATAATGTCGTTATTTTTTGTTATAAGTAAATATATATTATTATATTTAAAGAAAAATCTATTTTGAAATTATTGTATTTCTTATTTTCTTTTTGTGTTACACTTTTATTGATTGTAAGTAGGGAATTATAATGTACGTTTCTATGTTAATACGTGAGTACGGGGGCCGCTCATTTTTTTTATATTCTGTATTGAAATGATATATTAGTGAATAATATATTGTTTAGGTATTATTTATTTTTGTGTTGGTAGCCCTGTCATATTTGACAAAACGCCATTTTTTTTTAAATTTATATTCGTAGTTAATGCAATTTTTTGAAGCTCTTGAGATTTGAAGTTAGTCGAACTTATAGTTTGAACGGGCTTTACATCTTTGTATGGTAAGATTTCTAATATATATATTATATATTTATAATTGTACGTGCAATAAGAGCGGCCCCGCTCTGTTTAGTATCATTGTGAAAATAACATGGCGTCTTATATACTTATTGTAACTTTAAAAAAATATTTGGTAGCTATTTAATTAAGTTTTAGATTATCGCGATATTGAAATGAATGCAAAAGTAACAAAAAAAGTAATAATAATAATATTTACTATAAAAGTAGACTGCTAAATTCATAAAGGTATCCTTTTCTGCAGATCTACTGTCCAGTAATAGTCGGATGCAAATTATTTTTTACCTATATATTCATTTTTAACTGGATTTATTAATATCGTTTAATAGATCGATATGATTTTTAGGACTTACAAAACATTTTTTTTTGTTTTTGGTTGTTTTTTTTATAGTTCGATTCGACCAGTTAACAATGAAGGTAGGCAGGAACATACTGTGAGCGAGTCGTATAGTTATGCTTGTTAATTGACTTGGTATACAAATTCGTGAATCTCACTCGATTGTACCGCGGTCGAGGCTTGCACTGCGCCACCGGGGTCTACAGCCACCGTTTGTATGAGAGTAGAGTAAAGCCTACTGTCCACTGTCCCTTTTGACTGTATGGTTAATGAAGCGCAATAAGAAGTGAGTCATGTAATATACATATATATATTGTAGATTAGAGCATATTTTCTATGTTTTTCGATATGTAGTTAAATACTGCCAGTGTCGATGTCGATTTGGAATGTATAACAAACTTTCTAGGTTTCGGTGATTGAATATAAAAAAAAATTCTTTGACGTTTTTTCGGAGGCAGGTTTGTAGCGTTTTGTAGCGTTTAGTTCGCGTAATGTGACGTCCGTTGCCAATAACCAAATAGTATTGAACGATTCCTCCTTTTTTAAATATATCTTTATCTTTCATAGTAGTTAGATAAGTGAATGTACTGCGCACAATCGTGTATGTGAGGACGGTGCGTGGTGTTGCCAGGTGTATCTTGTGTACTATATACATGAAATTATTTGGGTTTGTTTTTGTATATCATTTTACTTATCAAAATAAAGCCAAAACTATATAAATTAAGAGTTTCACTTTTTTTTTGGTTCCGGCAATATATTAATTAGCACCTGGCAACACTAGTGTTGTAAGTTTAGTTTGAACTTTCAAAGTGCAGCTGTCGCCGCAAATATTTTTGGTAATGTTTTACTCGTAGGCAGAAGTCGCTGTCCGCACGCCCCCCTCTCCTCCTTCCCTCCCCATCCCCTTCTCTCCCCCACTAACGTACCACGTCTGTCTCGCTCTAGATAATAAAACGACGGCATTTACATTAGAGCTCATAGGTTTTTTTCCATCGTAGCACGAACGTGTTTTCTATCGACTCGGTAGTTTTGTTTTGAAAGTTATCGATAAATTTGGGTAGCATAGCTCGTGACACGCGGCCCTTCACTCGTACTGCGAACGCGGCGTATCTTATCTTTTAATACCTACGTCTAAATATATACTGAAAAAAAAATCTATATTTTTAACAAATTTAATTTAAAAAATATACCTAATTAATGAAATTCCTAAAGATTAAAAATTAAATTTTTAATATTTATGTGTATAGTAGTGTTTACCGCGAGGTGGTTATATCAATGACGAACGCTTATAATTTTATTATTATTGTTTTCAAAAGAATCGCAAAGAGAAATATATTATTTACTGTCCATGAAATTAATAATCTATAACTGATGTGTACACAGATATCAGTATGTTTCAGGCATTTTGAATCCGACTTAATGTATGTAAAAATAAATGTTGTTTTAAATTGTGATTTTTTATTTATACCTTTGTTCATTCTGTCCTCGGTTTTGTAAATTAATCAATGAATGAAAGAAATATGGCAAGCAAAATTGAGAAAACTTAATATGTTATTTTGTAGCGTATTTTAATAATCATGATCCGAGTAAGTATTTGAGGCCAGTCGTGGCGCAGCACGAGGTGTGACTGTAAAACCGACTGGTTGTGGTTTCGATCCCCACTCGAGGAGATGAAATATTTACTTAAATTTATATTTCTTCGCTCTGGTGTCGAGGCACGAGGTTAAGCACGGCAATGAGTTCTGCCACTCAACACGCAATGCCCCCAGAATTCGGCAGAAAGTGGGAACGGAATGTCTTAACACTAGGTTCCCTCTGCGTACCCTGCTGTGTGTGGGATAAAGCGTGAAGCTGATTTAATATTTTTTTGTAATATTAATAATGATTAATTAAGAATATAATGGACCTACCATTCCAAACAAATAATATGGCAAAAAACATAATAGGGCTAAGTAAGTAACAGATGACCATTAGTTGATAGAAATTCATATTTAATCACAAAACATTTTTTTTTTATTATCTGAAATTTACATAGGAATTTCAGCCATTACATTGCCTATGTCACACCCGTATAATACGTAGCTACATTCATATTAATTTGTGAACTTAGCCAGAACAAGAGCTTTACTCGTCAACGGCTCCGCGAGGATACTAATGCACATGCCCACATTATAAGATTTTAGCCAAAGAGGCCGCTGGGCTTCATTACGTATATATTAGAACAACACATGATAAACATCTATCCTATTACAATTCTTAGATTTCCAACAAGAACTTAAACTTATTTAAAGGAATATGACCGGATCGACACTATGAATTTTCTTTTGTTTACACTGATTGAATTACGGATAACGAGGAAGTTAATTTACTATTGTTTTATACTATACTAGCGACCCACTCGCGGCTTCGCCCGCTTAAACTACTGAATTATTTATCTAATATACTGAATTGCGTTCCTTACACAAACGACACAAACAACAGAATACTTAAATGGTAAAAATCATAAACAACGTAATAGGTAGTCTACCTTTTATTATTTTATGTAAAAATATTTAAACGAAAGATTGATGATTGATGATTATTTAAAGAGCTCCAAAATATATGCAATTGTTTCTAAACCTACTTTACTAAAGAGAATGCTTCAATGCTAGATTGAAGCATTCTCTAGTCCAGCTTCTTTCTTCTGGCGCTGGGGTGGTCTCGAGCGGCGACCATCAATATAGGTGCATCGTTAGGGGGCCCTTTGGCCCTAGGACTGTGTACCTGCCCAGACCAGATACAGAGAGAGTTTTTTGGTGGGAATGGAAGGATAATCAAATGTCACCTGAGCGGTAAGCTCAGCCAGTTGAGACACTCAGTCAGGAGGACCAACTTAAGGCCGAGCGTTGGGATGTCATCGTTATATAATTCGTAGAGAGCAGGTGATAAAATGCTGCCCTGGGGAATTCCGGCAGCGATCGAATGGCTGCTACACTCTCCACTCTCACGAAAAATGTCCTATCAGGTAGGTAGTCGGTAAGAACATGCGCGACGTGATAGTGCCGGCCCTGAGCACTTTATGTGCTACGTCGAGCGAACGAACTATTACACTCTCCTATAGGTTAATCGCTGCTACACCGTAGTGACCCTCTGGCTCTGGCCACCTGCAGAGTGGTTGAGTGTCCGCTCGCCAAACTATTTGCTTCGTGGTGCTGGAGAAGTGGGAGGAATAATTTGTCGAATAACTTCACCATCGCGCTGATGAGCCTTAGGTAACATGATCAGGCCCTCCTTCTATGCCCGAGGGAAAGGAGCCAGGCGGCCGTGGCGGATGCACTTTTATAAGCAAACGACGCGTGGCGGGCGTCGAGCCATATAGCGCAGCAAACATTTTTAGTAATGTAATTTTAAATCTGTGTTACAGCTTCAAAAGTACTTATTAAAATTAAAAACACTAAATGACAGTTTTTATGTACATTAAATGGTCAATATTAACTATGCTGTGAGTAAGGGATAAATGAAACATGAGTCGATACAGCTGTGTATGGCCTGCGTTATGCATTTATAATGACAATTAAAAACGGACAGACGGACAACAAAGTGATACTATAATATAAGTGAAACTATAAAGGATTCTGTTTTTTCTTTTGAGGTACAGAACCCTCAAAATGAATTATTTTTTAGTTTGGTGATCCACGCTGTTGTGCACTAAATAATTGTAATTTTAAGTCTTTTGGAATTGATTTGATTGAGCTTGCAAGAATAGTCATATTTAAAAGAAAAATGTTTATTTATTTCATATTTGTCTAGGTAAACTGTAATTGCGCGCACACTGCGAACGTAATTTTTCCCACATAAATTCCGGGTTAAAATATAGTATATAAAATATAGGTTAAATAGGGTCGGGAGTGTCGGGAGGGTCGGGAGGGTCGGGAGGGTCCGGAGGGTCGGGAGGGCCCGGAGGGTCGGGAGGGTCCGGAGGGCCGGGAGGGTCCGGAGAGCCGGGAGGGTCCGGAGAGCCGGGAGAGCCCGGAGGGTCCGGAGGGCCCGTAGGATCCGGGAGAGCCGGGAGAGCCGGGAGAGTCGGGAGAGTCCGGAGAGTTCGGATTTCTGTCACGTAGTTTTTGTGTGATTGACGAACAAATAAATAAACAGACAGACAAGAATTTTGCTGAGTGGTTTTTTAGGTTCTATAATCGACATATTAACCGACCTAATTTTTATTTCTTTTATATCTTTCATGTACAGAATTGATTTTTCTATCCTTTTATTATATATAGAGATTACATCACTGTACATATTAAATATGTGTAAATAATAATTTTATAATATATAGAGATAGAGATAAGAATTTTTTTTATGCTATCACTAATACAGACGGCAGATTTCTTATGATTTATAATCTACTAGCGACCCGCTCGCGGCTTCGCCCGCTTTAACTACTAAATTATTCATGTAATGTTTGCAAAACACTTAAGATTACTAATGTGAAAATTATTGAAACCTTAATGCAACCCACATTTTCGTAGTTCCAATAAGAATGTTCCAATTGTTTAAAAAAAACACACACTTAAACAAATGACACAAACAACAGAAAACTTAAACGAAAGAAATTCTAAACAACAGACTACCTACTATTACCCAAAAATACCTAAACGAAAGATGTAACCAACTATGTCGCGTTGCTATAGAGCCAGGCGTAGAATTGAAGCATTCTCTCGTCCATCTCCGTAGTAGCTCCGAACGTATGACACAGTATGAAATTGGAAGGATTATCAAATGCCATCTAAGCGGTCAACTCAGTCAGGAGAGCCCCTCGGTTTCCTGAGGGAGGCCCATCTTAAACGACCAAGGTTCAATGCAAGGCTCATGAGTCTGATTTAGAGGAGAATAGAAAGTCCCTCGGAAGTAGTCTTACGTCTGACCTCGGGCGGCCGGGTATGCCACGGAGTGCTGCTCCTTAGGTCCAGGTAATACATTGGCGCAGCGGAATGCTTTGGACGCGAGACGACCAATGTGTACCTCCAGGCTTTCTATTTTTATGTTGCGATGATGCGTGGTGTTCCTCACTTAGTATGGCGGCTGCGTCACTCGACGGAGGATGAGGTTCTAGACCACCTGCAGGATTTCTCGTTGAGTGATATTCGCTAGGGAGTTGTGATGTCAGTGTATAGTGCGTAGAGAGCAGGTGATAAAATGCTGCCCTGGGGAACAACGGCAGCGATCGAGTCGCTGCTAGATCTCGAACTCTCAACTCTCACGCAAAATGTCCTGTCACTGAGGCAGGGAGGCAAAGACATGCGCGACGTGCTGGGGAGTGCCGGCTCTGAGCACTTAATGAAGTAGGCCCGGGTGCCAACGCGGTCGAATACGCGCGCTACGTCGAAGAAGACTACTATTGCACTCTCCTTTCGGTTGATCGCTGTTGCGGCGTAGTGTAACCAGAGTGGTATACCCGCTTGCCAAACTGCTCGCTTCGTGGGTGGATGTGCGACTGGAGAAGTGAGAGGAATAACTTCTCGAACAGCTTGGCGACCGCGCTAAGGAGGGTAATAGATCGGTATCCCTCAGGCTGCGGGCTCTTCCCAGCCTTGGGCAACATGATGAAAGTGTCTCAACGGGTAGGACTTTATGCACATTTATCATATTTACGTCAAATTACAATAAAATATACAATAAACTAAATATAAACCTTCCCTGAGAAATACTCTACTTAATGGTGGAAACCGTATCAAAATCCGTTGGGTGGTTTAGAAGAAGATCACTTAGAAAGGCCAGACAGAGACGAAAAGCGTTCTTATTTTATAAGATATAGATATAGAGATACCTTTATGTAGTCTGACCGTTCATCAAAATATTCCTGCCAATGACTTTTGCATATTTCTTTTTTTTATTATAATATCTGTATATAAAGGTTGACAATTATGTGGAACACCATCATTAATAGTTTCCTCGTTACCCACAAATTGCAATATGTGAGGGTATCCATTGAATGTACAGTTTTATTTTGGGCTTCAATTTCATAAATACACTTCAAAATTCTATAAGCTAGCGGATATCCTCGAATATTCGAGGTTAGCCGGGCCAAATGTAAGAAGGCGCTTTTTGAATCCGACAGAATAACAAATTTCTTATTGGAATAAGATACAATTAAGGATAATGCCTCAAGGATAGCAATAATTTCAATGTGCATGATCGAAATATTTACATCAATTCTAAACTTCTAGGTAATCTTAGCTTGAGGGTCAAAAACCGCCGCTCCTGATCCATATTCATTTTTAGAACCAATAATTGATAAAAGATGATATATTTATTAGTAAAAAAAATTGACAATTATTTAAAATTTCAAAATTGCTGCATAATGATTTTGATCCAGTCATACCCTCAACGTCTAATGAAATATTTTTGGAAACATCAAAAGCACTGATCCAAGTAGACAAGGAATATATAGATAATGTCTTCAGAAGAAATATGATATTGACGTAAAGTTCGAAAAAGAGTAAAGGTAAAACTAAAGGTAGCTTTTTACTTCTCTAATATTATTAGTGTTGCTATTAAGTTCTAGTACATTTGTAGCTACATTTCCACTAAATGACAAGGACTTCAATAAAAAAATTCCAGCTGAATATTTTCTACGAAATTGTAGAGGGGAAGGCAAAGTTCGCTCTGCATCACATGGATTAGTGTAGTTCTAATAAAGCTACGACTCGCATACATTGATTTTGAACCGTTTACATATTATTTAAACGGCTTGCTATATATATGCTTCGAGTGAACTCCCCATTTACTACCAGCAAAAATTTAAAGAACAGTATAAATTTAAGAGTTTTATGCCTAACTTCATCAATATGTTTATCAAATTTTAAATTACAATATGTAACCACATACCCAAATAATTAACAATATTAACTTGTGTTCAACTGCAGCGGCACGAAGTGTGACTGTAAAACCGACTGGTTGTGGGTTCGATCCCCACTCGAGGAGATGAAATATTTACTAAAATTTATATTTCCATTTCTTCGCTCTGGTGTCGAGATTAAGCGCGGCGTTGAGCTCTGCCACTCAACACGTAATGCCTCCAGAATTTGGCAGAAAATGGGGAACGGAGTGTCTTAACACTAAGTTCCCTCTGCCTACCCTGCTGTGTGCGGGATACAGCGTGAAGCTGATTTATTTTATTTTTATTAACTTGTTGTATGGGGTTATTACTAATAATGTAATTATTATCTCTTCGATTTCGTTTATAAAATATACATATTTTACTTTTACTGTAAGATAAACTTAATCCAAGCTCTTCTATTAATTTAATGAATAAACATTGAAAACAAACTATCATTACATTTAATCAAGGAAACAAGAAAAACAATAAGAAAAATAAAAAAATGCTTTTATTAAAACCAAATTGACACATAAGCACTTCTTAAAAAAAATAAAAGAACAATAATTCCGTATGAAACTGGTCCTAGGTTCAAAAACAACAAGTTACAAATAAATATTATATACAATATGGCATGTAGGTACGACTCTTTGGACTCGCCTCTTGTTTCATTCGAGTTAAGCTGTTGAGGCATTCAGTTTTAATGGTCTAACCAACATATTAAATAATTTTCAGAAATTACTTTGAACTTATAAAATAATTGTCTGTAATGGCTGGTAGATGGAATAAATAAATATATTTATAATTTCAAACAATTTTATATAAAAAATAGTTAGACCACTTTCAATTTGAAAGCCTTTAATGGATTTGAATGAGACTTTAAAACAATAAATTAGTTAAATATTAAAAAGTACTGTTCGGTGCTGAAATTAATCTATTGGCACAAATAAAACAAAAGAAATTTAAAATAGTTAATCAAAATTGCCACAACATAAAAAAAATAAAAATATGTTTATAAAAATGAAACAAAGACCAAAACACAAGAAAAGAAAAAAGATTAAAATTTAAAAGCAAAATTACGTTAAAAACTATTATTCTATGTCAACTTGTACCTAAATATAGAACTTATAAAAAAATTACAAATAAGCGTATTTCAAAAAGAGACACTACCTGATCATGAGTTTTTTAGAACACAGAATATCAACAAAAATATTTTTTTTAGAAAAAAATCAAAAGATCTTCATGGAAAATTGTTTCTCAAAAAGTTAAAACACAAATAGCTTTTTAAATATGAAAAAGTAAAATAAAAAATACATGCAGCATAATCAGATAGTTCAAAACTGACATTACTTAGAGAGCTTAACAGAAATTCTACAACTTTATTTAAAGCCTGAAAATCTTAGAATATAAAAAAATATTTATCCAAAAATTAAGGCTAAACGCAGCGTTTAGTTCCACCACTCAACACGCAATGCCGCGAGAATGGGGAACGGAAACGTCTTAGTGGTTCCCACTCCCTACCGTGAAACTAAAAAAATAAAAAAAAAAACATCGAAAATTAGCTTCTTACGCAATAATGTGTCATACAGTAAAAAACTTATTTTTATGTATAAAAGAATGTTTAGATACATAAGTTAATAGTATTTATTATTATATATTAAGTAAAGCATAATGTTATTCCATGGAAATGGATGGAAAATCTTTTAGAAATCATAAAAATAATAATGGAGCAGGACACGAACCCGCAACTTCTGGAAAGCATATGGATATGTTTTTACTTGTTATTTTTCTATGAATTTATAATTATGCTATACTATTCATCACTACTTATGGAATATTAAACAGTAATAACAAAAATATAACATGTTAATAATAATTAAGCCATTGTGGCAGTGTCTGTTTTTTTTGATCACCACTTGTGATACAAAACTGAGCTGACTAGTAGATCGTTGACAATTTGTGAAGCCTATTTTATTAATAAGCCTATAATCTATAATTTTGGGTCACATCACCTATTTCAATAAAAATATACATAGGATTGGTTTGAAGGCACATTATTGCATAATATTATTCGCAGAACTAATCCTAGATTCCATTTAATGAAATATTCGAGGTAAACAATGATATTTAACTGTATTCCTTAACTCTATACTTAAAATTAGTGAAAAAAAGGTGTTTTACCATTTCAAACTAACACAAAATTGGCACTTTTTAACCTAAAATTTTGAATTTATATAATTACAATGTTTTTTTTTGTTTCAAATATTGGTCCCTTATCAATCACTATAATAAAGTATTTTAAAACATTAAAATCTACAAATAATTTCATGCCCTAATTAAAATGACTCAAAAAAAACAACTTACACAATATACAATTTTTTTTTTCTATTATGAAAAAATAAAAGGTAATATAGATACTAAAAAGGAATTAAAATGAGTAGTTTTGTACAACAAGTTTGGTACAATACAACTAAAAGTGTAATATCAAAAAAAGGTTAAATTCATCACATAATATATACACATACAATATAAAAGAAATATGAGTTATAGATATGAAAAATTTGCTACACAAAAACCTTAATAAAAATGAATTAAACGTTAAGAGTCATATGAAAAAAATGTATTTTTTTTTTATAAAATTCAAATCTCATTGAAACAGTTGAGTATACTTTTCATGTATAACTAAATTCACACAGTAAGCAATCCTAAATTACACTTATATTTCTATAGTTCCTAAAAATTATAGAACTTTTTTACAACACAATAGTAAAAAGAAGATTTAAAGAATCCTAACAAAATCAAGTATATAAAATAATAAATAAAAAAATACATAGAAGTTATATAATAAAATATTTTGTGACATATGCATTTGTCTTTTGACAAGAAACCTTTCCACATAACACTAAAAACATCTATGTATTTTAATTTTTTTTTATAATATAAGTTTCATGTAATTATGTCATTACGAAATCGATGTTAGACGTACGGTAGGAAGTTGTGGCCGCCCTGTAGTTAGGCTGAATTTTTGCAAATTGTTCACTTGGGAACAAAATAACAAAAAAAACTAAAAGCAAGTCTGCATAGGTATCTACAGGTGACTTCAGAGCGGCCACGATTTTTCTTTTCTTCTTCGACCATACTCTACTATATACATTCTATTACTAAATAAATGCTATTTTTCATGACACACAAATCTCAATATAAACAGAAACTGCCCATATGGGCATTGTGATATCACAATAAATTTTAGAGAGCTTTGCCCCAATGTCTCTACTATAAAAACTTAAAAAAAATAGAGATACAACACTTTGCAAATTCCATATTTATGGAATTAAGTTCTTGAACATTCATATAATCCTAAGTAATCCCTTTTAATTTTTTTTTAGAGTATAGTTCTCTTTAGACAATCATAAACACATTCAGCACATCATAAACAAAGTCACTTATAAGCACTAATTTCAGTCCAAATACACAAAAAAGTTAGGTGTTCCACAGTATTTCGTACCCAGGGCTTTGCCCCCTGGAGTGGGGGCGCTAAAAGCCACTTCTGACCTTAGTACACCACAACCATGGAGTAGGGAAGCTCTAGCACATTCTAGAAGCCGTGTGGCTATGCCGTGTCGACGGTGACCGGCGTGTGTCCATATTCTTGATACACCGCATCTGGGAATACAATAGTTGATTAATGTAAAGATAATAAAATAGTGAAATAAATACAAAATCGGCTGTCGTGGAACAGCGGCATAGTAAAGGCGACGGTTGTGGGTTCAATTCCAACTCAGAAATTATTTGGAACTCAATGAATTATTTGTATATACTCTTTGGTAACAAGACAAAGTGCATTATTGGATGCCGCCACTTAATGTGTAAACCTAAAATATTTTTAAAAATTTGATGAACTTGATTAAGTGTATACATACATATATTATTAAAGAAAAATAGAAAGATATTTTTTTATTACTCACTTAACAGGATATTCTTCAACGCTGCAACAGTCAGGCTCGCCGGGTATCAGCTTGTACGCTTTGGCTTTAGGCTCCATTATCAAACAGCCAACTATTTGTTTTTTCTCGATACACAGATAAGCCTGCAATATGGAATAACAATCTCAGCTTAAAGTCTTTAGCTAATTTAGTTCACTAAATTAGTAAAAGAAATTAAAGCCTCAACTTGTAGTTGCTTCTTTTAAACTAATATTTTCAACATAAAATGTTAACAATAACGCGAAATATAGTACACATTTTATTAAATTCTTAAATAAATAAACTAAATTCAACATTTTTACATTGTACACTAAATTAAATTCGGCAGAATATTATTTAATAGTAGTAGAAATAGAAATGTAGAAAGTGAGTTCATGTATGACTTTTATCTGCTTCACAGCCCAGATTTAAATCCACATTTTTAAAATAAAACACTTACGGTATAAGTATGAACCTCCCTCGGTAACTCTGTAGCGTAACCCAACTGAGGATGAACCACCCTAGACAGTACAGACTCCACTCTTTTCCAATTGGCTTCTCCGCCCCTTATTTTGATACAGCGGGAAGATTCTGTTTTGTCTACTATGTATTCTTCTTTAAAACCCTTTATAACAATAATTTTAACTTTAAAGAAAATGTCAGTTGATTTAACAATAAACTCTCTAAAAAAAGCGTCGAAATCATTTTTAATTTTAATTGGATTAGTTTGTATTCAATCCAATAATATAGATATAATATATACATTGCACTCTTAATAATGAAACAATTGGTATTTCTGTACTATGTTCTATAAAATTCAATAGCTTATTTACACATACAGATTTTGGCCAATTTTAGAAATACTCAGTACACATTATACAATATTTATTAAGTTACTTACATTAAATCTCAAAACATCTGTAGCATTGTGATGGACTAGATGGTCATGCTCGTCTTGAGGATCACCAATCTGCAAAAAAACAGAAACATTAATAATCTGTACTAATAAAACTGTCATTCTCAACTATATTATATAAATAAAACAACGTATATTATATAAATAAAAAAATTAAATAAAAAAAAACGCCTGACAAACTGATTAGAAAATAGCTGAGGTTCTTCAAACAGCTAAACATATTTTCCTGAATCATGAAACCTTTGAAACAAAAAACATGAGACACGTCAAACTTATACCTACCCTGAGATACAGTGTGAAGCTTAAAAAAATTTATTAGCAAGCCCAAGACAAACAAACACAGAGATGGCTTTCTACCATAGGGGTACTTTACAGTATATAAAAAACGGGACAAGCGCAAGTCGGGCTCGCCCACCGAGGGTTCTGTACAAAAATTGGAGGTCTCGAGTTTTTTCTGAAATTCAGGTTTAGCATAGCCAGAGCCCTCTTTGATACACCTCACTTAAACTAGCGCCTTTAATATCAAATTTTGCCCCCTTTTAAGGCTATTATTTTTTAGGATTTAACCACACAAGTATAGATTTCAGTTTTTTTCTTGACCTAGTACTATCTGTAGATGCTAGCTGCCTAATTTTGGTTTAATAATTCTAGGTTAACCGTAAGTACCCTATTAATGTTGATTCCCTTTATAGTGTTAAATGTGTTGAATTTAAATGTAGAAAAACTTTTTTTGTTTAGAAAATCATGAGGCCGTAGATTTAGGGTATGGTATGAACTTCGACTCGATATCTCCAAGCATACCTGAGATAAATGATCTTGACCGACAGACAGATGGACGGACAACAAAGTGATCTAATAAGGGGTCCTTTTCTTAAAAGGTACCCCTAAAACCCTAAAAATATATAATAAACACAAGAAACATTATGCATCCTAATACACATACATACTTGCTTTCTATACATATTATAAACACAAATAGTTAAATAAAATATTTCCTTACGATTTTCTTATAGAGAAAAATATATAATGGCTCGTACCTCATATATAACACCACATTCATTGCACTGTGTCGCGCCAAACTTCTTTTGTCCGGCGTCTATTACATATTGGTTGCTTCCACTTTTAAGTATTGATTTCTTCCCTTTTTCCACTATAAAAATTCATTCATTATCCTATAGGATAACTTATTACCGTAGCGTTTGGCGCTCCGTTCTCTCTGACTACCCCGCTAGGGATAAAGCGCGAAGCTAAGTTAAGTTATATAGGATAACTTGAAATTTTAACATTTGCAAGAAATTACCCATTCAATGCGCGACATAAATATTTTGCATGTTTTCAGTGGGACTATTGGTATTTTTAAATATATATATTTTTTGTATTTTTGTATTCTCTAATATATGCCTCATTTAATTATGTAACATGAAGCCACCTGAATGTTGTAGTTTTTTCTTTATTGCGTAAGAAAATTTGAAGCCGTAAAAAAAATATCACAAACTGTAAATTTCAATTGTTGTTCTCTCAAAATTTTACGCCATTCTAAATTTTTTATCATTTTAAATATATCATCACTTTAAAATCTTTTGATTGACACCAAATATATATATATATATATATATATATATATATATATATATATAATATAGCAAAGTAGTTGCCTACTTTGCTATATTACAAAGCTCTACTAGTACTAGCCTACTACTAATACGATACTGGCACTATCGGTACGCTATAAATAAAGAACAACAACAACAGAGAAAATCTAGTAGCACGCGCCCTGCCGCGTATTATGTGGCGGAACTTAACACCCCGCTTTGTCCAACAGAGAGAAGAAAATAAATTAAATAAAGACATTCCCCCGAGTCGCATCGAACCTACATACGTCGCGTTTACGGTCAAGTATTGTCTCAATGCGTCACTTATATATGCCATTTTATTTATACTATATAAGTAAAATCGGTTTACCTTTAGAGTTACTTGTGGCATTAATTCCAGGATTTGGTTTACTAAATATTGAGAATAACTTTTCTGGTTTGTCAATTTTTTCACCTGAATCAGCTGGTGTATCTGAAATTAAACATAGTTTTTACAGTAACTGTATGTATTTTTATAACTAAAACACTATAATTAAGGCTTTTTCTTTAGAAAAAATATAAAAATTTAGAATGTTTTAAACATTTGAACCCTCGCCTCTTAGAAACTAAACTTAGAAATAAGAAATCTATTACACGCACTTTATTATGTTGTCAGCATCTCTGTAGAGATTTACGAATCTCCGCTACCCAAAGATAATTGCTTAAATATTTTAACTTTTTAGTGTTATTCCATGCATAGCACAGAAAAAAGCATTTATTAAAATAGTATTTTTCTTTCCTAACTGTTGAATAACACTTTAAAAATGTTAAAGATATTATATTTAATGTCTGAACGAAACAAAGATTTCAATAGTAATAAAACTGCACCTGAGGCTGTGTGTGTTTTAATATTGTAACTATGCATTATAGTTAAAAATATGGTTGTTTTGAATCCACAGATAGACATTTCAATTTTGTTTATATGTAATAGAATAGTATACTTAGTTGTATATCTTTAAGTATTAAAAATAAAATAATTGTTTTATTTAATATTAAAAAATATATTCAATGTATTTTACCTGTGGCAATAGTTTCTGTTGAAGCTAGTACTGCATTCGCATCAATATTATTAGACTGAGCCATTTGTAGTATTTGTTCATCCAACATTTTTAATTCCCTCTCAATTTCATCCAAGTCAGGAATTTCTTTTTGACCTGAAATATATGTGTATTTAAAGTATTTTGACATAATTTTTTTATTAACATAATTTTTGGCATAAAAATGTCTTGTTTTTAATTACGTCACTTAGAATCTTACTCGACCAAATAATTAATTACAATGTTTCACGTGATACAGAAACACGCACATAGCCGGGTATGCAAAGGGAACCCAGTGTTAAGACATTCTGTTCCCACTGATACACATCTGTTCGCCTCATTTTCCGCCGAATTCTGCAGGCATTGCGTTTTGAGTGGCGGTTCTTAACGCCAGAACAAGGAAGTGAAAGTAGTAAACATTTCATTTCCTCCAGTGGGAATCGAACCCACATCCATTCCTTACAGTCACTAGCTTGTGCTAGTGACACAACAAACTGAGACTAAATGCAAGATAAAATAACCTGAAAAAAATTAAACATACCTGGTGCTTCCTCTCCTCCCACAAATATATAACCACCTTCAACTGGCAAAAATTCACCATTCTTCATGACACCATGACTCGATGTGTGACCTTCCTCCATTATAATATCATTTTGTACATTTATATTATCATTTTGTAGTATCTTTTCATTTAAATCAGCCATATTTTCATTTAAAACTAACTGCCCATCATTTTTATCATTCACTTGTATGCTAATTTGGTTTCCCAGTTCAACTAAAACACTTTCTTCTTGAGGTTTAACACTGTCGTCAGTAACTGGGACGGCAGTAACAGGTTCAAATATCTGACTTGTGGCTTCTATTACATTTGTATTGAAACATGGCACTTCATGACGTGGTTTGCTGTATATTAGTTCTGATTCAGGTATTTCTTCCTCATCCCATTGACTTAGTAAATTTTCTATTGTTTGTTTCTCTTTGTCAAATGGATCTGCTTTATCTGACAAATGATTTTGATGTTTTAGTAAAATTTTGTGTTATTGCTGTTTAATCCATAATTTATAATATCAAAGGCATACACAGCACAGCATCAGCAGCAGGCTGTAAGTAACTTTTGAAGATTTGATGTGGAACTCAGTGAAATTTATTATTTTCATTTCTTAGCTCTGACTCAATTAAGTGGTAAATGTGGAATAGACTTGACACTGCGTATGCTAAAGGTTATCCACATATTTATTAAGTTACATATTAAAGTTATACTACAAATTTAAAAGTTTAAACAAAATGTACAAGTGAATATAATAGGATAAAAACTATACACATAAACAAAAAAATATATATAATAATCATAACCACTAACAATAATTAAAATGTCTGTGTGTAAGTGTGATGGTTAGCGAGTTTAATCCCCACTCAGGAAAAGAATCACTTCATTTTCATTGGTGTGAAATTTCACAACTCAGTTCTAAAAGTGGAGAACAGAGTGTCTCAACACTAAGGTTTCTCTGCTTTCCTATATGATGGATAAAATATGAAACTAAAAACCTGGATAAAATGTGGAGGTAAAAGCAGTTACATACCATCAACAGAAGATTGACTCAAAATTGAAGCATCCTTATCTACTGACTTTTCAGACATCATAGTCCCATTTAAGATGCTAGGTGCAGAGCTATTAAGACTCTTCATTATAATTTTCTTATTCATTTTAGGTTTACGTATCCTATGTTTTACCCCCATATTGATTTGGCCTGGTTTCCTTTTACGTCTATGAGAATATGGTAATGATTTCCTACGATTATTATTTGATGATTCTATTGCATTTGCTATTTTAGTGGATATTGTATTGTTAAGTTCTGGATTGGTTTTACCATAAAATGATTTGGTTGATAAAATTTCTTTCAATCTATCACTACTGAATAATGAAAGCCGAGCTTTAGGTGCTGTATTAGTTTCCAAACGTGGATGTTTTGAAATTGGACCACAATCAGCCATTCCTTCATAGTGTAGTCTTTTGTGACTCTTTTCACTGTCACATACAGAATCGGGACTTTCACCAATTTCAATAACTGAACGACGGTTATGCCCTAATTTGGGTGGAGATTTATTTTCAGACATATTATGTGGAGTCTTTTGCATTTGAGTAGGTGATATGTAGCTACTCATATCCATTTTAGTGAGACATATTACTGCATGCTTCATTGGAGAAATGTTTTTCTTTTGTTCAACTAAAATACCTTTGAAACTCTGAAATTTTGGTGTCATTTTCTGTTTTCTATTAGACCTCCTCAAAAATTTGGTTGGTGTGTTTTCCTTGGAGTCTGAACCTGAATCAGTATCAAAATTGAGGTCTTTTAGAGAACTGCTGCAACTTTCCGTATCAGCTATAAGACTAGCAAGGCTTTTCCTAGCTTTGCTAGATGTTGAAGATGTTGTATGGGCACTTGCACAGGAATGTGTAGATGATGGAGTTGCGGGATGGTTTTGTAGGTGAGGGGTTGCTGGTGTTGATAGAGAACATCTAGTTTCAGGGCATGAGTATCTAGTTTGATACTTTTTCAATGTAAATGGTGATTTCATAAAATTTTTCAAATCCTGTGTTTCTCTTAGGTTTTTAGTATGGCTTCTTGTTTCATCTATAATAAAATATATATAACTTAATTGGCTTAGAATGTAAACATATACTTTAACATCCTAGGACAATGACATGAGGAACTGTTAGAAATTAGAAATATAGTTGAATAAGAATTATTATCTTGCCAAATTCGAAAAGAAAACTTTCATTATTATGAAAGTAAAGACTAAGAGTAAAATTGATAACAACTAAATATGAAAAACAAATAAGTACCTATAATTCAAGGTTATATGAAATTTTGCAATTGCAACAAACATAATATAAATTTAAGTTAAAATACATTATTTTTATGACCTTATTATATAAAGAACATTTTATTTGAAACTTACGCCAAAGCGTCCTTTCTGGTGTCTTAGGATAGTTTGGATCAGTTTCATCTCCAGAACTTGAATCCAGAGTGCTGATGATGCCCAAATCGCAGTCATCACTGTCACTCTCGCTGTCAACTACAGGTAACCTCCTGTGTTGAGTTAAAGAATCTCGAGATGCTTCGTTTTCCGCCAAAAATAACCCCTTTTTACGTTCCGACATTTTCGGTGTATGGGTGTGTGGAGTTCGAAAAGAACGCCGCGGCGTCGTCGCAGCCATGTCCATTGCTTATTTTACTTAAAAGTAATCTTAACCAGTAAAAAACATTGAAGCTCAACAATCAAGTTATATAGCACCTGCCAAGGGCGCTTACTCATTAACTCGTAAGCGAAAATCTTTCGAAGGATAACACAGCATTTTCTAATTAACTTCTAAATTAACCGTTTTAATTCACAATTACTTGAGAAAATTGTGATTTATCACAAAATAATGTATCAAAATCTAGTGGCAAAAACTTTTATCCAACGTTTGCCAGCAACCATTGTACATATTGTTTGGCGCGTAAACATCTGTCATTGGTGTTGCTAGCGTAAAAAATGCACGATTGTTTACAAGTTTGAAAAATGACTATACGTGGATATATATTTATATTGTTAATGCGGTACCGTATCAAATGGTAAATATAAATTAAATGCATTTAGATGATTTAGATAAGGGTTGGATATAATGTAGTACATTAGTAACTTTCATCAATAAATAATATTTATTATTAATAAATATATGCAAAATTGCGCTGTTTAATAGTAATAAGGACTGCATTTTTCATAGTAAATTCTATGCAAACGAGCATATGGTACAGAATTTTTTAGTTTCACGCTGTTTCCCGCGCATAACACATAGCAGTGTAAGCAGAGGGAACCTAGTGTGAATAAAATTAAGATGAAGACGATGGAAGTGTCCATTCTCTACTTTCCGCCGATTACTGGCGGCATTGCTCTTTGCCTCATTATCAGAACAAAGAAATGAAAATATTTAGTTTTTCTCCAGTGGGAATCGAATCCATAACCTGTCGTGTTAGCAGTCGCACGCATCTGCCCCTGCGCCACGATAGTATTTTATATCATTATGTAAAGTACAATACATATATGAAATAAATGTTTTTAATCATTGTTTCAATAAATATAATTACACATATTGATATCTTTTTATCACTTATTACCAAAAAAATGTTTATTTTCATTTTTTAAAATTTAAAATATACAATAATATCAATAACTTGTATATTTAATAAGGTACTTATCTTATTAGGGGTATAAAATGAATTATATAAAATTTCAGAAAACATTTTGTGTAACATGTAACATATACAGGAAAATAAAATAACATGCAAAAGTTTTGTTAAATTTTTTATTTAAAATTAAGGAGAAAACTATAAAAAAAACCTAAAATGTATGGTCTGAAATGATAGCACATTTTGACCAATAATAAAATTTTTAAATAAAAAAAACATAATTTAATTAATTTAACCCTGTAGGAGTGTTAGTAATGCAACCAATATAAGAATTAGCACCAATTTTATAAAAATTATATTAAGTATTTATTAAGACAAAATTTTATACAATTTAATTTTTTTTGAAAATAAGAGGAACACATGTATATTAAAATGCCTTGGGAATGTTTTTCAATGTAAATAGTTCTACAAATAAGAAAAATACAAAAAGATTATATTTTTATATACCAACAGTGTTTATATATTTATTATTTTTAACTTATAATAATTTATAAGTCTTGTTTGCAGAATACCACATAATCACAATATTATTACTTATGTTTATTCAAAGCTTAAAACTCTTAGCTTGTAAAAGAATATAATGCAAAAATTAATCCTAAAGACACACTTATAAATGTTTTACACATAAAAAAAAGGTTTTTTAATTTTTTTTATATATTACAATGTAACATAAAGACAAGTATAATGTATTGATTGATATTTTGTTGTTTGGTTAAATTGATATAACAAGATATTTAATCAACTTTCAACATTGTTATTTCAATATTAACCACATTTTGTAAGTAGTTATCACTAGGCCTAAACATAAGTTGCTGCTAGGTATTTTCATTTTAGTAAATTTTTATTTAAACAATTGCAAGAACACTTAACTAAACAATGATTAATATTATTGTTGCTTATTGTTTAATCAATAGGATAAAGACCTCTGGTTTAAAGTTTTCAACATATAATTTGTTATTTCTATTCAGTTTTTTGTAATTTAGTTAACAATTACAAATATTAATATATTTGTTTAAATGATGCATGTGAATAAAAAAAATATTCTAATATCAATTAAATGTCATAAAACACCTAGCAAAACATACAAGATGTTGATATGCCTGTCACAACCTATCATTTCAGTCTACTTTCTGGGCTGTTGGATATTTGGGCTAGGTTTAACATTTATATGTGCAGGCGGCTTAGGGCTATGAGCAATTTGGGCAGCCTGAGGTGTAAAATCCGCATTACCTCTATTAGGGGCTCCTGAAATTGATACTGGGTTTGACGGAACAGGAGACGGTCCAGCAAGACCAGTCAGATCTTCATTTGGTACCTCCTTTGCATCTTTTGCATGTGGAACTTTGTGTTGTGTAATTCTCATGCCACCAGCCTTGACTGTAAACATATGTTTTTAGATAGATATTTATATAGTTCGTTTAATTGTCATGTTATATTACAGATTGATTAAATGCACCACTATAATTGTATTTTACATTATTGAGACAAAGGAAAATTCGTAAATAATTATTTTCTATATGTAACCCCACAATTCAGCGTATGACCTTGAAGCTACACATATTGTGTTTAACAACATAATAATATTACCCAAGCTAACAAATAAAAAACAAAGTAGTCAATTTCAAGGTTGTTTAAGATTGTTTTTTCATAATGTGAGTTTCGAGTTAATTTTTCCGCATTACTATTCTTTATAGGTATCAATAATGTATTTATTTTGAGATTATAATAAAATAATAAGTATAATGTAAAAAACACAAACACGTAAACAAAACAAGACTTTATAATTATACTCACCCGCTGGGGGATGACCGGCTTTGAGTTGAGAGCTTTCCTCGGGAGAAGACATTGTTGTAAACTAATAGGAATTATAACTGAATTAAAAAGAAAATGAGGAGGTTAAATCTGATAAGATTAAAGTAAATATAATCGAAATTGACAACGTGTAACTTGTAAGTACGCGACAGTGACACGGGCGCAGGGAGTGTAGATTGTAGATAAAGCAAAAAAAATATATAAACAGCAAAGTCACTTAAAATAATGTAAAATTGGATACTCGTACCAATTAAAATATTTCGAATACCTATATAAATTTAACCATTGTCATTTGTTATTCTAATAAGTATATAAATTAAATTAACTTCACGCTGTATCCCGCACACAGCAGGGTAGGCAGAGGAAACCTAGTGTTAAGAACACTCCGTTCCTCAATATCCGCTGAGTTCTGGTGGCACTGCATACTGAATGGCTGAACTCAACGCCATGCCTCGACATCAGAATGAATATACAGGGTGGAAGTGTCAGCGCTCCTTTTACGGGAACAGCATATAGGGTAAAATATTTTAAGCCCATAGATATTTAATATTTTTAGCCTAAAGAAATTAATAAAGAGACCTCAACAGTTTAGACGTAGTTTTTTTTTCATTTCACGATGTTTATCCATATCGTCGTTCTTGACAAATGGGGCCGTATTTTACAAGGATAATTTTATTAATATTGTTTGAAAAAATCACGTTTGATTTTTGGGAAAAAAAATAAATAATTGTATTAGGCTTCTATAGAGTAGTTAAAACTGTAGTTTCATTTAAAGTGGTGCTCACAAAAACACTCTGTATACATAGACTTAAAGATATGTATTTAAAAGTAATAAAAATCAGTGTTATTTCCAAGCTTTTATTCTTAATCTCCTTGATGGAATAATTACATCAGTATCGTCTTGTCCTGGTTTCGTTACGTCTTTCTCTATCTCTATGACCATTCTAAGCATAAAATTCACCAATTGGTTTCGAGTGCCATCTCTGAGTTTGGAAAAATTTTTATTTGGAAGATTTTGTCCATTTATTGCGACAAATTGCTGCGTTAAAGATGATATTAAGCGTTTTATTATGTCGATTTTCTTTTGTGCTGTTAAAGGTCTCAATCGTATAACGAAACGTAAGAGATATTCTACCAACATTACGTCTTCCTAGAACAAAGAAAATAGAGTTTTTTCACAATGGATTCTTTAATACCACGGATATATTTTACTATATAATAAGATAAACACAAAGTTATTATTTTACAGCATGACTAAACGGAAAACTAAAAAAGCTCTTACCAACTGGCTACTTGACAATACGTACGACTCAACAGAAAAAATATTAATTGCTTAATATGTATAATTACATAATGTGTTAAATATATAATAGATACCTATAAATATATATTTAATTTCAGGACTATAAAAATATGCCTAGTATAAAATAGCTGCACATACACACGCACGCACGCACGCACGTACACACACACACACACACACACACACACACACACACACACACACACACACATACGCACGCACGCACGCACATGCACACGCACACGCACACACACACACCCACACAGACGCGCAATCACTATCTTAATTACTATAACCATTTGTCAAGTATGGGTGCATACCAATATTCTATCCTTTCCGCGAGTGGGAACCTGGCGACTGGTAACACAAGCCCAGAGCTTAGTACAAGCGTCAGTCTCACATGATTCTAAATTACTTTGTATATATCTAAATGTAACTTTATCTTTTTTTTGTATACATTTTGTTGAGAAATAAAGTTATTATTATTATTATTATTATTATTCCCGACTGCTAAGGAAGGGTTATGTTTTTCGCGCGTATCTTGTATGTATGTAATATTCTTTATTACCTCGTATCTCCAGAACCGCTGAACGGATTTACATATTTGAGGTATCGTTAGATTCATATTAGCAGCCCAAGTGTTCTTAGATAGGTGACGTTAATAAAAAATAATCATGGCGGCTGTGGTACGCCATTGGACTTAGTGAAAATTTTTTTTTTCGTTTCGAAAACCACAATATGGGTATCAAATTCAAGAGCTTAATTTCAGGATTTCAAAAAGGTATATCATGATTATCATTACCATAATAAATTCTAACAAAAAAATGTAAAATAAAAAAATATTTGTAAAAACAAAAACCCCGACTGCATCAAACTAAAAGAAAATAAACAAGCCCAATAGTTTATTAGGATTAACAGTCGGGACCTATAAGTAATTCTTCAAACAATAAAATCTTTACCAGGAACCCGCATAATTTAAAGAGGTCCCGGCTGTTAATCCTAATAAACTATTGGGCTTGTTTATTTTCTTTTAGTTTGATGCAGTCGGGGTTTTTGTTTTTACAAATATTTTTTTATTATATTATTACTATTATATTAAATCTTTTTCAATTAAAAATTGTTCCTACAATTTAAAACAATGTATAATCAAAGTTCGCTTCAACTTCTTTGAGGCACTTCAATGATGTTTGATATAACGTCCATTTTACATTTGAAATATTTTTTTTTGTGTTACGCTGTACTCTGCACAGCACAGCAGTCGGC
Source organism: Heliconius himera (assembly GCA_021202915.1). Classification (NCBI taxonomy): domain Eukaryota; kingdom Metazoa; phylum Arthropoda; class Insecta; order Lepidoptera; family Nymphalidae; genus Heliconius; species Heliconius himera. Next base: position 195,549 of record JAJHJA010000461.1, on the reverse strand, counting down.
AGAGGGAGTCTAGTATTAAGACATCCTGCTCCTCACTTTCCGCCGAATTTTGGAGGCATCGTTAAATGGCGGAACTCACCACCAGAGCAAAGAAATTAAAATATTACATATTTATTTTTCTCGAGCGGTTACATTCATATGCTTGTGACCCTACGACAAGATTGGCCTCAATTGAAATATAAAATTTATTATTTGTATAGAAAATAAAGCATATTAATAAAATATACCATATTTAAAGCATTGATACACGACTCTACATGTTTACTTCTTCCAACAATGGCAGTGAGGTCTTCACGGTTTAGTATGGGTTGTTTTAGTCCTTCTAACCACTCGAACAGTAAGCCTGTTAATATTATAGGATCCTCCTGTCATAGAAAATGCAAGAAAATAATATTAACTTTTTTTTTACTTTATTAAATTATTTGAAAAATATATTCCGCTTTACGCTGTATCCTGCATACAGGGTAGGCAGAGGGCAAAAAGGGAAATAGTGTTCAAACACTCCGTTCCCCACTTTCCGCCGAATTCTGAAGCATTGCGTGTTGAGTGGCGGAATCAACGCCGCTTTTTGCCTCGACACCAAAGCGAAATAATATAAATTTAAATAAATATTTCATCTCCTCAAGTGGAGATCGAACTCACAACCAGTCGCATTTACAGCCACATTTTGTGCCCATGTGCCACGACTGGCTTTGAAATATTCCTAATGTATAAAAAATTATTAGTAGTAGGTATAACTTCAATAAAGTTACCTCGTCATCTATTTTTGCAATGGCGTCTCTTTGTTGATTGATTTCAGTGCGTAGTTGTTTAAGGTATTTGAGCTTATCATCTGGAAGACTTTGGTGATCTATTATAAAAGCCTGTAATAATATATTTATGATTTAATAGTACATAAGTATTTATAATAACAAAATCTTTCTTTCTTTTTCAATTTTTTTTATTTAAATATTTACATTTAAATAAAAAAAAAAAACAAATCACAGTGTAAAATCAGATATTTTTTTATAGGTTGAACAGCCAACTGTACGGCGGTTAAAGACGGAATTCTTAAACAATCACAATAAACATTTTGTAGGAATATATTTTGTTTTAGCTACACGTCTTATCCGGCGTATAGTTCATTTGCCGACACTGTCCCATTAGCGATACAGTGGAAATGTTGGACGCATAATCAGATTTAAAGTAACGTCAAAATCTCTTTTTTTATAAGATATGTAATGATGTGAGATGATGATTGTACGATTTTCAAGAAGCGTGGGTTCAAATACAGCTACTTTATCATTTTTTTTTCTGTATTTGAACATCATCATGTTATACGCTTGATTTAAAAAAATAATAAGATATGTTTTAAATATGCTTGTTGAAATATTAAAATTTCAATTTTCCTTTTTATTTCTGAGACTTTAGAAACAGTAGAAAATTAAAGTTTCAAAACTTTCAACTTTGTTGTCAAGTGAAATTCACAAAATAATCAGACACCTCGTATATGTGTACAGCAGGTATACTGCCACCATTGCTGCTGCCAGTGATTCTACTCACTGATTCTAAATTGCGTTCTATATCTTCTTCAACCGGATCCCTCCATTCTACAGGTAGTGTTGACACTTGACCTATAATGGAAAATCGACATTTATTAAAATTAATGATTTAATTTCATTTTCAAGATGTGCCAAAATTAAGCATCCTAATATAATTTTAAAGATTTTTTTATTAAAATGTAACCTTATTATTCTTTTTCAGTCACTAGCTCACTAGTGAGGGTATAGTGTCGGATTGTAACCACGATGGTCATGGATTCGATTCCCAATCGGGAAAATGAAATTTTAAATTTTCTCTGGTAATGTTAAAGCGCAGCAATGAGCTTAGCCACTCAACACGCAATGTTTTAAAAATTGGGCAAAAAAAGGGAAAGTCAAATAAAAACATTTGGGTCCATCTGCCTATCGTGTTATGCGAAAATAGAACGTAAATGTACCTGTTTGTAGTTTACCACTATACGGTATTTTTATATAGGATCAAAAATAACTTACTAACAACGATTTCATCTGGACTATGAGGATCGGGGGGACGACCTTGTTTCAATTTGTAGGCTAGGAAGGATTTATAGAATGGCCTATTCCGTACTTTCATGTCTAATCCACCGCTTTGATGACATCCACAAAGTTTTAGCAGACGTTCACACAAACAATATACTATCTGAAAAAAAATCATGTTAAAATAATATTTCTACATAGCAGATCCCAAAAAGGTACCTTTTCTGATATCTGAAATAATATTTTTTTATTATTATTTTATAAAAAACTTATACATTAATTTCTTTAAATACTAGTCCATATAAAGAAATAAATCAATATGTTGAGGCCAGTCGTGGCGCAACGGCACGAGGTGTGACTGTAAAACCGACTGGTTGTGGGTTCGATCCCCACTCGAGGAGATGAAATATTTACTTAAATTTATATTTCTTCGCTCTGGCGTTGAGGACAAGCGCGGCGTTGAGTTCTCACTCAACACGCAATGCCTCCAGAATTCGGCAGAAAGTGGGGAACGGAGTGTCTTAACAATAGGTTCCCTCTGCCTACCCTGCTGTGTGCGGGATACAGCGTGAAGCTGATTTATTTATTTGTATCAATATGTTGATTTCGGCCATTCAACCCGAATTTCGGAATTCGTTTCAAAGTGGGGAACGAAAGTGTCTTCATGGGAACGAATTGTCAGCACATACATATGAAGTGTGAATATAGTGAAAAAGTTAAAAAAAAGAAGAAGTTAAAAAATAAATAAATCAATAATCACATTTGAGGGTCAAAACATAATTATTAATGACAATATAATTTTAATCATTCGTTACACTGTAAATTGTATAGTAATGAGTATGTATTTGTAAATGTATCAGCTACTTAAAATTTTATTTTAAAGCATAATAATCTTGAATTCTAGACTCATTATAAATTCTATAAAAAGATTACAACTACTTGTATCGTCAACGTGACATATTGTAAATGTGATGGTTGTAAGTTCGATTCCTATCCGTGGTGATGAATTTATTTTCACTCTTCATCTCTAGCAAGATGATGAGCGGTGTTGATTCTACTTTTATTAAAGTGGAAAGTAGAGAACGGAGTGTCTTGTTAAGTTGTCAATTTTCTATTAGCTTGTTATATTTAATGTAATTCCATTTCCATTACATATAACGTTAAAACCACGATTTCTTGAAGTTCGGAATCCCTTATTTTTTTATTTTTCAAATATAATATAATAATAAATAATAACTTTAGGCAGCTCTCTGAATGCTCTTTCTTCGATGCCGTGCAGCGTCGCCCTTTGCCTATAAAGAAATTGTCTTAAAGTAAATTCTGATGTTTTACGATCTTTCGTCAGCATTAGCGGCTCTCTGGAAAAGAAAAATCACATATATTTTTTATTTTTTTCTTTTGCAATTAATAATTTACATAAATAATAGATAGATAGATAGACTTTGTTGCACTCAAAAATACTATCATAGAAAATACTGAAAATTTCGAAAATAAAAATAGAGCATGCATGAGATCCACGTAAGGAACCCACAATGATGACGATTACAGTCAAACTGCTCCACAAAAACAATTTCTAAAACATATTTTTTTTGTTGTGCATACAAGTGGAGGATAGAGTGACATTCTATGCAGAAGAAGTAGAGATTCAGGGAGAGCTTCCTTTTCTCTATGTAAAAGATTGATTATGCTTAACCTGGTATTCTAATCCAGATATTCTACTCCATGGCCTGCATTATAGATAATAACTACAAAAGCAAACTCACTTAGAGCTAAACACAATAGTTTGCGGTAGTATGTAATGCTCGAACTGCTGCACGCACAGGATCTGGCCGCTCATTTGTACGGACTTAGGTCGTTTCTTCCTCACTAAACGAATTGCGTCGTTGGCTCGGATGCGGAGAGAGTAGACTAAATAACAAGCTATGAGGACTCCAGTGCGGCCAAGACCTGAAAAAATGGATAAATTAACTGAATATTCTATTTTTATTTACTTAATATTAGCTATTAGCTTTACGCTATATCCTGTATATATCAGAAGAGACAGAGGAAACTTAGTGTTAAGACGCTCCGGTCCCAATGCTCCGCCCAATTTTCGAGACATTGTGTGTTGAGTGGCATGAAGCAATCGATAAAAAAATTGAATAGTAATTGGGTAACAAAATAATAACTCGCCACGTGAAAATCTACAATAAAGTGAACACTAACGTAACATCACTTCAATTGTTTCAAATTATTATGGAAAATCAAAGTCACGAGCAAGGAAAAGCAGAGGGACTTCCCTCTGCCTACCCTGCTGTGTGCGGGATACAGCGTGAAGCTAAAAAAAATATTGTCTAACATGGATAAAGCTACCAGTAATACATAGGTTGTCAGGTACATTACTGTAATATACTAATAATAAATAGCTATACTAGGTATTATATCGTAAAATTCAAGTATCAAGGAAGGCAATGACTTTGGACCTGATAGTGCCCTTTAATATTCATGAATTGAGTTAATAAATTATACAATCTACATGTTCACCATAAACGTTCTTTTTAATATATCAGTTTAATTATTCATTTATTTTTAATTTATTATAATATAACTAAAATATATTGTCACAAATATTAAAACAGATAAAAATTATAGCAGCCGCAGTCTGCAGCGGCAGTCATAATTATATATTTTGTCTGTATGTTCTTTATAGAATCGTAAATTATGCATTTCATCATGTGATGATCTTAAGCAAAGTTATTGTGCATGAGCCCATGAAAATTTCTGAGTTGGTACGACCAAATTTTTTTTCGAAATTAACAAAATCAATACATGAATGACTCAAAATCAATGAATTGAATATTTGTTTAATGTATTTCCTTAAATGTTATTTTAGTTGGTGGCGTAGTAAGGCGCGCAGGTGTTCCCTGCTTAATAAGATAAAATAGATACATATAATTTACTATTTATATTTCCTCTGTGCCCGCTCTAAAATATCAAACCATCATCAATAAAGATGGACTTTATTGATCTCATCAATAATATTATTTGTGTTGCTGTTTTAATTTCATTAATTTTTAATTTTCTATGAACTAATTAATTACGAAGGAATAACCTAAGAGGTTAAAATCTGAACTTACAATAATGCGTTATTTATGTAATGTATATATTAAAGTGATTATAATAAAAACAATCAACTATAAGTTGATTATATATATATATATATATATACATATATATATAATCAACTTATAACTTATATATATATATATATATATATATATATATACACAGTGTAAATCAGCTTTACACTGTATCCCGCACACAGAGAGTGTTACCTAGTGCTAGGACACTCCGTTCCCATTTTCCGCCGAATTCTGCAGGCATTGCGTGTTGAGTGGCGGAGCTCAACGCTCCACAGCGCAGGAATGAAAATATAAATTCAAATAAGTATTTCATTTCCTCGAGTGAGGATCGAACCCATAACAAGTCGCGTTTACAAGTCACACACTTGTGGCCCTACTGCCTCATCTAGCATAGAGTTACTATAATAGAGTTATATTTAAAGAATTTATTCTCAAAAAGAAACATTTCCGTACTATACATTTCCATAAGTAGTATGGAGGCTGCACGTTTCACCAGGTTCCAAGTTACCCAGTAAAGTTGCTGGTGATACATAATTGGGAATATAATAAAATATTATCTCAATGTCTGAAAACATTTATTATAACAAATTAACTTCACTTACTACGCTGACAATTGATATGTCCGACTAAGCCTAAAAGGAGATCGAACATAAAATACTTATTTAAATAATTAGAAGTTTGATATAAAGTTAACTTATATTTATAGAGATTAAAAGTAATATTTAGAAACAAAACTAGTTTTGTATCAAATTCATTGTTTTGTCCCATAGCTCTCTTGCAAATTTGTCATCTTGTGCTATTTCGGCGGGGTCGTGTTTCTTGCAGTCCACATAGTATTCCCCGCTTACATTTTCTAATTTCGGTGACACACATAGATGTATTACGGTTTGAGCTCCTTCAATTGGCGTTTTATAGTTGTAAACGTATATTACCAGCATTATAAACCATTTTACCCAAGGTTTTAGTTTGTTGAAAATATTAGTTTTAACTAAGCCTGGGTGCATCACATTTGCAGTAACACCTTCTGGTAACCGTTTGGCCAACTCTCTTGTCCACAGAATACCACAGAGTTTCGTATTTGAATATCTAACCCAAGTAGTCTCGATTTTACAGATCGTGAGATCTTCTACTTTAAATTTTGCATACGCATGAGCGTAAGAAGAAACAATGACTATTCTACTCGGCTTCGAGGTTTTAAGTTTGTCAAGTAACAACTGAGTGAGCATGAACGGTCCTATGTAATTAATTTGCATTATTATATCTACGCCATTATTATTTACCTTCCCACGGGCCATGCCTGCGTTATTAACTAAAATGTCCAAACGATCATAGTCTTTGTTAAATTTCTCAGCGAATTCTTTAATATTCTCTTTGAGTGCCAAATTTAGATGACGATACTCAATATTTTTATTGCCAGTAATGGCTTTAATTTCTTCAACGGCTTCTTCTGACTTTTTATCATCTCGACTAGCGATTATGATTCTAGCACCTCTCTTGGCTAAATCTTTGGCAGTTTCAAATCCAATACCTGAATTTCCTCCAGTTATAAGGACCACTTTACCGTCCAATCTCGTTTTGCACTTGCACACCCCTTTGATAGGATGAACGCATAACCGAAATCCCAATATTACTAAAGATAGTAGAAGAACTAATCCAAATACTATTTTAATTAAAAAACAAAATACAATTAAAAGTAACGATAGCATCGTTCAGTTCGATGTAACGACAATCTACAATATAATTGTATTCACCTCAACGCAGCGTTTATATGTAGATATGTATTTATTTAACTCATTATCATAAATTAATATTAACGATACCTTAATACAGTCACTTTTATCAAAAGATATCTTCCAGTATATATTATGTCTTATATATTTCGTATTATGATATAATTAAGTTTTATAAGTTAGTTTTTAGGGCTACTCTATATTTAATAAAAAAATTGGAACCTTATTCTTTTGCTCTTCTGTTACTTCGTCTGTATGTCTGCCTGTCCGTGTGTCAAGACTATCTTAAGATAAATCTTAAGATTATGTGGAGGTATAGCTGAAATTAATATATAATATACTAGAGGACGCGCGCCAAATTTTTCAAAATCCCTTCTTAGTGGATGTCCAGATTACGACAATAAACATCTGTCTAAATTTCACGTTTCCACCATCAGCGGTTACGGCTGTGCGTGTGACAGTATCTTAAAATTATACATTTATTATATTATTTTTAATTATTGTTCAGAATATTTAGAATACTGAAATAAAAAAATAAGAATTTATTATTAGAAATGTTTTGACTAAATTTATTATGGTGGGGCAATATGTCGGTAGATTATAAAATGGATTACAGTGCTTTGTAAGGGCATTCTGTGACGGACTGCCGGACTGAATAAACGTAAGTGATACCTTCTATTGATTCTTTTTAAAATTATTATTTACAGATTGTTTATTGTGCTTTTATTTATTATTTATATTATATTGTTTTATTGTTTTACTAAGTATAAGATAAATAATGATGTATTTATTAAATTATTGATTGAAACATAATAAATTAGTTTATGAAATTGGGAAATCTTTGTTGTTTTCCTTATCCAGTCCATAAAAAGTAGTTATAAGAATCTAATCAAATTTCACAAATAGATTATTTTTAATATTCCCTCTTTTTACTATATACAATATAAATTATTAAATACTTAAATACAAGTATTTTTATTAATAGAAATAAATTCTAACATCAGAAGTGGGATACGTATACCTATAATTGTTATTAACACCTATTTGTACAAGTTCCAGGATGGATTCTGATCCATAAGCAATAAGGGTCTTCTTCGAGCGATTTGCGAAGCCGTTACTGCTGCCCATGAAAAGGATGATGACATTGCACTACCAATGTTTGACCCTGATCACAACGACTACGGAGCCGCCAGCTGGTGCAACAGTGTAGAGGCCCTCGCTAGAGAGTTGAACTGGAGCAGTATTCGAACAGCAGCTAAAGCCGGTAAGGCCCTTAAGGGCTCTGCTTTACTTTGGTTTGAGTCATGGGAGCCTTCGGAAGGCTGATCTTGGGAAAATCTACGTCGAGACATTATTGACGCCTACCCTGAAAAAAAAAATCTGTCCGAAAGACTTTCCAGAACAGTCTCTTACTCATCTGATGCAGTAGAATCCTATGGAGATTATGCCAGAAAAAAAATAAGGTTCCTACGCAACACTAAAACCTTTACAGATGAGCAATTGATTGAGCTGATCTGTGGAAGTATAAGTGAAGTTGATGTCAAAATGGCTTCTTTAAATAGTAGTGTTACCAATACTGTAGCAATTTTCTCCTTGTTGTCAACCTACATGAAGAACAAGAAAAGAGCTTTAGACAGTAGTAATAAGGATAGTGGGTTACGATCCAGTGGAGCCAGGTGGTGTAAATTTGACATAGATAGAAAATGTTTTCTTTGTAACCAAACTGAACATGTACTGTGAAAACTCTTTGCTAACGTAGCATTAATATTATGAAAAAAGTTGAGGTACATTTTAAAATTTATAACTAATATCAAACTACTATTTTTTTTTATTACCTAGTTAGATTGGAATTCTATTCTTTACATTTTTATAGTAGCATTTTTAATTAAATCTATGGTTACCAAATTTCATTTAGCAATTCAATTTTAATACAATAGTAGAAAGAAACTATTATCGAGTATTAAATCTTTTGTAAATGAAATTAATATTTTTACCGACGAACGAACCTATTATTATTATAATATTAAAAAAAAAGATGTCTTTTGCATAACAATCACTGTCTGGTCTCAATGTTTAAAGAGTTTGAAAAATCAAACGGAACAAGCTCCACAGTTATACTTATGTAAAGTCGTGTAATTATTGTAAAAGAGTAGGTGATACCGAAAATATTTGTTTTCATAAACAAAGTGCGGAATCAAAAAGATATAACTTTGATCTGATTTAACATCAAAGATTTGTCACTTAGATTCTAGTATTTTTAAGAAAAATAATCCCTCTGACTTAGATGAGATATTAGCTCACCAGTTTTTACCGTGCCAAACTATCCGTTTGAAAAGTAATTAAATTTTTAATTACCGTCCTTAGCGGTTGGCCCCCGTCGAAAGAGAGAAAGTGGATAAAATTATGCAAGAACTTTTGAACAAAAAAATTATTTGTGAAAGCGTATCTGCATTTGCCAGTCACGTTCTCTTGGTAAAAAAAAGGGATGGTAATGATAGATTATGTAGATTTTAGAGCTTTAAATAGAATTATAGAAAAATATCCATATCCACTTCCTCTCATCGAAGATCAAATCGATAAGCTTAGTTCAGCAAAGTATTTTATATCTCTGGATATGAGAAACGGGTTTTATCAAATACCCGTGGCTTTAGACTCTAGAAAATATACAACCTTTGTGACGCCAACTGGTCATTACGAATTTATTAAAATCCCATTTGGTATTTGTAGTATTGGGCGTTAATCTTATATTTTTATAATGAATTATTCATTATATTATATTTTTTTAACTGTTCTTTTAAACTGCTGTAATATATATTATATTATTTTCAACGTAAATATAAAACAATAAGAAAGTGAACGAAATTAAGACTAATATCAAACAAAAAATAATCATTTTCGTTATTAGCTATATTTTAATGTAAGTAATATTTGGCCTTTCTGCCATTGAGTTAAAGCTCATATTTGTGCGAGGTTGTACGATGTGAAGTTCGCCATCATTATTTATTTGACCTTGGCTGAACTTGATGTAGGCCGAATAACTACTAAATATTTTCCGATCATTAGCGAACCGAGGCGCCACATGCTATTTATAGCAGATAATGATTATTATAAATAACAGTCGGTGTTGAAAATAAATAATGATTAGAACATTAGAAATTTATAATGGATTATATTATCTGCTGTTTGTTATAACGCCCAACTTTAGGTATTTGTAATGGTCCAGTTGTGTTTCAAAGATCTATCACAATTTCTCTTAGTATACGTTGATGACATCCTTATCCCATTTTCCACAAGTGACGAAGGACTAAACTATATAGAAAAAAACAGTTGATGCTCTTTGTTCTGCAGGGTCTAGTGTTAATTTGGCGAAATGTAAACTTTTTGTTAACAGTATTGAATATCTCTGAAGACACGTCACAGAAAGGTGTGAGACCTAGTTAAACAAAGGAATCTACTTTGTTCATTTTTCCGGTACCCAATAATGGCAAGCAGGTGCGCCAGTTTATGGGGTTGGCTAGTTATTTTAGGAAATTTATTCCAAATTTTAACTAAAAAATAATTTCAAATTTCATTGGGGACCCGAACAGAACGAAGCTAGGGATTATGTCATTAAGCATTTGTCATCTACACCTTTATTAACTGTATTAGACCCAAAATTACTTACAGAACTTTACACTAACGCTAGTTCAATAGGCTATGAAGCAGTTTTAGTGCAAAACGTAGATAGTGTAAAATCAGTCGTAGCTTACTTTAATAAAAGAACATCTCCTACAGAATCAACTCAAAATCAGCCCTAGAAACTTTAGCTTTTTAACGTTTAAAACAATTTAGGGTATTTGGCTATCAATTTTAAAATCTTTACCGATTGTAATGCTATTAAAGCCACATTTAAAAAAAAATAGTTATCTCCTCGTGTAACCCCTTTGGTGGACCTTTATGCAGGATTTTGAAATTGATATTGTATATAAAAAGGGTAAATATATTGGACACGTTGATTTTTACCACCCTAGAATTGGTACCACTTATTCGAGATACCATTACGTTGTTCGGTACAACTTTAGTTCTCTCCGAGTTAGATCACTGTTTACGGAATTAAAAATTGTGCATATGATATCAACTGGTACCCCAAGAGGAAATAATCAGGTGGAGCGATACGTTGCGACACTTATCAATATGTTAAATACTACCTGTAATGGTTCGTCAGACTGGCCAAGCGGTATGTGGAAGGTCCAACAGTCTATTACCGTCCAAAAATCAACTGGTTTTGCTCCGATTCGCTTACTTATAGGTGTAAATGCCAACATACCTTCTGTCCAAGCTCATTTAAATCGATGTTAGTGTCCCAGGGTCCAGTACTGATTTAAGAGCCGATCGCGAGTTAGTTACGAGGCGTTTACAAGTAGAAGCCGAAAGGTTTAAAAATCTTTTCCAATTTGATAGTATAAGGCGAGATGATATGTCTTTCGATGTAGGCAATTTAGTTTATGTAATCCAAGATCACAGATGTCGTGATAAGCTGATTTGCAAATTTAAGGGACCATATAAAATTATGGCTCTCTTACTAAACGATAGGTACTCTCTTCAAGGCCAAGGGCTTTTTACGAAATATTGTGGCATGGAGAATGGGTGGATGCCATAGAATGAATTTAAACTCATTAGGTGTAATATATGTAATATTTTAATTTATGATGAATATAATGTTTGAAGTATTAGTTTCCTTTTATTAATGTTGTTCGTTATGATATATGTAATTAAATAAAAATAAAATAATATGTAATTTATTATGAATATAATTGTTTAAGTGTTAGTTTACTTTTATTATTGTTGTTCATTATGATATTTGTAATTTATTATAAATATAATTGTTTAAGTGTTAGTTTACTTTTATTAATGTTGTTCATTATGATATTTGTAATTTATTGTGAATATAATTGTTTAAGTGTTAGTTTACTTTTATTAATGTTGTTCATATTGATATTTGTAATTTATTATGAATATAACTGTTTAAGTGTTAGGTTACTTTTATTAATGTTGTTCATATTGATATTTGTAATTTATTATGAATATAATTGTTTAAGTGTTAGTTTACTTTTATTAATGTTGTTCATATTGATATTTGTAATTTATTATGAATATAATTGTTAAGTGTTAGTTTAAAAATTAATGTGATATTTGTTCATCTAATGTGAAAGATGGACACGAGGATACTGCTAGATTTCCCATCTAATGTGAAAGGTGGGGAGACAGCAGGAGTGTTTTGTTAACTTGTCTACCTAATGTGAGAGGTGAGATAGTATGAAAAGAGGATCGCTAACATGTTCATCTAATGTGAAAGATAGAACAGTTGCGAGTTATATTCGTTGACCGGTCAACCTAATGTGAGGGGTCTGACGGTAGCGATTAATGTTTAAGAATCTTAAAGATGTTGGTAGATTTGATATGTAAAAGCAATAAATATATGTAAAGCATTTATAATGATATATGTTTTAATATTAAGTTATGTACTTCGAGAGCGAAGTACTGTCAGTATGGCCGTGACAGTATCTTAAAATTATACATTTATTATATTATTTTTAATTATTGTTCAGAATATTTAGAATACTGAAATAAAAAAATAAGAATTTATTATTAGAAATGTTTTGACTAAATTTATTATGGTGGGGCAATATGTCGGTAGATTATAAAATGGATTACAGTGCTTTGTAAGGGCATTCTGTGACGGACTGCCGGACTGAATAAACGTAAGTGATACCTTCTATTGATTCTTTTTAAAATTATTATTTACAGATTGTTTATTGTGCTTTTATTTATTATTTATATTATATTGTTTTATTGTTTTACTAAGTATAAGATAAATAATGATGTATTTATTAAATTATTGATTGAAACATAATAAATTAGTTTATGAAATTGGGAAATCTTTGTTGTTTTCCTTATCCAGTCCATAAAAAGTAGTTATAAGAATCTAATCAAATTTCACAAATAGATTATTTTTAATATTCCCTCTTTTTACTATATACAATATAAATTATTAAATACTTAAATACAAGTATTTTTATTAATAGAAATAAATAAATTCTAACACGTGCGTCTTACCTCAGTCAGTCAGGTACATGTCCTTTTATATATATAGACAAGTATATATATATATATATATATATATATATATATATAGACAAGTATATATATATACCGTTCTTTGAAACAGAAAAAATAAGCTTCCAAGTCAACGCAATCAAAATATACGAAATCTGGGGGCACGGCAGTGCCCCCGCCAAGTCAAGCAAAAAAAAGCGGCACGGCCGTACCATCTTTTTCTCGAAGCAATTCAGGCCATTTTCGACCCTTTATAATTTCGTTGTGGATAAAACAAGAAACCTGAATTTTCAGTAACTAATCAGGCATTATATAAACACGGTATATTTAAAATTTCAGTCAATTTGAACCAGTAGTTTAAGAATGAAAACTTGTTAAAGTTTCTAAATTTTGTCACTCACTGACTGACTCACCGATCATCAAAAGTCCAAGGCACTTCTAGCAGACATAGAAGTTTCAAATTTAGAATACAAATAGAGTTTAGTGTCTTAATCATGGGAAAACTTAAATATTTTGTAATTTCGGTCCAGTTTTCCTAATACACCAACTGCATGAATAATTTTGTAATCCCATATAAATGTATAGGATTACAAGGTTACATTTGCAGTTAATGAATCATTATTACTGTATAATAGAAAATAAGTGTAGATAGGTATCAAAAAGTAGAACGCTATAAAAAGAAGTGAGATGTCATCAAAAACATCCTGTAAAAAAACCCAAGTCTCGCAGCTCAGTCTTTCTACCGTAAAAAGTTGTGAGATCCATGTAATACCAAGTCGGTTAATCTATTTAGTCTCTACTTAAAGGACCTTCTGTCTTAAGTTATTGTATAAGTTATTATCATGCCAATATTAAAAATATTTTACGTTTTAAACAAATAGATCGACTTGGACATCGCATGATTTGATCACACTACACAGCACGACGGGCCAGCTACCGAATTCCTCATCAGAGTCCTTCCCAATATGATGTCTATTATGTCTTTCGATAGGTTGTGTTTTCATGCGATGTCGAAGTCAATCTATTTGCTTAAAACGTAAAATATTTTGTAATATTTTGTAAAAAATTACAGGATGTTTTTGATGACATATATTATTCTCGTGGAATTACAATTACGAAATTTAGCAAGAAGTGAGAACTTACAATACAAATAAAGGAAAATAAAAATTTATAGATATGTGCAGAAAGAAATAATTATACTTGAAGTTCATTTCATACAAATTGAATGCATACACCCGTAAATTCATATTTGTCAATTTTATTTTCCACGTAATTTGACATTGAGTTCCGGCACTCAATACGCAAAACGCGAACGTGGGGAATAAAATGCCTTAATACTAGGTCTGCATACCCTGCTGTATGCGGGATACAGCGTGAAGGTGATTTATTTTTTATTTTTTTATTATTTGTACATCCTGTTCAGGATTGTAGATTATTGGAATTGATACGGAACAGTCGGTGGGCGAGTCCGTGTTGCACTTGAACAGTTTTACTTTAAATGTTTGATTCTTTCATTAAATAGCTCTCACGACAGTGGGAACTACAAAAACAATGCTACTTATGATTAAGTAAAAAATTTCATAATAATAAAATCGCAATTAAAATTAATATCCTATACCTATATGAAAATAAAAAAATATTTATAAAAACAAAAACTCCGACTGCAAAAAACTAAAAAGAAAATAAACAAGCCCAATAGTTTATTAGGATTAACAGTCGGGACCTCTTTAAATTATGCGGGGTTCCTGGTAAATATTTTATTGATTGAAGAATTACTTATAGGTCCCGACGTCTATAATAGAGAGGATTAAAAAAAGCGGAAAGGGTCAATGTGTCAAATGACTGATAGATAACTAGAGTAGATTTAGACGTATTTATGTAAGTTAAATTGTTTATTTATTTTTATTTAGTTTAGATAATTTAAATTCTCAGCAATAAAGGATTAAGAAGACTTTATAAACTGACTATCCAACACAAAAAAAAGTTCAAACCAGTAGTTCCTGAGAGTAGCGCATTTAACCAAACAAGCTTACATCTTTATAATATTATTATAGATTCCATATTTACCATCTTTATAATATTAGTGTAGATTCCATATTTACCTGCATGACAGTGTATCGCCACCCGGCCTTCTTGTAAAGCAAATGATAATACTTTCGCCATGTTTAAAAGCCCGCTCAGCGTTGCTTCTCCGTAGTCAGGCCACCCAAAATTGTAGTAGTATACTGGAACATTGCAAAATAAAAGATATTAAAAAGGCGATCTGACAGATTAAAGAAAATAAAAAAAAAAACTTTTGCGTTGATTCAAAAGCATGATTTCGGGGGTCTATGCGACCGCAAATCTGAATGAAGTGATCCTATTAGGGTTCCTTTTTAAAGTACGGAATTCTAAAAGCATGTTATCTAGATTCTAAGCTTAAATAAGAGATTAATAAAAAAAAGTTACATTTCTAGCCATATGAGGCCATCATGGTCCATTGGGATAACTTCTTACTGTACATGACTAAGACTAAGATTACCAACTGTAACCAACACTTCTAGTTGAGTGACTGAACTCTACGCCACACTTTGTTGTATCAGATTGAAGTTAAAAAAAATACTCGCATCGCGATCGAACCTACAACCCTCGCCTTGCCAATCAAACGCTGTTCCGTTGCACTAGGATGACCTCAATTAAAGTAAATACAATAAATCTATGCATCAATTAGAACATACTGTCGTTAGCCATGAATATAGCTGGATCATATGTGAAACCGGACTTGGTGAGTGGTGGTCCACAACTTGCGTGCTCTCCAGGCATCTGCAGGTTGATTACGGTGCGGATACCCCAACTATATGAAAAATAAATAATACAATTTGTAACGTTTTTTTAATTTTGATATGATTTAACATTTTAGATACGATACTGTACTTCGCAAATATTATTCTTATAAAATTATAAGAATATGACATATAAAATAAAAAAGAAATAATATATTAAATATTTAGATATATATATATATATATATATATATATATATATATATATATATATATATATATATATATATATATATATATATATATATATATATATATATATATATATATATATATGCACACTATGCACACTAAATAATATTATACATATACAGTAAGAATTTAAACTTACATACAAATGATGACATACCTGTGAAATTGCTGTATGATATTCCTAGCGGCGATACTGGCGGTGCTGGGACGCGCCATCGCCAGGATGTCATCTGTGACCCTGGAGATTGACATACTTAGTAGACTTAGATGTTACAATCATTTCATAATATTCAAAATAATAGATACATCCGTTTGAAGGAACATAATATATTATTTAAAAACAAAAATTTTATGTTTTTGTAATGTATTCTAAAGTTTTTATCGCTTCTTAATTGTAACTTCATTGTCATTCAGTTCATGTTGAATGACGATTAGGTTTACAAGTATAAAACGATAAAAACTTTAGAATACATATTTTTTTATGTATTTTGGGTTGGTTTGTTTCCAAGGAGTTGGAGAGAGAGGAGGATCCGGCGAAGCGAGGATGGAAGTGGGGAACGGATTTCTCCTGGTTACTCTGCTATATGTGGAATACAGGGAGTAACTGAAAAATAATGTGTAAATACACACAGCAAGGTAGGCAACCTAGTAAATGTTAAGACACATCGTTACCCACTTTCCGTTGAATTCGCCGAATAGAGGCATTGCGTGTTGAGTGGTGAACTTAACGCCGTGCCTTGCCTCGACACCAGAGTGAAGAAATGAAAATATAAAAGTAAATAAATATTACATATTCTCGTGGAGTGGGGATCGAACCCACAATCAGTCGATTTTATAGTCACACTTTGGACTTTCACGCAGGCACCTGCGCCACGACTGGCCTCAAAAAAATGTGTAATAATAAATAATTAGTAATTGTATGATTTTTAAAGAGCTTAGTGGATTCTAAAACCAGTCTTTAAGTATTAAATTTCGTAAATAATAGAAAAATCGTAATATAATCGAGTCATCATGATGTTGCTAAATACAATTTTTTATAGTTTAGACAACACATCTTCTATACATAGTTATAAAGACTTAAAAAAACCATATAATTAAGTAGTTCTTAATATGTAGTAGTTTATTTGTATAGAACAAAAACAAAACGTATGCATGTTAGCGTGTGCTTGTACCTCATTACATTATATTTTAGTGACTTGTTGTATGAAATAATGAACAACATTATGATGAAATAATGAACAAGGGGCACAAAGGTGGTCACGTAAGCTCTCACGTTTTTATTCACGACGATATTTTTCTTAAGCTTTTGCTTATATATAATAAAAGAAAACAGGGTTTTAGTAGTTCACTGATTGACTAATAGATTGATTGTTTGACTAACCGCTTAGTTTACCCACTGATTGATTGACTGACTATTTAAATAAATTAGTGGGCACACGACGTCGGATAACTTGAAATAGTGTCCTATATGAAGAGAGTATTGTATAATTTTATATAAGCTATTAATATAGCAATAAATAGATAAGCGTCGTGCTCGGTCTCCCAAAGTAAGGTGACGCTGTAGAGGTTGTTAGGGCACACAGTATACCGCTCATTCGAAAAACGAAAATGAAAACACAGCCCACTTATACCAAAGTAGGCTGAGGGAACCTATTGTTAGATACTTATACGATACTTCGTTCCTCACTTTCCACTTGAACCCATAACAATCGCGGTGACAATCTCACGTTGCGCCTTTATTTAACGAAACTAGCGTTTTCCTGCTGCGTGATCAAATAGAAACAACCAAGGGTAGTATACACATGATATATTTTATTTCAACACAGAGAGAATTTGCGGTTAAGCTCCGCCACTCAACAAGAAATGCCTCCAGAATTCATGGGAAAGTGGGGAGCGGAGAGTGGTGAAGGGATCTTAACACTACACAAAAATTTTAACTTTCTTGCTAACAACACAAATAAGTTGTAACAAGCGTGTAAAAGTTTCGACGTAACTCGATGAGAAAGTATGGCTTAGTCGGTCAGAGCGCTTGGAAGGTTTCGAAAGCGGCGCGGGTTCAAATCCCGCTACGTTAAAAATTTTATTTGTTTTCTTAGTAAATATTTCTCTTACCAATCAGAATACAATCCCTGTATAGCAGTACCACATTTTTGCGGTAATTCGTATTGGCACCGAGAACCACCGCAGAACAACGCGCATTGTAGGGCAGACGGTGTGTTAGTGCGTACGCGCTCACTTATAGTGCTGTATATAGCTGAGGGTGGTCTGTTAATACGACGACGAGAGTCACGGCTTCTGGAAATGAAATAATTAAGTTTGTAATTGTTTTCTGGATACGTAGGATAGGATAGATCAGAGGCCAGTCGTGGGGCATAGGCACAAAGTGTGGCTGTAAACGGCTGGCTGTAGGTTCGATCCCCACTTGAGGAAATAAAATATTTATTTAAAATAATATTTTCATTTCTTCGCTCTGGTATCGAGGCAAAACGCGGCGTTGAGTTCCGCCACTCAACGTGCAATGCAATAAGAATTGCATGATGAGTGAAGATTACAGTGAAAAGTAGTTTTCCTCAAACTACCTAAAACATATAAGTTCTTATAATTTATAAAAAGTAGAATTAAGCAGAATTTTATACAGGAAGCATTTCCCATTAATGTGCACATGACGTGCGAGGTGAAGATTATTATTACAAATATATGTACATATACGAATATATTATAATACAAAATGGAACTCTACTAGAACATGCAGACATTTTCCCTTTCGTGACTTTCCAAGAATTTTTTAAAATGGTAATGCAAATTTCAGAATTTTCGTCGTTTAGGGAAATTGCGTCAACCCCATGTAACAATTTATATATGTACAGTAGATATTTAACATATTAAAATATATATTTAGGTATAATAATTTAATACAGCTTTTCACTTTTGTCTGCATAGAAAGAAGGACAGGCAGAGGGAACCTAATGTTAAGACTTCTCTACTTTTCTTTTTAATAGAGACGAGGTAAAATGAATATAACATAAATATAATCACTTTCCCGAGTGCTGATGGGGTCCACAGCACAATAACTGCTAATATTTTGTGTAAAACGGCATCGCGACATCGTTGTTAAAATATCTCAATGAAAGTTGTGGATTCGGTTTAACCTGATGTAAACTCTTGGAATCGTCTCTATTAACTATCTTTCTTTTTTTTTGTCATCAAAGTAAAATAAAAAACTGTTACCAAAATTTTAATATTGTTTGTTTCAATTTAAGCCACAACTTAATGTAAAATCAAATACAATGCAATGCTATTATGATTATTACTTCTTAGTGTTTTAACTTTTTAATATTATAAAATAGATAATTCAAAAATATCTTATTACACAATATAACATATACTTACCTGTCCAAAAAATGGAAACGACGAAAGTTTATTAAATTAATACTTGACTTCCGGCGGTTCTTGTTGAACACTATCTTAGACATAATTTTTATATAGATATTGGAAATAAAAATGAATTTTCCAGTGGCATTGGTTCCAATATCAATGAAATTTAAAATTTTCTTTGTTTCTACTTATTTTCGTCGTAATGTTTTTAATCTTTAATGTCAAACAAAATAAAGTAAGATCCCAGGAAAATTAGGTCACTATATTTTTTTACGACTGGTGCGCCTATAAACTGTACTACTAAAATTCAAATATTAGACACTAGTGTTCTTATCATGGTTCCGATCGTGTAGGATATAGGTATTCTACGAAAAGTAAGCTTTTCGTCTTTACTCAAATAAAATGTGCATCGCACGATTTAAAAGTTAAAGAAAGTTCTCCATAAATATAAAAAGATTTTTCTTTCAGATTCTATATTAATTTCATTTTATATAAAAAAAAACAAATTCCATTTTAAATATTCTTTTTTTTTAATTAGGTCAAATTATAACACATTACGTGGACCCAAAATAATGGCCTAATTTTTCTGATTATTATCGCTACCAAAACACAATTTACCATTTATAAAATTGAGTTAATAGGAATAGTTACGTGAGTTATATATTTTTATTGCTTTAAATTACTGTTTAATGAAAATTTCTTAAATTAACTTCAATGTCATGTTGTTGTTAGTTGTATAATCTGAAAAAATAAACTTTTATATTATTTATAAATTTCTTCCTCCTGGCATTAATTCCGGCGTATGTAATGCCAGGGTTCGAGGTTAGGAGGTGGATCGTGAGGGATACTGCACGGGTGCTGTGTATTCAGTAGCTTCTGGAAGTAGCTTCTCCATCGCTCCCTCACAGAGGCATGACTGCAGAGCAGCGAGCCCTAGGAATCTCTGACACAAAGACATTTTGCGGTATCTTGCGTCGCTTTATCCCGGCCACGTGCCAGTTTATATATGAGCTTCTACCCCTCCACAATTTCAAGTTTATAGTTTATATAGTGGTAATAACGATGATGGCTGATTGTGCTCGATCCCAAGCATCCTGAGCAGTGTGTTAGTCAAGAGGTTTTGACTTTCCATCTTTGTCAGGAAGTCGGCATCTGTCTGCATCTTACTTTTTTAAATGAGCATTAAATACTCTGATTTATATTAAATAATTACTTTTATAAAGTAAATATATATATAAATAAGTAAACTTGCGCTTACTTTTTTTTATTTAAAATCTAAAACGATAAACACAATATGTCCGTAGGCAAGCAGAGCCATTTTCATACTGTCATTATAATGGATGGTGAAAGAATAAACATTAACATCAACCATGGTCAAGGTACTGTCACCAAAAAAAATTTTTTTATAGTTTTTTTTATTATATTTTAATAGACATTACTAGCATTTATACTATACATGTTGCAGGATTTTTTATAATTTATTTTTCATAATTTTGTAGTGCAGTTGATTTGCGGTAGATTACACGTGTGACGTAATAGTTGTCATGTTAATGGTTGCATTTAAAAACCAAGTATATCATATTTTGTCATAGAAAAGCAATATTTTAATTATATTTATATAATTTCACGCTGTATCCCGTACATAAAAGGGTAAGAAGCTGAAGGAATCTAGTTTTAAGACACTCCGTTCTCCACTTTCCGCCCAATTTTCGAGATATCGAGTGACGCAATTCAAAACTCCTCTTTGTCTTGTTATCAGAGCTAACAAATTAAAATAATTTATTGCTCCGAAAAAGAGTTTAATATATATTTTCATTTATTTATTTTAAATAAAATAAAATATGGCTGTAATATACAAATAAAAAAATATATACAAAATAAACAAACTTATATTATTTTTAAAAAAATAATTAAAAAAAAAAAATTTTTTTTGCTGGCGACACACATGAGGGATAGTAATTTAGTAATGGTGACAAGTTATTGTGGGGTTGCTTATGTTGATTTTGAGGGCTGAAATCGTTAGCGCTTTAAGTACTACCGGAATGTAGTTTTTATTTATAATTATATATCTATGTAACATATATCTACTATTATGTAACATCTAATAAATATATATATATAATTTAAAAATAAATAAAAAAACAATAAATGACAAGACTGTTTATTCTAAAATATCAGTTTTTTAAGTTGTTAAAAAATATAAATAAATATATATATATATTTTGCACATGAAACATGTAAGCAATTAGCTAAAAGAAGATTCTTTCAGCCAAATAATGGACATGCCAAACAGCGGAGAAAGAGACAATATTGTGATACAGAGTGTTGTGTGAATAAAAATTAATAAATAAATGCAAGGTAAGTTTTGAAAATAGTATAGTATAGTATAGTATATCATAAAAGGAAAATAGTATTTTACATGTATACGAATATATGAACAATATAAAAACCATCACGCAATAAGAAATGGCGTGACCACATTATTTATACACTTCCAGCGCCGTACGTAGTAGGTAAATGTCACGGGGGACCTTAGTTTTTAGAACTAAAGTTTCTTTTATTACGCATTGTGCTTTATTACAAGAAAAAAATATATAGTTTTCAATTATTTTTTTTGTTTTTAATTTATGTTTTATCTGTTTATTTGCTTTTATTTGTTATATTGTTTTTTAATATTTTAAAGCCAGTATGTATGTACTTACTCTACATGCGTGCATTAATATTGTCAGCAATAAAAAAAATGTCTCGAAAATAATGTTCTCAACATGTCATGTCGATTAAATAAAAGGTGACTCATACAACTTCGCCACTTAACACGCAGTCTCCAGAACTCGGCGGAAAATGCTTTAATGGGAACGGAGTGTCTTAACCTAGGTTCCCAGGTTTCTTCTGCCTACTCTGCTATGTGCGGGATGCAGCGTAAAGTTAAAAAAACATATAGAACCACAACCATCACATCCAAATCCTGTAAGTATTATATCATGACCTCTTTGGGGCTTTTACTTGCAACTCCTCCCCCGTTCTTAAATAGAAATTGCTATACGCAACCTGCGTATAACATGTTTGTCACATATTTTAAGTTTGTAGAAAATAATTGTCGAAAATTGCATCAAGCATTCTTACTTATATTAATTAGTACAGGATGATCTTTTGAATTACTAAAAACAGGTAATAATATGAGAATAAATGGCTTCACTCTGCTGGTGCTGGTGAATCTGATTCCTCTTTTACGCTGTATCCCGCACACAGCAACATAAACAGCCGCAGTTTAGTGTTAAGTCACTCCGCTTCCCATTTCGCTGAATTTTGGAGGCATTGCGTTTGAGTGGCGAATATATATATATTAAAATAAATATTGGTAATAATATTTTATTACAAATCGGGTAGAAGATTAATAAATTTTTGATGCTTTCGACTGCCTTTCATGAAAAGTAGAATGGAACTATAAAATATGTATACGCCTATAGTAAGCGTTATTTCCCCTATTGAGCCATTAATATGAATGAGTCTATAAATAGCTGATACAGTTTTGGACTTCTTCAGTTCTTTCATGCAACTTTTTGGAGTTAATAGAAATGTATGAATTATTTTCTAGCTTTATTTCGCATATTTTTTGTTTTTTTTTAGCTTCATGTTCTACGTCTCATATTATATGTATAGCAGAGTAGGCAAAGAGAATCAAGAGAAGTCTTGAGGTTTTGCCAGAATACTAGAATTTGTATGTTGTATGGCGAAACTCAACGCCACATTTTAGATACCAGAGCCGGAGAACGAAAGTAATCTATTCTTCTATTTTCAATCGAACATATAACTATCTTGGTCATAGTCACACATTGTCTTACTATCTTACGCCTCACACTGTTAGTTATAAGTACTTCTGTGTAAATATTTCCCTGAATGGAACTTGAACCCACAACCAATGTCGTCACTATGACGTAAACTTGTGTCACTTGTATACTGGAGGAGTGAAGGCTAAAATTAGCAGTCATAAAATTTTAGTGGCGTATTTCGAGGTAGCATTTATCTTGATTTTGGTAATACATTTTAATATTACACCACCTATAGAACTCGAGGACATTTTTAATTTAGGGTATATGGCGAAATTTCTTTTATCGTAATGTATTTTTTGTATCTAAAACTATATAATGAAATCATAATGATATTTGTCGCTGTTAGTGCGTTACTAAATGTATGCGATAGTTGCGGATTTAGTCAACAGTTCAAGTTTCAAGCTTTTTAAGCTCTACTCCGACACTCAATATACGACCTCGCGAATCTTTGGAAATGTCTCAACACTATTTTTCCTCTGCCAACACAAAAAAAATTTTTGCATAAACAAATATTATTGAGAATAATTAATACAAAGAGTTACCTGGCTTTGCTTTCCGGCGCTACTCTTCTTAATCGTCGCCTGCAAAAGCGTGCTGCGCGTACGCAACCCAACCTCTTCCATATCGGACATGTGGTTTCTTGTTCTGGTGTGTTTACTTCGTCTGGTGTGTTGCCGTTCATTTTGCTTACATTATTTTCTTATTTATTTATCTTTTTTTATTATATTTTGTAGTTATTATTACTATTTCTTATATTTGTAGTAATTATAGCTTTATCTTTTTACACATTAATTTTCAACATTTTTTATATCATACGTGATACTAAATTTAAAAGATTAAATATTAAAATTATTAGCGTTTTCATGATAAGTAGCCTAGGTCTACATGTTAATACTACTTATAGAACTTAGATACTTATTCAATTTGTTAATCATTTTAACTGTTTAGTTTAAATATGTAATGAAAGGTTATATAACTGGATAGAGATACATCCGAAACGATATAGCGACATTTTATGTTATAAGAATATCTCGGAAAAGTTAAAACTGTTTAATATTTACATTTAAAATGTTCTACATGCTGTATCCCGAACACATCAGAGTAGTCAGAGGTAACCTGGGAAGCTACATCGTTAATGTTCACAGATTATTATTTTATATATAATTTCATACAACCTAGAAATAAATACCACAACCAAACTATAAGTTGCGATTAAATTAGATTTTTCTAAGATTTGAACTCAAAACCACGTCGTAGAGTCAATGCGAAGACAAAAAAACATGACTTCTATATACATACAAAGTCCGGAACTAGTACTGGCACAATTTAATTAGTACAATAATAGTGCATTCGTTCAGAATATATAAGTAGATATCGATCAGGTTTAGTTACCATATAAATTAATAAGACAGTAAACAGTTATCATTGATGTTCTCTTGACGCAAATTATAATGCGATGTTTGCTCTTTGAATTTTTTGTGTTCTAATCGATTGGATTTTATTCTCATTTCTGCTTTTTGCAATAACATAATGCAATTATATAATTAAGTCCCACTATAATGCTGCTCTTGCTCGTAGTTAGATAAGAGAATATTTGTTTCAGTTAGTCAGTCACTTAGTCAGTCAGTTTGGCAAAGACTATGTATAAACACTAGTATTTCTATTTTTTTTGCTCCAAAAGACTGAAAATATGAATATTTGATATTAATATCAGCTTGATATCTCCACGCAATCTTAAGAAAAATGATATTTTCTGACATACGAACGGACAACAAGGTGATCTTATAAGGGTTCCATTTTTTCCTACGGAGGTGCGGAACCCCAAAAAAGCAAGAGATAAATGAATTCAGAGTAAGAGAGTAATTTTGAAGTCATTATGAAGATATTATGAGCCATTATGAACTAGGAAGAAGGAACCTACATATATTGACGATACTATGCAATTACAATAGGCTGTTTATTTATGAAAAGGATTACTATTTATATAAAAGAAATAAAAATGGGACCTTTTTGTCAGTTAAGTTTGAATTCTATACTTTTCGTTTCTTTTTTCCTAAGCAATCATAAAAAAATTCTGATGTTATTATCTTGTTATAAAATTTTGCGTATTTCTAATTTATTTTCTTTTATACTTTATTAATTTTTATACTTACGCTAATATGATTTTTAACATTTCAGTTTTCCTGTTCAATTAATTACTTATATTAAAATCATATTTTAAAAATTATTTAGTTATTACAAGCCAGCCGCAATAATTAACAAATTACACAGATAAAAAATGCATTTAAAACTTAATATTTACATTATTACATTAAATTATTTAAAGTTTCAACATATATTTAGTTTTCGTTAAAAGATTTCGTATTTTGAGAAACAACGCACCGTATCCACGCGATCGCGTCGAGCGCGGCTTCGTTACTAATAAATATCGACTATACAAAAGAGGGTGTTTGCCCTTTACCAGCGATTTTATTTTTTTTACACGTTATAGTTAGAATTCAGTAACTCCTTGATTCATATTTATATGGAGAAGTTACTAAATTCTACAATTGAATGAAAATTTATGACTCAGATAAAATTTTAGACAAAAGTATACTTTTGTCTAAAAGCTTTGTGATGATTTTTGAAGGATCTTTTACTTTTATGGTTTTATGGAAAGAAGAAAAGACAATTTTCTTTTGCTTAAATTCGCGCTGTATCCCGCACACAGCAGGGTAGGCAGAGGGTACCTAGTGTTAAGGCACTCAATTCTCCACTTATCGCCGAATTTAGGACTCTACGCCGCGCTTTGCCTCGACACCAGAGCGAAGAAATGGAAATGTAAAGTAAAATAAATATTTCATTTCATCGAGTGGGAATCGAACCCACCACAGCCAGTCGTTTTAGTCACAGTTTGTGCCCCTGCGCCACGACTGGCCGAAGAAGCAAGAGCAGAGAAAAGAAAAGAGCAGAAAAGACTCTGCTATTTAAATGTTAACCTGCACATAGCAGGGTAGACAGAAGATTGAACCTGGGAACGTAGTGGTAAGACACCCCGTTCCCATTAAGGCACTTCCGTTGCCCACTTTCCGGCACATTTTCTGGAGGCATTTCTATTTGGCTCCACTGCATTGCTCATTTAGTTATTTTTTTAGTTCTAAAATACTTTTACTTTCTGAATTGCTTTAAGCATAGTAAAATATTGAGTGTAACAACAAATTGTATATTTGTCTCTAGAATGGTAGAAAATTGAAAAATAGAGTAATTCATCTCTAGGTTCTTACAATCTTCCTTATATATTGCGTGAAAATAAAACAAAGGATAATTAATACATTTAAAATTTAAATATTTTGATGAGTTAAAATGAAAGTCTATATTATATATTAAAAATATTTAATGAAGAGTATAACATTTTTTGTTGCATAATCTTAATAAGTAGTATAGCGGAGTAAATGTCTTAAAGAATGTTTATTATTTTGTAAAATCCTTATAATATTTCCATAACAGAGCCAAAAAGCTTCTGGTAGAAGTGAATAAGAAGTATTCTTACCTAAGACTAAAACAATATTTTATAGGTATATGTAGGTAGTAAATCTTTATAATTACTAATAGTAAATACTAATATTATCAATAGGTATATGTATGTTTTTTTTTTAAAATAATCTTTAAATACTAAGGAACTAACAGTTTATTTTTTAATATTAATCTAAGCTCGCATACACTTCATCTTCTTGGTGGAAGGATCCAGTTTGCAGACTTCGAACGAATTGCACTTCTGGTTGTTACAATATACGCCGGCACCACCCGCTGAAATAAAATGTTTACAAATTTATATATATTTATATAAAGATTTTTTTCAGCTTCACGCTGTATCCCGTAGCAGGATAGACAGACGGAGCCTAGTGGTAAGACACTCCGTTTCCCCCTTTTCGCTAAATTCTGGAGGCTTTGCATGTTGAGTGACGCCGCGCTTTATTTCGACACCAGAAAAAAGAAATGAAAATATCAAATATTTCATTTTCTCGAGTGGGAATCAAACCCACAAACTATCGCGCGTTTGCTTCTGCGCCACAACTGGCCTCCAGGCGATTTATTTTTATTTTTTGAGGGCATCTTTATAAAAGAATCCATTCATCATATCGTGCATCGCTTTTTGCCTTCAGCAGAGACATTGCGTGCTAGATAACATAATTTTATAAGCTTTATCTAAATAATATTGTAAAAAATATCATATTTCATAAGTTGTGTTGAAAATGCTTATATTTATCATATAAGGGCATTGCGCGTTGAGTGGCAGAACTCAACGCCGCGCTTTGCTCTCGACACTAGAGCGAAGACTTTGTTCACACACGTTTGCTCTGCGCCACGAATAATACATAATACATCTAAAATTAATTAGACTTATTAGAGAATTAGAGTTATTAGAGAAAATTCTTAATGAAACATAATAAAGCCCCCAAGTTCATCTCAAGACCCTCAAGTATTTCTATATGAAATTTTATCTCAATCGAATCAACAGTTTGGCCTTCATTGCGTCATAGACAGACAGACAGAGTTACTTTCAAATTTATAATATATGTATAGATTGCTGATATATTTGCAGGGAAACTCATCTCTATTACTTATATTGAGTTGAGTGAGTGTTGTCTTGAGTTCATTCCAATGATGATATTTTTTTAATGAACCGATTTTGATGAAACAACTGTAAATGTTTTGCTGAGTTAAAATAAAGCGATTGGTGAAAGTTTTAAGTTAATGGGTTCAGTGCTTTCGAAGATAAACGTGATCATACATACAGACAGACAGATATTTTTTTTGCCTTTTATTATTTTTTTAAGTGTGAGGAACATATATATATATATATATATATATATATATATATATATATATATATATATATATATATATATATATATATATATATATATATATATATATATATATATATATATATATATATATATATAGAATATATGTATTACTTACATTGCGAATACTTGTCCTTATTTCCACCACCAACTGCAGCAAGGTCTACACAGGATTTGGCGTTGCACGAGTTCGGGCAGCACACCTTGCCGTTGCTACAGTCATAATTTTGAAGGCATTTTGGATTGCAGCTGTAGATTTTTGATGGCAACGGACAGCTGCCTGTGGCTGAAATTATTTTGAAACAATATACGTTAAAAAATTAATAATAGTGTTTGTTTATGTATTTGCAGTTAAAATAAGGTGTGACTTTATAGGAGCAGATACGGCAGAGGGATCCTAGTCTTAAGACATTCCGTTCCTCATTTTCCGCCGAATTCTGGAGGCTTTGCATTTTGAGTGGCGGTACTCAACACCGCGCTTCTCCTCGACACCCGAGCGAAGATATCAAAATATTAAATATTTCATTTTGGCGAGTGGGGATCGAACCCACAACTAGTCGCGTTTACAGTCGCACACTTGATCCCCTGTGCTGAATGACCTCTGCCTGATGAGATTTTAATATGGGAAAATGCTTACTATGCAATCGAGTCACTAGTTCTTACTCCGTTAGTTAATAATTTCAATATATTATAAAAAATTCAAGAACCAACTTGGAGTAAATGTTTTTTAATTTAACTTCTTTGCCAAAACATGTCTAGTTGAACTGGAATTTACTTAGTTCCGTTGCTTTGGAAAGCTAAAATGGTTTGAAGAGAATATACATAGATTGTTATAAAATAATTATTTGACTGTCTGTTAGGTAAAATTAATAATTATAGCGTAAAAAATATCATGGCGCAGAGACACAAGTGTGACTGTTAAAGCGACAGGTTGTGAGTTCGATTCTCACTCAAAAAAATTAAATATTTGATATTTTTATTTCTTCGTTCTGATGTCGAGATAAAGTGCGACGTTGATTTCCGTCACTCCAGACGCAATACCTCACGGAATTCGGCGGAATATGAAGAACGGGGTGGCTTAACATTAGGTTTCCTCTATCTACTGCCTCTATGTGCTGGATACAGTGCACCAATAAGAAAAACAAAGTAAAAGAAGATATTTTAAAATGAAGGTACAAATCTATCTTTAAATAGATACTTACCAGCCTCAGTGTTGCCAATGATAAACACCATGGCGAAGAGTGCAAACGCGATTGTCATGGCACCTGAAACATATTATATAGCTATAGACAATTGTATTTATTTGAAGATGTTTTGTGTACATATTTTTATTTAGTTACACTGTCCATAATTAAGAGGAAAACTTAAATAAAAACATAGCGAGAGGAAAAGATGCTGAATGTTCTTAATTATACCATCAAAATGTAACACGCTTTTACTATTTATTAAGTTTTATATTTCTTATTACAGTTAATTTATTTTTAACTTTTTAGTTCATTTTATTTAACAAATAATAAAAGCTTGTTCTTAAAAAAGATTTTTTTTTAAAATTTTATTTTTAACTTTTTACTATTTTTAATTCAAAGATTTCCTATAACCACCTTCCAGCTACATCATCAGATCAGCTCATGTCATAATAATATCGTATTGACAACCTGATAGGTGAAAGTAAATAAAAGCTTGTAAAAACAACATGTTTTCCTTTATATTAACTCATTATAATATTATATTAGGTAATTACTGGTCTAGGGAAAAAACCTGAGTCCTTAAAGCAATTAGTCAAGTTTTATCAAATTAGAGCAAGTTATTAAGTTCATTTGAGTAAGATTAATATTTATTGAGATCACAGGGTCGTGTTCTGACCATTCAAGGTCAGTTCTGTTTTGTAAATAAAAATATATCTTAGCTTAAAAGTTGTCTTTAAATTCTTCTTTAGGTTTGAATTATTTTTCCATTTTCTCTCGCATATCTATGAAAGTATGTTTCAAAAAACGATAATGAAGTAATGTAGCAAACTTAATGAAGCAAACATGACATTATAAATGTACTATAGGTAAGCCTTGGAAAGTATCCTTAATGTTGCCTTCTGATATCAATCGTGAACTCTGGCATTAAAAATATTATTTCTCAGAGCTTAAATTAATAGAAGGTAAAGAACCGAGCGGTTTGTTTTAATGCTCTCTTTGCCACTAAGTATATGCGAAAAAATTTAAGTAACATTATTTTGTCTCTATTTTATTGGGATGATATTAGGGCAGATTGAGGCCAGCAGTGGCGCAGGGGCACAAAGTGTAACTGTAAAACCGACTGGTTGTGGATTCGGTCCCTACTCGAGGAGATGAAATATTTACTTAAATTTATATTTCCATTTCTTCGCTCTGGTGTCGAGGACAAGCGCGGCGTTGAGTTCTGCCACTTAACACGCAATGCCTCCAGAATTCGGCAGAAAGTGGAGAACGGAGTGTCTTAACATTAGGTTCCCTCTGCCTACCCTGCAGTGTGCGGGATACAGCGTGAAGCTGATATAAGATACTTTTCTCCACTTCAAGATTTTTTTTATACAAATGCGTCTTTTTGAAATTATATTCGGGATTATATAATTGACAACTGTATGAATCTATTTCGATTGGCTATTAGGTCATGTATAATACGTAATACTAGACGTATTCACTTATTCAAGTTTTTTATGGTCATATTTTTTATATTACAAGATCATTGACTATTTAATGAGCTTAGTGATTAATTGTTAAAACAAGTTTTAGTATAGAGTCTATGAATACCTAGATGGAATACCTTATACGGCGACACGGACCGACTACTTGGCAAGTTCGCAACAATTCAAATTAACTAAAAGACGAAAAGGAAATGAAATATCCTTGTAATTTTACGAATTATTATGTAATAATAAACACTCATAAAAAATATTATAAAAACATAAAAAATCATTAGTAACTTGGATATATTTTATTTAGTAATGTTTCATACGGATATGCAATATAAATATAGTACTATGTAGTATTATGCAAAGATCCATATAATTTTATTACTCTAGTTTAGTACTTTGGTAGTATGACACAAAGCGTAAAGCGTTTATTCCTTTAACCTAATCAGAGGTATGTAAGAAACGATGACTACCTTATTACGGTTATGTGGTCATCGTCAATTGAATAACAAGGAAAAGAATTAAAGAAATAGCCTGTCTTACCTTATTTATTTTAGTACTTAAAAATACCCCAATCCCGGTAAGGAGGAAAGTACCTATGTGAACACGATGATTTCTAATCTGCTTTGGGGAAATATTTACACATCATTATTTATTCTGTGGTTCATAGAAAACGTTTGAATCCCACACACATGAGGGTACGTAGAGGAAATCTGGAAACCTAGAGTAAGACACACCTAAGACATTTCGTTCCGACACAACGTTTGATGACGACACTCATAAATAAATCTCTTCTCTCTTTCACTGTAAGTAGTACTAATATTTTTTATATTTGGCCCCTTGAAGCGCAGAATCTTGCAAAACAAATGATACGAGCATTTATGATGTGATGCTATCGGTTTTGCTCCGTTCCGAAAATTTATAAGGTACTTTTCGTGTATGTATATATTTACAATAAAAATTAAAGGCAAAAATCGAAAATTGTAGGTTTTTCATAGAAAAAAATTCATATATTTATTTTTGTAGTTACACACACGTAACATTTTGTCAAATTTTATAAGATGTACTTATTTCCCATTGACCTATGATCCTGAAATTGGTTGAAATTAACCATATGAAAAAAAGATTTTTTTTATTTTCCTTGGCATATTATTTATTCAGTATATTCACTACTTTACGGTCTTACCCATAAATTGCATTGAAATTGAATGTACTGATGATGTTAGAATTGCATGAAATTAAAAAGAATATATTATACGGTAATAGATAATAGATTTTAGCAAACATGCTGATTTGCTTCGCTCAAAAGCGAATTACCGTGAGAACGTATCCTTGACATAAAATAATCTTAAAATTTTGATTTGACTATCCGGTTCAATAATCGCCTCAGAAATCTTAAGCCAACCTCCTTAATATCTTGTTCTGCTTTCTGTTCTAAATATTTCATCACTTCCATTCTAATAAAAAAAAGTTAAACAATAAATACTTTTATTAAAAAATGTACAAAAGAAATTGTTACAGGAATTTATTTTATTAATATGGTAAAACTTTCATTAATGAAGAAGATAAGATGTACTTAAGTATAGTGTTTAGAGAAGTACTAGTTCATTCTCCATTATCCACCTTTATACATATATATGTATTTACCGGAGTAGAAATTCAATTCATAACCATTGATCCCATTCGAATTGGCAGAAATAAATTTGAAATATTACCTTTACTGTTTACTAATATACTCGACACAGGAAAATAAATTTTGCTAAACGAAGAACGCCGAAAGAACATCCGAATTTATTGGACCAAAACATTTACAGGACCTTTCCCTTACCTTTCTTTTGTTTACAACGACAAAAACCTACTAATATATCGATTTGTACCAAATTGATTAACAAATTAAATATATTTTTCTTTGAAATGCTATATTTTAAGGTACATAAAATTATATATGTTCCATATTTGTCAGTAGTCTTGATCGAGAAACTTCTTACTTTCCCAAATTATCAAAACCAATACGATGTTATTTCTCGTTGTTACAAGTGTTAAATTAACTTGAAAAAATAAGTTTCTAAATATAATTTATCCAATCTTGAAGCGTTAGTCACCAAATTCATTCTAAGAAAATAACATAAAATATATAATTATGTGTAAACAACTCACCCATTGTTTGTTTTCCTGTGTACCTGTATGAGCTGTAGAATTCAGTACCACTCTACTTGAGCGTCCTCGCAATACTGGTTATGAGGTTACGCTCTCTACATATTATTAATATATGCGTGAAATACCTAAAGACGTACCTTTTGTGGCACAATGGAAGTCTATCCGCTTCGATGGGTGCGGGTTCAAATCGCCCCATCAATGATGTCATATTTGTCAGCCACGCTGCCAAAAGTGTAGCAAAATTTTGATTACTTACTTAATTACTTATAGTACTCAAAATTATTACACCACTACTGTAATATAGATTGCTTATACTATTTCATTTTACTCATAAAATTTTATAGTACCTACCTTCTTAAATATTTACTAAGAAAACGTATAAAAATTTGATCTCGCGCCTCTTAGTAACCTCTTGAATACCGTCCAAGAAGTTAATTTTTCTTTCCTAAGTGTGGAATAACACAAAAAAAATTTGAAAATACTTATATGTTCTTATTAAATGTTTGAAAGTATATATGGGTATTAAGTAGATATTTAGTCCACCATTGCTACTGTATCTGTGCGAATATTGTAAATCATTAAAGAATACTTTTGTTATCAGTTTTTGTGATAGCAATATTATCCTATGGCCTCTCGTAGTGCAGAAGCTCAAAAGTGCGACGGTAAACGCAACAGATTGTGGGTTCGATTCCCACTCTAGGATGAAATATTTAATATTTTCATTTTCTCGCTCTGGTAACGAGGCAGTTTCGCCACTCAACACGCAATAATTCCAGAATTGGCCGGAAAACAGATAACGGAACGGAGTTTTAAGACACTTACACTAGGTTCCCAGGTTCCATCTGTTTATTCTGCTTTCTGTGGGACGCAGCTTGAAGTAAAACATTTTTGTAAACCTCAAAGAACTCACTCTGTTAATTAACATAATACTTATCATGTTGTGGCTTTTATGTAAACAATGCGGTTTTTTTAAATCTTATTTTTCACACTTGTGGTCCACGTAAGTACGTCAAAATATATATAGATACGCAAGATGCTAGAACAGATGCTCAGTAGAAATGCTGTGTCGGCAACAAAATATATTGGCAGCACTCTTACTTTAATCACTCACTCATCCTCCCGGTGAGGTAAATACGCTATTGTATACCTACGTACGGATGAAATCAGTTTAGTGTACCATGAACTGGTATATCCTGGCGTAACAAGATACTCATATTTAAATGATCATATAGCTATTATGCTTGTTAGGTACTTTAGGCTAGTCGTGGCGCAGGGGCACAATGTGTGACTGTAAGTGCGACTGGTTGAAAGTTCGATCCCCACTTGAAGAAATTAAATATTTATTTATTAATAATATTTCATTTCCTCGAATGGGGATCGAACCCTCAACTAATCACGCTTACAGTAATATATTCGTGCTGTACATAATATATTCGTGCTGGTGTTGAAGCAAAGCGCGGCGTTGAGTTCTGCCACTCAACACGCAATGCCTCCAAAATTCGGTGGAAAGTGGAGAAAGGGGAGTGTCTTAACACTAAGCTCCTTCTGTTTACTCTCTTGTGTGCCGGATACAGTATGAAAGTACTTTATAATATTCTGTGCTAAAAAAAACTTAGTGTCTTAACTGTTAAGACAATCCACTCCCCACTTTCCACCGAATTCTGAAGTCATTGCGAGTCGATCGAACACACAACCTGGTGCGTTTAAAGTCACACGCTTGCACCACGACTGGCCTCATCGTTTTTTTTTTATGCTTGAATTGTTTTGCGCTACAGACTTTTGTTGTCCGTGCCTTTTTTGTTCTTAATTGATTTTTAAAAATGTTAGTTTTTCTTTTTAAAATGTGAAGTGGACTTTAATATCTTGAATGGTCTGCTTTTGTCAAATCCGAGTTCCTTTTGTCAAATCCGAGTTTTTGGCTGTTGATTATGTTGATTGCGGCACAGTTAGTTGTTTCCGTAATATATCTATTGCCTCCTCATCTCTATAGGAAATAGCCATTTTAATGTTATGTTCCACTATATCAGTCACGGAACCTTCATTTGCCCGGCGAATGAACCTGCCGATAGCGTCTTCTTCGGCGTCAGTGTAGTAGATGCATCCTTTTGTATGCCTTGTTAAGGCGACGATTGCATGTGATATGCTGTCGTGTAGGGCGTTTTTAATGGCCTTAGTTTGGATGATTACTACAAACTCGTATGTAAGTCCCTGAGATTCGTTGATGGTCAGGGTGCGTGAGTTTCCCCCCTTTCCGTATCCTTTACTGGTTAGGTCCGCTTTTTCTGCTTGTGTATGGACCAGGTACAGAGTATTGTGGGAATCTATAGGGATGGAAGCACCCGTATATCGCGATTTTCTCAAGGAGCGAGTTATCTGTCGGGCTGAGTAGATTCCGTTATAAACTTCGTTGAGCGCGTATGTCACATCCATTAGCATCTATATGATCTCGCTAGCTCTTGACTGATGGTCGTCACGAGGTTTGGGCCGATATAGTGCATTTGGAAGAGGTTTAATCTGTCGATAAAGGGTAGTTGATTTATGTCCCCGATAAGTATAAGTGTCTTGGCCTTTGATAATATGGCCGCCATTACGATTGCCCCAAAATGGTTCATTAGGACCTCATCCACGAAAAGTCTTGCGGGATTTCCTGTAACACTATTTACCAGAATAGAGGCGATCGTTCGGACTTTGATTTTTGCGTCCCTGGTGCAACTAAAAGGGATCTTACTCCTGAGGTCCTCGGCTGCCTCAGTAGTTGTAGTTGCTACCAGATCTCTATCGGGGATGAAATTGTTCACCACCCAAGTGGACTTACCGCAGCCAGGAACGCCATTCACCCATTTTATGTCAGGTGGCTCCCAATGCTCCCAGATGCTGGTTGGATTTTTTGAAGCTTGAATGGTAAGCGCTGTGTTTAGTATCCTTTGTTCCAGCGCTACCTCCGTGCATCGAGCTATGACGAGGATTGGGTCGTCCGAAGATGTTGCGTACCTGGGTGAGGAATTTTCTACTGTTGACCTGTCATCCTTGTATACAAAGCCATCTTTACCGCTGTAAGCCGCCATATGGGGGAATTTAGGTGGGTTTCCCCTTAAATATTCCAATTTATTATTGTCATATATGGCGGCTTTCTCCTCTTCGAGTAACACTCTAAGCAGACCTTCGTTTCCGAGTTCAAAGGTCGTCCTAATTTTCTCGCAGGTTGCAAGGTTGACTTTGATGGTTTCCCTTACAATTGCTGTGTACTCTAGGAATGCGTTTTGCATGTGTTGCATGGCGTCGTTTGCAGAAGACAGGTCAGGTGCTGTTACTTGGCCTTTGTCTGCTCTAGTGATTCTACCCTTTCTTATAAGTTTTTGTATCGGTTTTAGTATTGTAGGTGGGAAATTAAACTTTTTGCTTTGGTTTTTAGGTTGTTTCTGATTGTTTTGTTGTTCCTCTTCCGAGGCTATCTTCCTTTCAAGGCGCTGCGCTCCGCTCAATGTTGAAGTGCTTGGAATCCCGTCGTTTTTTTTCTTTGCTCTTAAGAAAGCTAAATCTTGTCCTCGATCTTCGTACACAACTATGTTGTACTTTACTGAGGCTGGAATACATCCCAGTAGGTCTGTGACGGCACCTTTTACAAGATCTGCTTTCATTACGTCAACGCTTAGTGTCCGGGATCCGTGTTTGGCTGCATCTGTGTTCACGGTCCCCAGATGGTCGAGCACCTTGCACACCTTGGTGAAAGGGGAAACTCCGTCTTGTCCGTCGAATAGTGCGATGGTCTTGTTTTTAGTTCGAACTATCCGACATTCCCAGTTCCCTAACCTGATGATAGGCATGCTTTCGTAGTCCGATTTCCTCATGGTGGTCTTGCTGGTACAGCCCTTGGTAAGGGCAGCTAGACCAGGTGATATGTAAATGGATTTCTTCGGCCCTACGACACAGAAGCTGAAACCCAGTTTCTCCTCTCCTTCATCCATAAACAAGGCCACAGGTCTCAGTTTCAAACCCGGAGGACTGATATGTCCATTACACAGAAAGCGTTGGATTGTTGTTGGTTGGTCTGTTGATTGTCCAGTTGTAAGATTTTGAGTGGGTGTAGAAGGGTGCTGGACTTTCTTAGTTATGCTTTTTGCTGCTATCTTACTGCCGTTTCTAGCCATGGCTCTCTGAAAGATATCCTCTAAGAACTTTAAGAAACTTGGGCGCTTCTGGTTGTCAGCTATGAGAGAAGCTAAGCCTGGTCTTTCTAGCTTGGTGTTCATTGAAGTTTCTAGGTTCATACGAGCTAAAGAAAACCGTGGGCAGTCCAAGATTATATGCCACACTGTTTCTTCGATGCTAGGATCGCATTCGCATCCTGGGGTTTCTTTCAGCTTAAATCGATGAAGATAGCTAGCAAAACCTCCATGCCCAGTTAATATTTGCACAAGTATAGGGCTCCATTTGACGGTTCTGGTGATCCTGAACGCGGCTATTACATCGGGAAGAAATTCCTTGGTGGTTGCTCCGGTGCTTGAAGTTGTGTACCTATCCTGCCATCTCAGGATAGATTCCTCTCGAATTTTGGTCTTGACGTAGGCCAGTGATGTTTTGACATAGCTGTGAGGATTCGCTGACAGTGCGGCGTTTTTGGCAAGTTCGTCTGCTCTTTCATTTCCAGCTGTTCCTATGTGTGCACGAAGCCATGTCAATTTTACCTCTCTTCCCTGTTCCCTTGTGCGCTGGATATTCCTTTGTATTGCGTTTGCTAAGGGATGAGTGGATCTAGGGTTCCTTAGTAAGTCTAGTGAGGATCTTGAATCACTTAGTATAGTTACCAGAGGATCACAAGTATTAGTAATTTCCTGAGTTGCCCTGTAGATGGCATAAAGTTCGGCTTGAAAGACCGTGCATGAGGGATGTAATGTAAAGGCAAGGTTCATCTTCTCCTTCCCTTGTTCCCACCAAGTAAGTGCAGCACCCACCTTTTCGTTTATCTTGCTGCCATCCGTGAAGATAGTGGGTCCAAGTTTCTGAAGGATGTCCAGAGGTTCAGGGTTGGTGTCATCTAGATTGGCCTCATCGTTACAATTGTCGGTTTGTATAGGTAATTGTTACATTCTGACAATTTCGTTGAAATTGAAGGAGAAATCGTTTTCGGCCATATAAAATATGGCCGTACACTAACGTTTACTAACGTAAACTTAACAAAACAGACTGATGTAAGTATACAATATAAACACATTATGAACATTACTAAGCAGCTTTATTGCATTTTAAAACATTTAAAAATAATCAACTCAACCAATTATTTATTTAATTTAATTTATTTAATTGGTTTTTTATATAATTGAAAAAAAAAGTTTTATTTTTAAACATTTTTAAAATGTTATTCCACACTTAGGAAAGAAAAATACTTATTTTAGAAAACGTATAAAAATGTTTTATTTATTGCTATATAGTAATTGCTAATAAGTTGTATTACAATACCATTCATTCATTTTATAAAATCAGACAAGTAGATTTATCTATCTATACCTTGGCGCCTGTATAATCTATGTTTATGCCACAATTCGCTTCTTTACTCTATCCATAGATAAAAAAGTCAATTCAAAAATTTCGGTTTGTTGATAATGTCAAACTTTTAACGGGTGAAGTTACGCAGATTCCGAAGAGCATTAATTCAATATTATACTTTTATTAATATATATATTTTATTTATGAATGTAAAAGTTAATAATGCTATGGTGATTTAGTTATATAGTGTACATCAATTTATTTTTACGGCATATACTATCATGGATCATTTCACTCAGGTAGGTTTAGATCAAGTTTCTTTAACTGCCACTTTGTGTATAAATTGATTATGTTTTGTTTAAATTAATGAACTTTAAATTCCAGCGAATGTTAGAAAGGGCGAGAGCTAGGCAAGAAAAAATTGATCAGAAATTGGCTAATTCCGGACAAGCGGTACCAAAACGGAAACCGTTGACGGAGAACATAATTAAAAACGAGTCGCCCATTAAATCCCCGATCAAAAATTCTAGAGAATCCATATCATCACCTAAGAAATTTAAAGATCCCATTTGCGATACGCCTGTAATTAAAAAAGTTATTCAAAAAAGTGACCTTACTACTGCTTCGCCTCAGAAGCGTAATGATATAGTAGTAACACGAAAAGAATTCAAAAGTCCGAAAACAAGTTTAAATAGACGCAATTCCGACGTTTCCGTTGAAATAAACATTTCTCATAGGAATGACATTCAAATTGAGGTTCAAGTTGAAGAAAGAGATGCACCCATCAGCATTATTTATGATGCTTCAGGAGACAGTGGCAGTAATGTTATCATTAAAGAAATCGAAGGTTAGTGTTATTTAAATACTTAATTTACCAATGAATTGTTTTATTACTTCAAACTTTTTTAACATTCATTAAGGACTTTAATAAATAAAGAAAATAGTATATAAAATATTATAAAAATTTTAATGTGATTTTGAAATTAGAAATATTTAATATTGATTAACATTATATTTTGATAACATACTGTGTAAATAGTAAATTTCTTTTTTTTCATGTCTAATATAATAACAACTTATTTCAGATTAGATAATTGAAACTTTCTTATCACTCAAAACTTAAAGTTATTTATTATATAATAAAAGGTCAATGCACAAATGGCTACGCAAACATTTTCCTCTATATTTTGCATATTAGTCACAAAAGATAATATTCAAAGAATTACTAAATGTTATTTGCTCATTTGGAACCATAATTAATATCTTTAATGTTGTCATTTCTTCTCTTTTGTTAGAAGTTGTTGGCTTAGGTAATTATTTATATATTTGCCGTGTGTTAGTAAGTTAAATCTATACTAATATTATAAAAAATTTAATCTTAAACAAAACTACTAGTTTGAAAAAATATTTTATTATTTACTCAATAAATGGGCTATCTATTTATTGAAAAAAGTCAAAGTCTAGGCTATATTATATGATTTTAATATTTTCTGTGTAATCCAAGGTGCCTCCAAGTCAGGGATAGACATAGTTTGTGTCTAATTAAGTCTGTACTGTTGGTTATTTCCATTTTAGCACATTGGCAAAGCCAAAATTAAAGCCTAGTAATTTTATATACTAAGGAATTTTTATTTTACTTTCAGATGACACTCCAAAGTTAGGAAGGAAAGCTTTGGATATGGCTGAACAAAGAAATGAAAAGACAGCTGTCCGGAACAATTTCAAATCAAGATTGGATAGACTTGGAAATTTGTATTCTGGTAAGTTAGCATTTTTTATATATTTTTTTATTTGTATACCATGCAGTTTCAAAACAATGTAAATATTACTATTTGTATTAAGCTTTAAACTTTATTTCTTTAAAATATTTAACATCCCTTATAGATAACACCAATAGATAATATTGTAGTATGTCCATATTGTTTTAGTTGTATAAGATATTATTAGACATTATTAGACTAGCAGCCATTGTAGAGTGGTGGTTAGTTTCTGACTGTAAATGTAATAATTGTGAGTTTGATCCCTACTTAAAAAAAGGATTATATTTTAATTGATCACCCTACTTTGGTAGATATTGAGTTCCACTACTCAACATGCAATGTTTCTAATTTTGGTGGAGAAGTCTAGGTTATCTCTGCCTACCCTGATATATGCAGAGGATGCTGTGTGAAGCTGTAAAAAATACTATAAAATAAATTT
This sequence comes from Heliconius himera, assembly GCA_021202915.1. Lineage (NCBI taxonomy): Eukaryota > Metazoa > Arthropoda > Insecta > Lepidoptera > Nymphalidae > Heliconius > Heliconius himera. The sequence goes on along the minus strand of JAJHJA010000461.1, from coordinate 154,997 downwards.
TCTAATATAAATCTATTCTTACAATTTTGAAGCCAGTTGTGGCATAGAAATAGAAGTGTGTGACTGTAAATAATTGTGGGCTTAATCCCCTACCGAGGATATGAAATATTTATTTAAATTTATATTTTCATTTCTTTGCTCTGGTGTCAAGGCACAGCACAGTGTAAAGTTTGGCCACTCATCACACAATGCCTTCAGACTTCGGCGTAAAATGTGGAATAGAGTATCTTGTAAGACACTCCTTTGTGTACTAGTGTTAACTATGTTCCATCTGCCTACCTACTGCTGCTGTGTGCGAGATACATCATGAAGCTAATTTAATTTAAATATAATACTGCATTACAGATAAGCCGGAACTCTCATCACCAATACATCGCACAGAGCAAGAATTCAGTTCAGAAACTCCCCCATTAGTCCCAGAGGCTCGGAAAGCAAAACCTGGTGGAAAGAAATTTGGTAGATTGGCAGCTTTAGCTGATGAAATCAATAATTGGGAGGATGATTTGTCTCATCATTCATTTGTAAGATATTATTTTTTGTAAGTTTTTATAGAATTGATCAAAGTGAATGTGACAATTGTGGATTTAATTGTAACTTCAGGGAATTATTTCCATTTAATGCCTTTGACAAGATTCTTCATTGAGTTCTGACACTTACTACAGAATATCTCTATAATTTAATGCACAGTGGAGAATGGATTATCTGGAGAGAAGGTTCCCTTTGCCTACCCTTTTTTTAAAGCTTTCACACACTGCAAAGTAGGCAGAGGGAACCTTGTGTTAAGACACTCTGTTCCATTTCATTAAAAACATATTAATTCACAGTTATTTCAACACAATTCCCTATGTCAAAATGCTATGTAGAAAAAATCTTGAAACTGCTTTCTTTTAAACAGAAAAAAGAGAAAAAAAATATTTTTTTCATAGAGTTCATCTTAAGTGTAATATTATCAACCTGTTTCGAGGAAATCAACAAACATTTACCATTTTAGTAGAAGAAAAACTTTTTGTAGCTTAACTTAAGTCTGTTTTATTGTGTTTTTATGTACAATTGTTAATTTGTTTTTAATTCATGTTTATAGCAACAACCGGAAACAACAAAAGCTGCGGGCAAAACAAAAGAGGAGAAATTGGACGCATCCACACTTGATGTGTCTATCCATTCACTCAGAGACATCAACAAAGTTTTGCAAACTACTAACAAAAACACTAAGGTGAATAAAAATATATTTGTTATTTTATATTAATATAAATAATATTACTAAAAGTAAAGGTAGACAAATTGTGATATTGAGTTTCATTACTCAACACAATTTTTCGAATTTTAAGCAGAAAGCAGAGAATAGAATGTCTTAATACTGGGTTGTCTATGCTTACTCTGCTATATACAAGATAAAACGAATGAAAAAAAAAACAGCTTCATGCTATATCCCGCACACAGCAGGGTAGGCAGAGGGAACCTAGTGTTATGACACACCATTCCCCACTTTCCGCCGAATTTTTGGAGGCATTGCGTGTTGAGTGGCGGAACTCAACGCCGCTCTTTGCCGAGGTAAAATTTATTTTCGCTCAGGTATCGAGATACCAGAGCGAAGAAAATGGAAACATATATTTAAATAAATATTTCATCAACCCGAGTGGGGATCGAACCCACAACCGTCGTGATACAGTCACACCCTTGTGCCCCTGGGCCACGACGGCCTCAAATGAATGAAGCTAAAATGAAAATAAAATAAACATAAAATTCAAAGAAGCACCAATAATAGTGCACAAACTCTCAAATTTATTCATTTTAGCTGTATATGACTATGAACATGACTATCTAACTTTCAAGACATTTCATTACCCCGATCAGCTTGTCAAGACTGCTTCAAATCGTTTGTTTGTTATGTTTTTCAATGAAACAAAGAAAATTGAGTATTAAGTAGTTGTAATATTTTGCTTTATTATGTCCATAACTTACCCTAGTCTTAAGACTATGAATAAAATGTTATAAGATTTTTTTTACTTATTTATGAATACTCTCTTATAGTCACTCAATACAAATACCTTCAAGAAACCTGTGAACGAGTGCCAGCGGCTTGAGAGACAGATTGTAGCTGAATTGGTAAGTCATAGATATATAAGACTTACCTGTTTTGATAATTTTTTTACAGGAAATTTATAATTATATAAAAAATATATTGAAAAGTATTTATCTATGTTTAAATATTGAAAATTAATAGTTTATATATGAAGTTTCAAAAAATTTTAAGTGATTTGAAGAATTGCATTTCTTAAAACTTATTAATGAAATATTTGAAAAAAAATAAAAGGTAAGTTTTTGTCATTAATTATTTTTTTTTGTTTATTTTTTATATGTTTAAGTATGATACTAACAATATACTATATATTATTTATATATTTTTCCATGCACTTGATTAATAGAAATGTTGCACTGTATATTTTTATTCCTTCTTAATTTTTTAAATTCTCTCTTAATTAATTTCAGTATACATATTTTTTTTTATATTCTATAGATATGTGTATCTATATTGTTAATAACAAATGAGTACCTACGACTGGTCAAGGGGTGGCGGATATTATAATACAATAAGGGTCAGTAAAGGTGTTGGTATTTTAGTTTTAAGTGACGAAGTTGCATCATTACTATACGTTATAATTGTTTCATGTGTTATAATCGATTGATAGCAGATTATAGAGTTCTATTATCTTATTTTACTTCTTCTTCTTTCTTTCATTTTACAATGTAAACAAAGAAACTCAACAGAAGTGACTTAAAAATAGATCTAGAGATTTCAGAAAGCTGTTTTAAAGCCTTAGGAAAATATGTACAATTTTGCTTATAAATCATGTTACACGATACTGTGCTAAATTGCACCATATTGTACTAATATGTAAAGATCTTTCTAAATCTTATGAGGCCATTGTGGCGCAGGAGGAATATATTTTGAATTTATTTTTTTCATTTCCATGCTCTGTTAAAGAAGTAAAGCTCAGCATTGAGTTCTGCTATTCAACACGTAATGCCTCGAGAATTCGACGGAAAGTGAGGACGAAAGTATCATAGGACTGTGTTCCCAGGTTCCTTCTACATACTCCACTATGTGCAGGAAACTATATATATTTTTTAAAAATATCCTAAAATAATATTGTTTCTGTCGATCGCCTGTTCAAATAACATTCTTTTAGCCTTTTCTATAACTGTTATAAGTACTTCGAAATACACCCCTTTTTCGGAACTAATCTTAATGAGTCACACACCAACACATCAAAATTTTACTATAACAGTTAACTATATCATATTCTTTATTCTTATGAAATATTTAATATATATATTTCCTCGCTATGATGACGAGGCAAAGCACGGCGTTGAGTTCCGCCTGTTCAATAGAATTCAAATGCCCGACTTTAATCCATTGTGTAATCTGAATCTTATATCTCAGTTAGCTTATTTTGGCGCCAGATTACGAATACATTGCCATGCCCATACGCAATGGGAAACGTACTCGCGACCTTTGTTAACATGCTTTATTATTATACTGACAACAATGATTTCTGTGGAGTAGATAGCAAATTATTTGTAATTTTATTTATTATAATAACTAAATTATCTGAGTTTGTTAAGAAATTCTAAAATGTATTATATTATTTTATAAAATTACACCTGCTCTCTTCAATTTGTAATGACAAACAAAATATTTCGAGGATAGCATTTTTTTCTATATTATGGCATTTATAGCAGTATTTCTTAATAAATTATATTTTTGATTACATACTGGCATACAAACTATAAATGAACCGCAATAAATAAAAAAAACAGTTGTTTACAATATCTCAAATGACCAGTTCATTCATTAGCATATTTCAAATGACCAGTTCTTAGACAGTAACAACAAAAAAATATAAAAAAATTCTAACGATTCGGTTACATTTATTTCTGAGTCCACTTAATCTCTATTTATTCCACGTACCATAGACAATTTAGTTGCGCACGCGCAGAATACAAAGTATCTTTGTATAGTGTAGGCTAATCTGAATTACGCATCCCGCATTTACATACCTATATACTAAACTGGTTTACACTTTTGTTTTCAATACCACAATGGCTCGGGATTTAAAGAAAATTTGAGGTTTCTACGGCTAAGCTGACACAGTTATAGTTTATTGTTTTAACGTTTACAGCAGTGATTCTCAACCTTTTTTTGTTGCGGCACATATTTAAGGATTTCAAAATTTGGCGGCACACAAAAAAAATTTGGCGGCACGCAAAGAGAAATTAATTATTACAACACACTGCATACATAGTTTATGACAAAAAATTTAAATATACGAATTTATTTTTTTGTGGATTTAAATATATATTCATGTTAAAAATATTTTTCTTTTTAAATGATATAATTTAATTATATTAACATTATTATATATTTCCAAATTTTGGCGGCACACAAAAGTGCCTCGGCACAGTGGTTGAGAATCACTGGTTTAGAGAGTGTTTTTTGTAATGAGAATGGATTTCGTCATAAGGAATGTACATGAATCCTTTTGTGTGCTTTTTTATGTGTCTCTCGCATTGTGTGGGGCCAGCAGAGAAAACTTAGAGCATATGTTAGTAAACACTTCTCCCTTTCTAGAGTTCAGTACCCAAAGGGTAAAATGGGATATCATTTTCTCTGTCCGTCTGTCACCAGGATGTAACTCATGAACCGTGATAGTTAGAAATTTGCACAGGTGACGTATTTCTGTTGCCGATATAACAACAAATACTAAAACAACACAATAAAACAAATATTTGTATTTACCATTACATTGAGAGATTTTTAGATGTCAAGTCACATTAGGTCACTCTTCTAACTAGACCATTGAATAACTTAAAATATTTCACTTCTTTTCCCAAAAGAAGCAAATAGATATATATCAAAGTCCTCTTAAATGTGCCACGTTGACGCAGTTTCGTTTCTGAAGGAACGAGGAACTGTTTCCCCTTAAGTTTAGTAAAATTGGGAAACCACTCCACTTCCGATACTCAAAACGCAATGTTGCGAAAATTAGGTGGAAACACCAGGTACCATTCTAAATACGGGATACAGCGAGAAACTCAATAAAAAAACACTAAAAAATTAAATAAACCTTATCACTAAATTATCAAAATAGTATTAAACCAGTTTTGTTTTAGATATTTTTTGTATGTCACATTTATTTGTGTTCAACGTTCTTTAATTTCAACGCTTTGTTTCTTTAGTATATCACAAAGGCAGAAATCTTAAATATACAAATACAAGGATATTACGATCGTGTCTTGTAACATTTTAATCTGATATTTTGTGACCCGCGTCTTTATAGCTCGTCCTTTTGACAACTTAAGACCATATAGATAGACGGTTGTTTTTTTTTATTTTCATGTAATATCTCTTCAAGATTTTATTTTATCAAGGTCTTTTTATAAAATCACGTCTAAAAGTTTTTATGGAATTGATAAAAAAAATACATTTGTGTGTTTTAAAAATAGCGTGTGTTTATTCTAAATGACTAACGACGTTGTGCGTTTGACATTTTGATATTCAATTACGCTATGTAAATATGTACATTTACTTAATAAATGCATTATTATTATGATACCATATAAGAAAACTAATAACTTATTTTTTTTTTCTAATTTTTCTTTCCGCACGTGTTTTGGGCATTGCATGTTAAGTTGCGGAAGCCTTCGATTGGGTATCGAACCCACAACCATCTCGTTAACAGTTATATCCTATCCCTAATGTCATCCTAATCATCCTAATATCATTATTATCGTTATTTCATTTCGTGCTATATCGATATTATTTACCCAAATTTTACGATTCCACAAATACAATACAATATTATCGATTATTTCGTTTTAACACCGTTTCTCGTAATCAATTAAGACAAAAGCGTGGTGTATTACGTAACCGATATATCTGAATCACAGCTAAATCAGTTTTTTTTGTTGCCCTTTAACCGTATATGTTTCCCATTTTACGATACTATTTAATGTGTTGCTTTGGTCTCAATTTGGGTGGTCTTTTAATGTTATTTCACCCGTGTCCTAAGGTTTTTGTCAAGTCAAAGATTTTAAAATATCATCTTTTAGTTAGTATATAAAATACATAAGTAGATACTTTACCTAAAGATTTAGTGAAATGAAAATTTTATTATACTTATTTATACTATGCGTCTTATTATTACTTTTGTGTTAATATTCGAAAAACAAGAAGACCAGTCGAAATTCGAAAACAAATAACCAAGTTAGACCATTGTTTATAATCCATTTCTTCACAGAGATGGTGTCATATGACGTCGTGACGTTACGTTAGTGAGTTTAAATTTCACTCAGATCAATATTGATAATGGGTATTGAGCGCAGCGCAGTGAAATAAAGCGTCTCATTCTATACCGAATGGATGTGGGTTCGATCCTCTATCGGGGGAATGATTATATTTGCATTAGCCCGTTTTGATAGAAAAAATACTGTGTTAAGTTGCACTACTCAACACGCAATCTCTCGAGCAACCAGGCAGAAATAGAGATCAGAGTGTTTTAACTCTAAACATGAAGCTGAAGAAGGATATATTTCCCTTCGATTTAACAATGCACATGTGTATGCATTTTGTTTCTTATCAATACTCAACAGTATTGATAAGAATCTAAAACGCCACCAAACCAAATCTACCTAGCAAAATGCGGAAGTTGCGTAATAAATATTAAAAAAACGCTTTTTATTATTTAATCTAAAGTACGACTTAATTTTTCGTCATAAATATTTTACAGTTCCACGTACGAAGATCGTAAACTCCCAACGTTCTCGAACTCCTCCACGCTATAATATTTCGCATAATATGCACGCACGAGTGCTCCTTTTGTTTATAGCCGAGCTTTTCATATATTTTACGATTTCACAGAGTATAAGCTTTTGTTCTAAATACCTCAAAAGTCCATTGTATTCAATGGTAGGTATGGCCATGTTTATTGCCGAACTTTTTCATGGTTTTTTTGGGGTTCCGTACCTCATAAGGTAAAAACGGAAGTATTATAGCATCACTTTGTTGTCCGTCTGTCAAGAACGTAAGACACAATGAAAATTGTATATGTTAAAATTTTGTCAAAAATTAACCTAAATTAACAAATTATGTTAATTTTTTTTAATTTCTAACTTTAAAAAAGCTTTACTTATTCTATATAATCTACACGTTAAAATATATATAAAAAAAATGTAATTTTTATATCTTAGTAGGTGACGCGGCTAACAAAAATGACTTAGAAAATGGTATTCCCACGGGTGTGACTCGTAATTATTATGGTAATTGAACTTGCTAATCGTAGTAGTTGCTTACGTACTTTGTAATACCAAGTCTTCTTATAACGTTTATTGTTTTTTTTGTTTTTATATTTATAAATATGTATTGTGCGTTTTGCGGGTATGTAGGCGAAAACATAGAATATTACGCCGTCGTGGCTCAGTGGCACAGCGTCGCTGTTGGGTCGATTAACATTCGGGGGTATTAATTACTTAGTATTTTCGTTTCCACCCCCTTTTAACATGACATGGCGCAGTGGTGACTTCTACCACTTGGGCACAAAAATTCGGCAAAAAGTGGAACAAAAAAAAAAAAATGTAGTGTCTTTACACTAGGTTCTCTCAGATTACTACAGCGCATGCAGCGTAAAGCCAAAAAAAAGTACAGAGCTAACTTTTTTTCCCCTATTTCGAGACATTGCGTAAAGAAAGTAAAACTATAATGGCCACAGATATATTTACCGGTCTTCCACGATGTAATGTCAACATCTGACGTAGTGATGCGCCCCACATCCCGGTTACGTGTCAGATGTTACGTAAACTGACGTAAAAAACATTTTGTCCCACTTACGGGACAACATTATGTATTTATAAACAGACAGACATCAGCCCACATGATGATGATTTGTAAACAAATAAGTATTGGAGATTTTGTATTGATGTTGTTATTTGTCTGTTTAAGTCATTAGTTTAGATGTATTGATTATAATTGGTGATGATTGTGATTATAATTGCTTATAACTTGCGCTACGGTGTATTAAACAGCATCGTGATTGTAAACGCGGTGAATAGTAGGTTCGATTCCTACTCAGAAGAAGTCCAGTAAATTCGACGCCTCAACAAACAATATCTCGATTCGGGCGAAAAATGCAGAATAGAGTGTCTTAACACTAGGTTGTAGCTTAACACTAGCTGGCTTCTCTGTATGCGGGTTATTGCTTAAAAAAACCATATACTTATGTGTAATAATAGTAGATTAGACAGTGGCGAAGCTAGGTATTTGCTGGTGGTGCAGCTTAGGACTTGATGCCCTTTAAAATGTTCAAAATAATTTCAGATTTCAAAACAGTAGAGTAGATATATATATTCTTTTATTGCTTCAAAACTATAATAACTAAATAAGTTATAATATTATATTTTGGTACAAATTATTGCAAACATTTAAAAAAGGACATTACGCGCTTTTTGACTAGCAAAGTTATTATTCACATTTAAAAAATCAATAGTGTCGACTAGTTCATGTTCGATTGAACTGATAGCGAGATTGTATTTTTTATTTTCATTCTCTCATTTTTCTTGTACATTTCTTAATTCTTGATTGAAAAAAAATTAGAAGAATTGATCGTAGACTTTAATGCCCCTTTCCTGTACCTACTATAGTATATAGGTTAACTCAATAATAATCTTGTGCACACGCGTACTACGTATATAGTAATCAATGAAGCGGCAAAATTTTTTATTATAATTTCGCTTCGAATTTTACATTTAAAATGTTTTTTCCCAATCTGGATAGACATCTTACGTAGTAATCAAATGTGCGAGTAATGGTTAACGAAGTGAGGGGAGAAGGTGTCCTGATCGTTATCATCACACCTGCTCACTGTAAATGTATCCACAGCGTGTTTGTATTACTATTTACTGGTGTACTATTTGATATATTTAGCGCAACTGGACATAAGCTGTTAATTCGTGACGTTAGTGCAGGGTAGGCAGAGGGAACCTAGTGTTAACACACTCTGTTCCCCACTTTCCGCCGAATTCCTCCACATTGCGTGTTAAGTGGCGGAACTCACAGCCGGGCTTTTCCTCGACACTAGAAATTAAAATATAAATTTAAACGATGAATTAAAAATTTAAAAGATGAATATTTCATTTTCTCGAGTGGGGATCGAACCCTCAACCAATCACATTTACAGTCATACTTTGTACCACTGCGCCACGATTGACCGTATGCCGTTATAATTGATAGATTTCTATTAAATTGGTAACTCAATTAAGAAACACGACGCTAAGCTTGCGATTGTATATAAACTCTTTTTTGTAAGGTAGCTATAATATTCTGTAACAAATATGAAAAATGTGTTAGCGGTCAATTTATGTATTATTTATACGTAAAATCAACCATGTGAAACTTATAGAGGTCGTCATGGCGCGCTGGAACGATGTCTGAGCAGAAAAGTGATGATTGTGAGTGCGAATCCCACTTTAAGAAATTAATCTTACATGTCTCTCTTTAGCTCACGTGTATAAAAATGCGGTGTTAAGTTCCACCATCCACTTTTTTTCCATTTATACTGGAAAGTGGAAAACGGAGTGTCTTAACACCATATTCTCTTACCTACCTTGCTAACAGTCTATCACGTGTAGTCGGATACACCGGAAAACTAAAAAAAATTATTTAAATGCAACAAAAGGATATAATCTATATTAAGTATATGTACATATTTTGTAATAATTCTCTATGACATTTTTCAATAGGTCGTTAGTGTAATGCGGGTAGGCAATGAGGTCTGTTTATCTTGATACTTCTGGCCTCCGCATGTGTGTCATTGTCACTGAGCGGTGGACGAGTTTTTTTTTTAACTTATCTCAAAATTGTACATCAAACTACATTATTTTTCTTAACAAGCAATCAAACCACATATCGCATCTTTAGAATTATAGAGACCTTTTGTCAGAAATTGACCTAAAACGACGCTGTACACAGCGGGGTAGGCAGAGAGAACTTAGAATTAAGACACTTGGTTGTTCCCCGCTTTCCGGCTCCAAAGGCCGGCGGAAAGCAGAGAACAAGGTCAATTTCTGACAAAAACTCAAAATCATGGTTTTTTTGATTAGGTTACTATAATTCTAACTCTAGGCGCGATATTATGTGCCTTATGTAGATATTTTCATTTGTAATAGACAAAATTTGTACCTAATTTTCTGTTCTATTTCTTTGGAAAATGTAATAGATTAATGATTTACTATTGTTGTTTTGTATGGTTCATAAACTCTGCTAACCACCACATGTGTGGATTTGTGAAGTGACACAATTAAATGTGTTGTGTTCAATACGTGCTTGCGAAGCAGGCAGTGCATCTAAATTTGAATATTAGTATTATAAAGTTGAAGAGTTCATTTGGTTGCATGCTCTTATCTCAGTTCGAGATGAGAAAAATATTTTTGTATTGGTCCTATTTGCACTGAGAGGCGGTCATGTCGCAGGTGCATAAGTATTCGACTGCAAACACGGCGGTTGCGCGTTCCATTTCCACTTGGTTGTATTAATAAATCTTTTATATTTTAATTTCCTCGCTCTGTTCACATGTTCCGCCAATACCTTGATATCTCGCTCATCGCAGGTAACAGTTAATACTAAACTGTGACATATCACTTCTTCTCTAATTTATTAAAGTCACAAAACCTGAAGCTTTTTTAGAACATATTTTTGTATATAAATTATAAATATATAATTGTACATATTATATTGGGACGTTTCTACTATAAATATCTATTCAATGTAGAATATAACTGCTGAACTATAACCTAATGTCGCTATGTACCACACGCAAGTAACCTTTTTTTTGTTTGCCTCATTGGAGTTTGAGTCCAAAACGGGTCAAGCAAAATAAGAGGCTTATATTAACACTATCCATGATTAACTTTTCCCATGAGTAAAATCGTATTAGAAATCTAATATCGACAGTGAATCAAAATATATTTTTGTCCTTAAACTAAATATAGAAAAAAATCGATTCTTTTTTGTAAAATGTCGTAATATTAGGTTCCGTATATTAATTTAAAATATATTATTTATAACGATCTAATCAATATCACCATTTTCAATTCGATCGATATTCTTCAAATCAATTACAATTTTCTGCATTATAAACATATTTATTGAGTTAGCTAGTAGACGACCACGACGCGCGACGTCGTAAAAAATCCTATACGAAGATATTTTTATATGATTCCCTTATAAGTCAGTGTTATTGTTTTTATATTCTAGTATAGGAGATACTCAAGTAAAGTTATATTATTCTACAACCATGCACGAGATATTGATTCGTAGTAAGAATTAATAGGATTTTCCAGACGACCTATTGTGTGATGTAGATCTTTTTTCATATTGATACGGAATAAAAGAATAGAAAAATTATATGTTCGTGATACGTCTTTTTTTCGCCTTTTGTATTTTTTTTAACACATATTTGTTTTAATTTTGTTTCGATTTTGAGCTTCTGATAATAATTTTTGAATATAATTATAATCTTAATAAGATTATATCTAAATAATATAAAAATTAGAGGCAAGTCGTGGCGTAGGAGCTCAAGTGTGTGATTGTAAACGCATGATTGTTAACGCGAAATTTATATTTTAATTTCTAGTGTTGAGGCAAAGCCGTTGAGTTCCGCCACTTAACACGCAATGCCTCCAGAATTCAGCGGAAAACGGAGAACGGAGTGTCTTAACACTAGGTTGCTGTATGCGTGGTACAGTGTGAAGCTGATTTTTTTTTCAATATAAATATAAGTATTTATTACATCATAAGGACAATAACATAACGACGTCAATGTTTATTTATAAACACCTGTAATAGAATATGCTGTTAAAGGTGACCAACTGAAACCACCGCGTTGGTTTATCTATGCTGACAATGAAATGTAACCTAGACAATATTATTAGCTTCCGCATTATTCATAGACTACACACAGAACCTATGCATACATCATTACAGTTTACGGTTTATTTAAGATATTTCATGTTGAATGATGGAACTAAACGCCGCAGAGTTCTAATATTTATAACGGTCTATGCGGATAACATAATAAGAAGTAGGAATTTAAATTCAATGTATTCTTGACTCAAACAGATTTTTGCATACACTTTTGACAACCGGGTCGTTAGGCAGTTTTGATGTATAAACCCTAGTGAAAAAAAAACCCGACAAGCGCCAGTCGGGCTCGCCCACCGAGGGTTCCGTACAAAAATTGGAGGTCTCAAGCTTATTTTGAAATTCTAGCTTAGCTTAGCCAGAGCTTGATTTAACCACAAATGTATAATTTTCTGATTTTTTGCAAAAAATGCTAGCTGCCCAATTCCATAATCCTTTTCCATAATTGCTAGGTTAACCGAAGGTATCTTATTATTTTTAATTTTAGTGTTGAAATACGCTTTTTTTTGTCATATAAATAGCCATATCTTTTTTTTTTTAAGTAAATGTAGAAATAAGTTTTTTCAGGAAACCATGTGGGCCGTAGATCTGAGTACATGGTTTGAATTACAACTCAATATCTCCAAGCTTTCCTGAGATAAAGGCTCTTGACAGACAGACGGACAACAAAGTGATTTTATGAGCGTTCCTTTTTTTAAAGGTACAGGACCCTAAAAATTAGCATTTTCTAACAGCGATCGGGTGATGATCAGTATTTGAAGCCATACTCTTATTTCCTCCTTCTGGTAAAGAGGCAAAGCGCGGTGTTGATTTCCGCCACTTAACACGCCAGTGTGCGAATACAGCGTAAAGCTAAAAAATAAACTTGACTGCAGCTTGGCTTACCTACTAACAATTTGACACGTTCGATCGAAATGTCTAAAGTTTAGATTCTAAAGTGATACAAAGGCTGTTCTGTCAGTTCACGTTTTTTCGCGTTTAGTAGAGTTTAAATCTATATACATTAAATATTGTACATATTAAAGACTTATATAAATAATATTATTAGATCCTATTAAACAAAGTAAGCTATACTAGACTAGCTTAGCGAGGTGCACTCGTTGAACTTTTTGCCCGCATTCCGCTTCCCCGTTATCCTATTATGGCGTATCTCGACGACTCGATTGTTTGTATTACCCAATAGGCATTGGGTACTTACTATCTTTGGAGTTTATTGTTGTAGCGTTTGTTTGTTTTGACATGTAAAATCGATATTATCGGTTTATAATTTTATTAATGAAATTAGTTCGTCGTGGCGCAGTAGCACCCTGTCGGAATGTAAACGCGACGGTTGTGAGTTCGAATCTCAGTCAGGGAACTGATTATTTTTATTGGCAAAAACATTTCTTAACAAGATGTTTCCTGTGTCTACCGCGTTTTTAATCACCTTCACGCTGTATCCCGCACACAGCAGGGTAGCCAGAGGGAACCTAGTGTTAAGACACTCCGTTCCCCACTTTCTTCCGAATTCTGGAGGCATTACGTGTTGAGTGGCAGAACTCAACGCCGCGCTTAACCTCGACACGAGAGCGAAGAAATGGAAATATAAATTTAAGTAAATATTTCATCTCCTCGAGCGGGGATCGAACCCACAACCAGTCGGTTTTACAGTCACACCTCGTTTCGCTGCGCCCCGACTGGCATCAAAAATGAAAATTTTTAATTAAAAAAAATAATAATAAAAAAAAAAGATTTTTTTATCGAATTTATTGTTACTTTAGTATTATTACTATTTGTCCGTACTGCTTAGATGCTTTCTTAAAATAATTCAAAATGTCATTTTCCTTATACGTTGTACAAAAAAATTATCGAAGTTAATTTATTGTCCGGCAAGTATCACGCCATATTGATCAACCAATAGTAGGTACCGTACCTGGTACACGCCACACGTTGTGTATATTGACATATAACGGGGAATTGGGAATAACCGCCTTATTTAATTGCTGGTTGTGGGTTCGGTTCCCACTTAAGGAAATGAAATATTTAATATTTGCATTTGCTAACTCTGGTAACGAGGCAAAGCGCGGCGTTGAGTACTACCACTCAACATGCTGTGCCTCTAGAATTTGGCGGAGAACGGGGAACGGAGATGTTTTAATGGAAACGAAGTATCTTGACACTAGTTTCCCAGGTTACCTCTGCTACCTAGCTATGTAAATATAAATTTAGATTTAGAATACGCGACCATTGGATAACACGTTCAGATTTTTTTAGGGACTATTAAGTTACAACTTAACCATCTCTTCATGGAATATTCTAAATAATAAAATTTCTATATATCTAATTTCTATATATAATTTCAAATTGCATCATGACATAGTATGATTTTATTTTATGTAACAGGATTACTGCCCCAAATTATTTAATCGATATTTAACATCATTTTACGTATATTTGCCTAGTAGGTCAGTCCTTGACTAAACGCGGCGAGTGTTCTCATTCGAAAAAAATACATATAAGTTACAAAATAATTTTTATTTCACACTCTCTTAAGAAACTTCCGTTTTTCACTCTCCGCCAAATTCCGGAGGCATTGCGTTTTAAGTGGCGGAATTTAGCGCCGCGACTTGCCTTATCACCAGAACGAGGAAATGAAAATATTAAATATTTAATTTCCATAATCAGGAATCGTAACCACAACCAGTAACGTCTACAGACAGTCACACGCTTGAGTCCCTGCACTACGACTGGCTTTAAAATTTATTATATTTAATTAATTTAATAATATACCGTCAAATACTAAACGTACACGTAACGTAAGCAATATCTAATGATGCTTATACCTACTACATTTGAATGGTTATTGCATTTCTCATCGTAACAGTGCGTTGAACTCGGTTTTTGCGTATCGGTTGCCGGTCGCGTAGTTTTTTTTATCTAGATGCTGAGAAACACTCCTTGTTTGTGAGTGCATCGAACTCGACGTTATTGTACTTGACTTTTTAAATGTTTAATAACTATTTGTTTATATTTCATCATGTCTTATATTTTAAAATCAAATTAGCTTCACTCTGTATCCCACACACAGCGTGGTAGGCAGAGGGAACCTAGTGTTAAGACACTCCTTTCCCCACTTTCCACCGAAATTTTTTAGCCATTGCGTGTTGAGTGGCGGAACTCAACGCCGCGCTTTGCATCAACATGAAATGGAAATATAAATTTAAGTAAATATTTAATCTCTTCGAGTGGCGATCGAACCCACAAGCAGTCGGTTTTACAGTAACACTTTGTGCCCCTGTGCCACGACTGGCCTCAATGTTAAGTGAAATTTTCCAAAAAAAAAACAGCAGTGAAAACTGCATTTTCATTTTAAATGGTTAAGCCGTTTCTTATATTGGCACAAACGCACAAACAATAATTTAAAAAATCATTGCTTTAGTTTCTATTTCATTGTTAAATGCCACCGGTAACAATTTTTCTCATGCATCTTCACAGTGAGGTCGTGGCGCAGCGGCACGAGGTGTGACTGCAAAACCGACTGGTTCTGGGTTCGATTCCCACTCGAGGAGATGAAATATTTACTTAAATTTATATTTCCATTTCCTCGCTCTGGTGTCGAGGTTAAGCGCGGCGTTGAGTTCTGCCACTCAACACGCAATGCCTCCAGAATTCGGCAGAAAGTTGGGAACGGAGTGTCTTAACACTAGGTTCCCTCTGCCTACCCTGCTTTGTGCGGGATACAGCGTGAAGCTAATTTATTTATTTTTTTATCTTCACAGTGAAGGCACCGATGAGTTACGATTTTATTATAAATATAGATTAGTAGCGCTAGTACATAATATTTAGTTAAGCAAATGCAAAGGACTATTCCTCTCGAGATCCGATTTTCTTAAATCTATTAAATCAATGTTTCCAGAGTATACAATGCCTAACAGAGTTCTATATACTTAAACGTCCATAGAAATTTAGTAAAATAATAGCTTTTATCAAAGCAGTGTTCTATATTATACTTTATTAATGTTGGTGCACACGGAAGATATTGACCCATAATATTTGGGGTATGTCTATCATAATATTCATGCTTTAGGGTCACTTTAAAAACGATTGATTATATTAAACGCATGTAAACTTAGATGAAATAGGGGTGGGGTTCCAATCTCATAAAATAATCTATTTATTTGTTTATTTTTTTTAATGTACCTTATATTAATGTCTTTCTTCAAATATGAAATGAAGATGTAAATTACTTTGTTAAATAAAATGATTATAGAGAAAAATACGTAAGCATTATATATGATGCTTGAATTTTTCATATTTTTTGTTACTTTGTGTTGTAATCACGTTTAATATATATTTTTAATTATACATTCGAAATTTCGAGGTTAGGCAAAGGAGACCTAATGTTAAGACACTCCTCATGTACCGTCCAATTTTCGATACATTGCGTTTCTTTTACTGAAGTGAGGGAATGAAAATAATCCATTCACCCGAGTAAAAATCAAACCCAAAACCGCTGCACCACTGTGCCACGTTAGTCACAAATTTACTTGTTTATTTATTTTTTTAATATAATTTACATTCAACATGTAACTTGACCTCGTTATTAGATGATTTTGATTCGGCAGAGTGCTAAAGCGGTTGCGTGTTTTTAATTAGTCAACTGCAAGGACGCACTTAGTCTCGGATGGAACATTGAGTGCTACTTATTTGAACTAAGCTATACTCTGTAAGTAGCGGATAAGAATCTACGTAATAGTATGTCATAATTTTATTATTTGCGATTATTTTGATATGATGGATTTAGTAGGTTCCTAGTGGGAACCTAAAATCTAGGTACATGATTTCCTATATGTGTTACGAATGCCCTTCAATATGGTTTTACATTTAATAATAAATTAAAATTCAGTAAATAAATTATGCTAGAGATTTTTTTTTTAATAAAACATTACCATACCATTAAAAATTATGAATTTTAAGTAAATTTAAATAATATATGTTGTTTTTGCTTGACTAACTATAATGTACTTTGATACCTGGTTACCTACTGAAGACAGATTTTTCAATGTCGTTTATAAATATAAATAATTTGACTAACCAATATAAACGAACAAAAAATATTCATTTTGTGTAAAGGAAACAGAAATAATTATTTATTCTGTTATTTGTGTTTTTATCTTGGCATTAGAATATAAAATATGGATTTTAAAATGTCATTGATTGTAATTAAAACGTTGCACGAACGTTAACTGATTACTCTTCGATCGTCAGCAGTATAACATTATTATTTTATTATACATACAATGATTTTTCGATCGGTAGATAAGAGGAACCTAGTGTAAGATCCCTAGTGTTCTCAAAGGTTGCGTTCCCCACTCTCCGTCCAATATCGAGACATTGATTGATTTTCAGCGGCCGATTACAAAAAAATTTGCGATTAAATACACTTTTACAACATTCGTAAAGAAAATTTCACAATACTATTTCACTTTGTTGATCTGAATCATTCACTTCTTTGTTTTACTCAAGAAAAGAACAATGTTCTTTGTGCTAATTACTCGCGTTCACACAGTATTTAAATTGTTGTCATCTTTATCTACATTTCAATAGAGTACATTATTATACTACAATAATCAGCTGTTCCGTCGTCAGCGCTAGCTGCGTCGGTCTTTGTGTTAGACCGAGACGCTTTTGGAGACGCTCTGTTTGCTACGACAAAATAAATGAAAACAAATAATGGCCCTTCCCGCTTTTCTTTTATTTGTTTATGCATAGATTTATGGTTTCTCTGTTTAGTATAGCTATTGTGAAATCGTACGATATTTTAACTTGTCTACATTTCATATTTTAGTAAAAATATATTTTATATAACAATATAAACATACAATGATGTATGATTAATGATGTTGACAGTTAGTCAGACGTCGCGACGTCCTGATTAACTGAAAACGATACGTCATCAACGAACTCTCGTACGGAACTGCAACGTCCCGCGTGCGGTGCGCGTCAAAATAATTATTATCGGCGGCCGGTTTCCGCACGTGTGGTGCGGCGTGGTGCGCCACCGGGGCCTGCGCCAGTTGACTGCTCGCCGCCTCCCGAGCCTCACGCACGCCACACACCACACTATCCCGCAGCTCCCTGCTCCCCTGACCTAGCCATATTGCGTAACTGATACAATACGTCATGATGCAACTTCGTCACTAGCGCACGACACGTGCTCACCCCGCGGTGTCCGCCGCCCTTGTCCAATCCTAGGAGGACGAGGGGTACCGCCGCGTCTCCGACACCCAATCGCGGCTCGTTTACGAGTTCAACCCGACGAAACGCGGAAATTACCGACAGGAGCCGAAAACTGCGGCAACCCCCAGTGCAGCTTCAGCCCCCAACATGGCGACTATGGTCGCCGCGCCGGCTACGATCACCAAAAAGCCGTCCATAAAAAAATACCGCGCGCCGACGCCGCCGAACAAAATATTGGACGAGAACAGTGAAAGTGATAAAGACAAAGAGAACAATGTGGTCGAACGGGAAGAAAACGATAACGACCAATGTATACAAACAAAACAGGATGACAAACCGGCGTTAGAGGGTTCGCCGGTAATTCGAAGAGTCGGGCCGAGATTGAACGGCAATGTTGACAGGAGCTCCGTGCTTTCTAAAGCGGCTATGTTCGAGGCCGGCAGCCCCAGGTCCAAGGAGAAAGATCCCGCCGAAATGTCACTCAGGGAACGCAAAGCTTTGTTTGAAAAGAATAAGGGTGCCGCAATTCTGCCCAAGGCTGCCTTCGGGCTCGCACCCTCCGTTAAAACACTCCACGGAGACGCTAAAGGTAAGTCAAAGTTTATTTTTATTCAGTGCCAATGGAAATACACATACATGTCTATTTTATATGTAGTATTTCGTTATAGAGAGGTTGTCACACGTTTTTATACTTTGACACATAACTTAGATGTTTTTTCACAACATTCAGTTAGTTAGTTATAGAAGTTATGTTAAACTTAATTTTAGGACAAATATATTATTATGTCGAAATCCATAATGCTTGAAATAATAGATTTTTTTATATTTTTTTTATTAAAGTTAATTTTTTTTATTAATTTTTTTTTTTTTTTTTATAAAATTATTATATTTAATTGCAATTAAGAATTGAAATTATAATGTAAAAAAATTAAGCTGTTAATAGTGAATATATAGCTTCGGCTTAAACCCAATTTGCGTCATAGCAAATAGATAAATAATATTACTGTTAGCCTACTTTTAACAAAATACATATTGTGGTATTGGAAACAAACAATGCGATGTCGTGTTTCCAATAGTTTTATAATTATACGCATATTTTTTAAAAAAATTACGTTTTACAAAAGTTTACATGCGAATAAGCTGAATAAATAATGACTACAACCATATTGTATTAAGAACAGGTATATTCTTTTTATAAAATTTCGCATAAATTTGACAATTTTATTTAGATGAAATCTAGATATTATCCCGTTAGGATTACAATATCAAAAACATAGAAAGCATTCTTTAAGTAAAGTTAGTGAAATAAACAAACTGTTTTTACAATAATATCTTAGAAGGAATTCAAGTTATTGCCTAAGCATGATGTAATGTATAAAATCAAACATATTTCAAAAGTCCTTAAATATTTATATATATTTAAGGACTTTTGAATATGTTTATATGACCGAAGTAATAATAATATTTCGCGCAACTACTTCGGTCAGGCCCTCCAAAACTGCACAATAATCAATACGATGCACGGCTGTGTCAAAGGTGTTACAGCATCCGGGCGCAGGTTTGTCTTTATAAATAGACATTTTTTTAACAAATATTGAGCCTTTTTTGAATTTGGAATGTTAGGCTTTATTTTTTATTATTTATTTTTTAAATAATATTATTTTATTAATTATTTTTTAAATAATATGGATAAACAGTTCAATCAACAATGCTTCAGCTTAATCCTAGTCGCAAATTACAAAAAAAAGAAACAAACTAGATTTTTGTATCCGTCTAGCTGATTTAACACAGGTCATTGCATACATTAACATAAAAAGTTCACGATTTGTACACTACATGTAAATTTAGACCTTATAGCTGAAACTATACAGCTTTTGGTATATAATACAGGTAAGCTTCTAATTTGCCATCTTTCAATACAGGTTTTGTACTCGTCAAGAGATAAAATGAATTTGCTAGCCAAATTAAATGATAAACGAAACGGGCCACAAGAAATTGTAATTAACATACACTTTAAAGTTTAAATTTTATATTAAATAAATGATTTCGTTGAACTGATTTATTTTAAATATGTGTAATTTTAATTAGCTACTATTAAATCTTTATATAATCAATTAATAATATTAAATTTCTAAGTAATTTGATTTTAAGTTTTTTTGATAAACGGTTATGATATTCAATATGCTTAAAGATTTAAATTTTCTTTATAACATATTTATTTTCTTTTCCAAACAGGCTATCCTATCACATTGATGTTCTTTAAACAAGAAATGATATTGTTTCTTTTATATTCGCTATAGCCGGTTTTATATATTTATATAGCACAAAGAAGTCAGCACTAAGTCGAATAATAATTTCACCAAATAAAAGGCAACTTCTTTGAAATCTCGACGTACGGCGACTGTGAATAGCATTTTTAAACTTGTCCTTCTTTGTTTTTAAACGTTTTTATCATGTCTGGTACTTAACTATTAAATTATTTAATAATTGAGTAAATTTGTACGTAGCCCAAGTATTAAATATGAATAAACTTCAAGCGAAATTAATATATTTCTTAAATATTATCTCTATTAAATCAAAAACTGAAAGATTTGTTCAGGCCTCAATGATGCAACTTCGCGTATTTTTAGATTACACTTGTCACCGCTCTAACAACTTCAATATCAAATAGAATGTAATTATGACCTTTTGTCTTCAAGTTCCTCACACAGAAACATATGTAGATAAATAATAAGGTCATAATAAAATGTTAAGATATTTAGATTTTATTTACAAAATTATTCTTGAAAATATAAGAAATAGTTATTTTGTATTTTCATCCTCCATCTGTAAAATAAAATCAAATCAAAAATAGAGAGACTGTAAAACCGACTGATTGTGGGTTCGATCCCCATTCGAAGAGATGAAATATTTACTTAAATTTATATTTCCATTTCTTCGCTCTGGTGTCGAGGTTAAGCGCGGCGTTGAGTTCTGCCACTCAACACGCAATGCTTCCAGAATTCAGCAGAAAATGGGGAACGGAGTGTTTTAACACTAGTTTCCCTCTGCCTACCCTGCTGTGTGCGGGATACAGCGTAAAGCTGACTCTATTTGTAAGATAATATTAATTATTAGATTTACTATCTGAAACTTAATATATAATAATTGCGGTGTTTAATTGTATCGTTTACGTTTTAAGGAAAATTGAAATGATTCAATATTTCAAAACGTTAAATAAACTAAAACTAATTTTCATGTCTCATGTTTCATAATTCGCAGAATATTATGACTTGCCAGTATTAAAGAGTTTGTGTTTTATTGAAAAACAAACGAATGACGCTGCAGCATTGCATTTTTCAATGAATTTCTGGGTAAATGTACATTTTATAATAATTTATTTTAGAGGAAAAATTAGTAAAGCAATGTAACTTAATCTTTAATACCACCTTGCCGGTATTGCTATTGTATACAGCAATAGATTAGTCTGTTTTTCTAATGATTTGTGTGATAAAATTCTCCAAATTTATTTTAAAAATAAATTCACAAAATTGTAAAGTATATTTAGGTATTCTTTTATACTTTACACGTTTGCATATTATTTCACATTATTCTATTAACTTAAAAGTTAGTAGGTAAACTGAAGAGCAATATAATTTCTTCTTTATTCCAGCCATCTGTCTTCACTGTGAATTATTGCTACAGACGTCTAGACTATACTAAGTTAGCAATTTAAAGGAGTGTCTGCAACCTTCTGTCTTCTGTCCACTTAAATTTAGATAGATCTAGATAGATTATCTGAACTATATAGAATTTTCACTAAAATGTCAATATGTAAATGCGTAATATGCTTCCGAATTGTTGAGACTCGAACGAACTATGGACTTCAACCAACATGTACATTATATTATTGCCCAATCCATCCATTTAATCAAACTTAGATAATACTGGTACCGCTCTTCAAACGTCACGACCTCCGAGTCAATTAAGTATAAAATATGAAAATTGCTGTACTGATTTTTCTTCCTTCCTTTAGTTTTCTATTGATAGATTAATAATAAACATTACTAGTTTGCGACGACGTACAATATAAAAAATATTCATTTACTTTACTATTTCATCAGCAGGAAAAAACCAATGTTAAGAGGCACTCCGTCCTCCGCTTTCCCGTTTTCCTTATTTTTTCCTAAATAAATATTGTTAAAGTCATACATTTTCACCGGTAAATACTTCAAAGAATTTTACCTAAACTGACATTATCCTTGCCCCATAGACCTATATTCCTAATACGTAATACAAAACTGGTTCCAACTCCTAATGCTCATGCTTCACAGCTATGTATCGAATTCGCGTAGTTAACGAGCGGTATCGCTTACATTATGCTATACCACAACCATCTGTGTGGTTTAATATAACTTAAAGTATTGTTTACATGTATTTATGTATTATGAATAATTATTATGTTAACTACCGTGACGGTTAGTGGGCAAGTGGTTGGGATGTCGGAGATTATAGATTCAATTTTAATTTCGTTCATAATTTTTTTTTAATAGTATTGCCGTGAACAGAAATGTCTACAGTGTTTAAAAAATATATATATATTTAAATTTTTTCGTAGCCATTTCGTGATAGATGTTGCAGAGTGAAAAATGTAATATGGGTCAGTCATTTATTCCAAAGCCGGGAGTGAATATATCGTTAGCATCAACTATAACAGCAAAAAGATTTTTACATATTACATGTACATGAATATGTATGTATTCTTTGTATAATAATTTTGCTCTACATTTACGTAATCCTGTAAAAACCAATGTTAAAATAAAATTATCTGTTTGTTATTATAACGAATAATTTAATATTCTTATAAACCAACTATTCTTATAAAGCAACAACTTTTGGGAGGTATTGCGGCATTGAGTTCCGCTACTCAACACAATGTCTCGAGAATTTGGCGGAAAGTGGCGAACGGAAAGTGTCTTAATCGGAAAACAGTGTCTTAACACCAGGTCCCCAGGTTCTTTCTGCCTACTCCAATATGTGCGGAATTTGACAAGAAGTGATTTTTTTTGTGTAATTTACACGCGGAACTATGGAAGTATTGTGATTGTTGATTGGCGGAACTTAACGCCCCGCTTTGCCTTGTTATCAGTACAGTGAAATTTAAATTTTAAATATTTCATTTCTTCAATTGTGAATCGAAGCCACAACCTCTCGCGTTGACATAAGCACTCTTGTGCCCCTGCGCCACAAATGACCTAAAAGTTATAGTACATTTAATTAACTCTCCAATTTATCCAATCCTTGTAAAACATACTAATTAAAATATTCATCAAATTTAGTACCTACATATCTATAGATAAACGCCATGTTTCAAATATTTGTTAAATCAATATTTTCCACATCGACCAATGCTTCACTGCAAAACGACGGGACTTTTCCTGTAACACAAACAGACATTGCGTTGGTTTGTTTAATGTGTTATTAATGATCCCGATTATAAACATTTACAGTTGTGGTCGTTTCGAAATCTATTATTTATGTTCTATCTATCGTTGGATCTGTGTATTTGGTTTTGTTCGTTACGAATATAAGGGAAATTATTTCAACTGACATATCACGAGAGACAGGATAAATAAGAAAATTGAAAATCACCTTAACGCTGTATGCCAAAAACACAACAGTCTAGGCTGAGGGAATCGAGTGTTAAGACACTTCGTTCCCCCTGAAGGCGTTGCGTACGTAAATCAACGCCGCGCTTTGCGTCGACACCAGAGCAAAGAAATGAAAATATGATTTTTTATAAATATTTCATTTTTTCGAGCATTTCGCATCCATATCCAGTCGCGTTTACAGTTTACGGGCACACACCTGTGCCTAGACTGGCCTCAGAAAGAAAATAGTTTCTTTTATATTATTTAAAATTTGTTCTAGTTTACGAAAACATAATGCCATTTCTTTTAGTTTTAGTGTAATGAAGTCGTTTGAATAAATTTGTGAAAGTTATGCTGTACGTATCTATTATATGTCACAAAAGGGGAGAAAAGAATATGATAATAGCGCTAAATACATGTTTCTTGAAAGGTATAATTTGCATGCCCTTTTGTGGTGTATCACCAGAAATTAAGGTTGTCAAACTGTAGAAAATAAAATACTATACTATTGTTATTAAAGAAATAGTACATTTTATGATAACCATAATAATATTAAAAACTAAACAAAAAATTAATTATACAAAGCGAGTTTTTTTGTTTGTTATATAAAAATAATTTCGCTATTACAAATTGCTTGCTCTGTTGATCATTGGGTTATTATTTTATATGACAATACAACAATAGTTGTAGTCTTTTGTTTTAACACAAAAGAATAATATCATAATTATTATGTACACTATAGTGGACATAAGTTTAGTATTATTTTGAAATTTACACCATTTTGTGATGGGACTTAAAATACAATTAGAAATAAAATTTGAAAACATTTTAAATGAAAACATTTACAAAAACACGGCAACCCTAATTCCGTTGAAAACAATAACGGGTGTTGAAACAGTGTGCTGTCGATTTATTTACTCTCTCTCAAGCGTGTCACACCGTCGCGTCTGTGATTTGCGAATTTGATGCTATCGGCTTGACACACATACTTAGATTTTTTGTTTTTGGGAAATTCCTTTTTACTTGTTTCTTTAGAAAAAAAATCAGCTTCACGCTGTATCCCGCACACAGCAGGGTAGGCAGAAGGAACTTATTCTTAAGACACTCCGTTCCCCACTTTCTGCTGAACTCTGGAGGCATTGCGTGTTGAGTGGCAGAACTCAACGCCGCGCTTAACCTCGACACCAGAGCGAAGAAATGGAAATATAAATTTAAGTAAATATTTCATCTCCTCGAGTGGGGATCGAACCCACAACCAGTCGGTTTTGCAGTCGCACCTCGTGCCGCTACGCCACGACTGGCCTCTTCTGACTGGTTTCTTTAGAAATGAGGAAAAATATGATAAATATATTATTCAACGTATATTTATTTGTGTTCTTATGTATGCTTTTTTATGCTTTGGAAATTACTTTAAATTTCTATTTTAGGAAAAAAATTATAAATGTTCCATATTAATAATACTTTGTTTTGAGTTTAAATTATGAAAAGGCTTAATTTATGTTTCTTATGATACTACATTTTATCTGATAATTAAATGTAAGGTAGTAAGGTTTAAGTTTTTGTTTATATTTTATACATATTCTTAAAATACATAACTGCTAATTTAATATCAAAAGTGTGCATTATGACATATTGCCTGTAAATCATTTTACTGAAAACATTTGCATTTTTAAATTTTACGTCGACGGCAAAACGTAAAATCCTGTTTCCGAAGAAATTTCGAGAAATTCTCTCGTAGTTTTCCCCTACTCTGTCCAAGGAACCTATATGCAAAAACTCCTGGTTCTATTTTCATAATATTTGTAGTAATCTTGAATTATCGAATAATTTGAGGTCATGCCCTGACCCTACTCTTGCTTTTTAAAACTACTGTGTACTATTAGAAATAGTAGCTTCATTGACCTTTGTGCTAGTAAGCTTGTTTGTATTTAGATTAGTAGGTGGACAAATCTATATAAATATTATAATGTTGAAAAGTATCGAGGTCAGTCGTGAGTTGTCACGTAGGGGCAGAAGTGTTTGAGTGTAAACGCGACAAGTTGTGGATTCGATTCCCACTTCGCTCTTGTAACACGCGGTTTTGAGTTCTGCAACGCAATACGCAATGTCTCCAGAATTCGGTGGAAAATGGGTATGGTGTCTCAACACTGGACTTCCTCTGCCTTATGTATGAGATACAACGTGGAACTAAAAAAATGACATTTTTATAAATAAATAAACATTTATTAAATTCAAAAAGACAAAGTCATATATCACTTCCCCTAAGCAAAGTCTAAACGCCACAAAAACCTAGTTTCGTATTTTCTGTACAAAATCTTATGCAACGTCATTTATCTAGGTAGACAAAGCCTCGACGACCGCCGTAGTAAGCGTCCTACTTACACGCTAACATCATTCTTCATGACTAAGAAATGATGCATTGAAAGTTTTAAGTCAGTATGTTTTTTTAATAATAATAAAAGCAGACAAATTCGAAGGAGCGGAGTGTCTTAACACTAGGCTCCCTCTGCCTTTCCTGCCACATGCGTAAAACAGCGTGTAGCGGAAAACAAAACAATCCTAAATGTCACCCGATTATACTAATAAATAAATAAATAAATAAATCAGCTGTATCCCGCACACAGCAGAGTAGGCAGAGGGAACCTAGTGTTAAGACACTCTGTTCCCCACTTTCTGCCGAATTCTGAAGGCATTGCGTGTTGGGTGGCAGAACTCAATGCCGCGCTTAACCTCGACACCAGAGCGAAGAAATGAAAATATAAATTTACTACTAATAGTAGAATGACAAAAATAAATAAATATTTATTTTTAAATACACCACTACATTAAACTAGTTCATTGTGAGGTGCATTTATTATTGGCAAATGTTGTGAAACGGCCGCAGCCGTTGCTAACGTATTATTTAAAACGCATTTTCTACTAGTTGACAATCGACTAAAGTTCCCATGTTTGGGTTCTTGTTGACTAACTATGATGAGAGGTGTATGCTTTGAAAGATTTTTTTTTTTATATATTTTTATATTATTATAGAAATATTTTTATAAAGCTGAATTTGGATTATATATAAGTAGTATTAGCTCAGCACGCCTAAAAATATTTTTAACTTGACGCGTCACTCTAAGGTTAAATAAATATAGATAACTTTTTGTTATGTTTCCATTCTCCAATATCTTCTAATACACAGATAATATATTGTGTGATCCAAAACAATGCCATAAATTACTGTTTTTTATGTCTAAAAAAAGATTTTAGCGTAGCAGGATTTGAACCTGTTCTTCTTTGAATCCGACAAGAACACCATTAATTGTTAATCAGACTCATTTTTTTATATTTTTTAAATATTAAATCTTTTATTCTTTGATAAACAAACGGTACGTATTACATCCAAAAATTATGTGTATGACGCCATATCCACAATCAAGGTTAGCCCGCCATATGTCGTTCCTCGCAGGGCCGGTTTACTTATAATACATTTTTTAATGTACTTTTGCCCTTTATCAAGGCAAACAATACAAAGATCCTACGGTTTGCATTGTTTGGTAATTTGTATAAATATTTTTAAGTTATAATTACATATATTCTTTAATGAATATATATAGAGGCCAGTCGTGGCGCAGCGGCACAAAGTGAGACTGTAAAACCGACTGGTCGTGGATTCGATCCCCACTCGAGGAGATAAAATATTTACTTATATTTATACTTCCTTTTCTTTGCTCTGGTGTCGAGGCAAAAGTTCGGCGTTGAGTTCTCCCACTCGACACGCAATGTTTCCAGAATACGGCAGAAAGTGGGGAATGGAGTCTCTTAACACTAGGTTCCTTCTGCCAAGCCTGCTGTGTGCGAGATACAGCGTGAAGCTGGAGATATATATACAAACAGAAGGAACCTAGTGCTAAGACACCCCGTTCGCCGAAGGCGTCGTATATTAAGTGGCGGAACTCAAAGTCGCGCTTTGCCTCTAAATCAAAGCGAAAACATAAAACTAAAAATTAAATAAATATTTAATTTCCTCGAGTGGGGATAGAATCCACAACCAGTCGCGTTTACAGTCACACTCTTCAACTCCTGCACCACGACTGGTCTCGACATAAAATCTATATAGATATTAATTTTTAAAATCACATACCTACTTATTTTGTGGCAATCTTTTCAATTGAAAACATTTAAAAAAGTCAATTACCCAAGAGAAGCCAGGGTATGTATGACCATAGTAACTTATACTTGAAAGCTACTTAGCGTTTAATTTTTGTTCATGTTATGATTCTGAATACAATCGGAAAGCTATCAGGTGACAAAAGTAAAATTCGTCGAAAATTTTACCCCTTTGAAACGGAGCCGGATTATATTACAAGCTAAAACTGATTTTTACAGAAAGAAATCCTACATGAGTTTGTTATTTTAGAGTCTTGTATTATTAAATACCACTAGGGAATTTCTTCCCGATATCATACCGCGCCCGATGTCATGTCTAAAATGTCGTATTATTATTAATTTTAAGGAAATATATTTTAAAGTTAATAATTAATTTCATAATACCATAATAATTTAAAAAATATAAATTAATTTTATGATATACATTAAGACACTCCCTTGCCAAGTTTCCACCCAATTGACAGAGAGAGACATTCAATGGCGGAGCTCAGCGCCGCGTCTTAATGGCTGAATTTAAAGCCGCTTTTACGATTATAAAATCTTATAATTCTGATATATAAATCACGGCTTAACTGACTTAAAGTCAAAGCAAACTTTATTACGAAAGCACTCCATCACCGGAACTGTACAGTTCTGAAAACAAAACGTGCAATTGAGCGTGAAAATGTTGAGCACAGCTGAACGACGGGTGTGGTGTTCAATGAACTAGGTATGGACTGCAGTTTTACATCAAAAAAATCAGATTCACGCTGTATCCCGCACACAGCAGGGTAGGCAGAGGGAACCTAGTGCACACACTCTGTTCCCCACTTTCTGCCGATTTCTGGAGGCATTGCGTGTTAAGTGGCAGAACTCAACGCCGTGTTTAGCCTCGACACCAAAGCGAAGAAATGTAAATATAAATTTAAGTAAATATTTCATCTCCTCGAGCGGGGATCGAACCCACAACCAGTCGATTTTACAGTCACACTTGTGCCGCTGCGCTACGACTGGCCTCAAGGGTAGTTTTACATATAGATTTTAGATATATTTTTCTTGAATATTACTAGTTCACACACTATGTGGCTTGGTCCGTAGTTCCGTAGATTACGTAAGTAATACAAATAATTGGTTAAGATTAATTTAGGCATTACAGTGTTACTTAAAACTAAACTTATATGCCGATGAAGGCTTATTTTCTATGGGTCCCTTTTAAGAGAAATTATTTTAATATTATAGAAAATGTTATAAAAATTCAAATTTTGAATATTAGAAGTGTTTTAAGCTAACATAACATTTCTTTTTTCAATAATATATTTTGTTCAAAGAACTACAATTACAAACTATGAATTTAAGCATTTTTAAAATGTAATTCAGATGTTTAAAGGAAAATTGTCGTCTATGCAAATAAAGCAAGCAGCCTTGTTCTAGTCACGCGACGTATTTGCGTTGGCTTCGTTATAAACAATCAACAATATTCACATAAAAAATACTTAAATAAAATAATACTATAATAAATTTGGTAGAAATTTATATTTAAAATAAGTACAGGTATGCCACTTCTAATGGACATTCTGTCTATGGTGATATTGACAGATCTGTGTGACCGATGGCTGGCGATCCGTGCCATTTCGTCCGCGACGTTCGGTTAAGCCAGATCGTGATTTCGTATACTTTTTGCCTTCTAAGCTGTTTCTTTTAGTTGTATAGATAGATATACATAGGTACAGTGGTGAACCTTGTGTCGATACGAATTGGTATTTTGTGAATATCAGTTGCCGGTGTCGGCTTTGAAGGATCTTTTTATTGAATTTATTAGATTTTGTAAGTGAAATCAGTTTTTTTTTGTTATAAAAAATATTATATATGCATATCTTATTATATACATGTCGTATCCGACTTATTTTTTCGTTTTTATAGATCGTATTATAAAAAGTATATAATTTCTTAAACGTTTTTTTTTTTCATATTCATAAAATAATATAGAAATTGCGATGTGCTTAGTACGTGACTATATTTTATAATCACTTGTCAACTTTTATGTTGAAATAGTAAATTATAACATAAATACGCACTTTGCATACTCATGGAATTTCTGCAGATAACCTAGATTTTTTTTAATTTTTTAGCTGTAGAATTAATTAAAAAATGTATACACATACTTATTTTATCATGACTTTTTTTTTCTTGAATTAATTTAAGCTTTGATATAACGGTAAAGTTACGCACGATATATCGAAATTGATCAAACTACAAGAGTATTTATTATTCAATTTATGTTTTTAACAGTACAATCGTAAAAAAATTAAGCTTTGACAAATAACTATTAAGTAGATTAATTAGTTACTATGAATTATTTAATTTTAAATATATATTTTTTATTTATAGTAAGCGTACGTGAAATATTAATACAATACATACAGATATAATTTATTGGAGTATATCATAGGTATCTCACATAGAAAAGACAAGTACACACAAAAAATAAACTAGTTACACAACCTTACAATGCAACACAAAAACCATTGGCACTGTTTAATCTATCGTATTGAACGTTGACCCCAAAATTCAAAAGTTTTTGCTTTCAGATAAGAAACCAGCACAAAAAACCACACCAAAAAGCACGCCAGAGAAAAGTTCTAGGACCAATTCGAAGGATAGCTTAACCGACGATAATATAAGCCAAAGCTCAGTCGGTGGTGGTATAAAAGGGAAGCTCGCTGCACTTTTCAGCAAGGAGCAAACGATAAGTGAAACAACGATAGCTAAAAAGGCGAAGCAAGAAAGAGAGAGAGAAATGGAGATGCTTCAAAACAGATTCCACTATAAGGTAAGACCCGTTTCTTTTTTTTTTCGTCAAATGAATGGAAGTTCCGGAAGCTTTAAGCTCGGTAGTTGAGGAATGTTAAAGACAGTAGTTGATGTTAGTTTAGTTTTTGTGTTGGTATTACGTGTGTTTTATTATTATGACATTTATGTTTATTTATATATACGTTTTTTTTTATCTATATTACTATACCATTATTCCTACATGTATTTTTGAACCGCGGCGTTGAAAATTGGGCAATGCGTGAGGAACAGAGAGAACCCAGTTTTAAGACACTCCATTGTCTTAAAACTGGATTCTCTCTGTCTGCCCTATTACATTGAAACTATTTTTTTTTAACTCTATCGATCGAATATGTGCCTAAAATATACGCAAAATTTGGGTTAATCCTAGATTATTTATTTGTAATATTTTTTTTAAATTTACCTTTTTTTCATTATACTCGTATAATATATTATAGTCAGATATAATTAGGTTTTAGGTGCTTAAACACCTTTCCTTATATGGTTTATCGTTCTCAAAACTAGACAAAACTAGTAATCTCTATTATACAGTGTCTCAAGGAAATGATGTAGGTATTATAGATTACACAATTTTTATTAATTTCGAAAAATCCCTTGGTGATTCCTAATCGTCATCGGTCGTGCGATTTACATAATAAACTTTAAGTTTTTCCTCGTATCAATTTTATTTTGTTTGACTATATATGTAGCTGCAAAACCTTTTTATGTTTTAATTGCAAAAAATTTGCCATTCAAATACATTTCACACATGAACCATATGGGTCATAATTTTTCTAACATATATGTTTATAAGTGTGACTGTTAACACGATACTTATGGGTTCGATTCCCACTCGAGGAAATGAAATATTTAATATTTTCATTTCTTCGCTCTGGTGTCGAGGCAAAGCGCGGCGCTGAGTTTCGCCACTCAACACACAAGTCCTCTAGAATTCGGTGAAAAATGGAGAAGGAAGTGTGAAACTTAAAAAATATCTTTTTTATATACTTACATATACATAGCTACTCGACATAGTCGTTGCAAGATAAGTAAATAAAATATTTGAATAAAAAAAATGTCAAATCCATATTTAATTCTAATATCTTTTTATCCATATTCATATTTAAACATTACAAAACAAAGAACGTTGCACAAACCGACACGCATTCAACAAATAAAGCAGTACGTGCTATTTCAATTTCTATACAAACACAGCGCCCTTTTGGAGCTATTCTCGTCGTCATTCCGGGACTCCTGCCCTTTTCTTGTAGGGCTAAGTGCACTTGCCTTGTATTTTGTGACCCGGCCTCATGTCTAGACAATTTACGTTTGGCCTTCCTTTTGAAATATGCATTTATTTTTAATGTATGTAATTTATGGTATTTATGTTTATTTTATGCTACTTATGGAACTTGTTTCATTATTTAAATGTAGATATAGTCGCTATATACAGATGCTAAACGTCGCCTGCAAGCTTAGTTTGCATTTAGTTCAAAGCGCAGAAAATCTAGTTTTTTCCCGTAGATATTTCGAGAAATCTTCTCTCAGTGCTTCACATCCTAAATCTAAGTTATCAGTATGTTTTCAATTTTATGTTTAGTAATTTTGTTTAGTTGTCATTTCTATCCGTTTAAAAAAAAGTTTTGCTTTTTTTGATCTGGGTCTGAGTTTTGCGCAATGTTTTAAATAAGATTTATGAAAATGCGATGAATACAGAATTAAATCTATGTCATAATTCTCAAAGCATACAATCTCCATTTGCATAAATTTTACAAAAGACACGAAAAAGTCTTTTTTTAAGACAACTAAATAAAGTAGATTGTTTTAAATAAACTGTTAAATATAACTTTTATTAACGCAACTAACTTTTTTAAAACTTATAAGTCATCTCTTGTAAAATTCATTCTTACAGTAAGGGGTCTATATATATAGTGTTATTGTCAATTATAAATAATTTAATTTGTATTAAAAAAATAAGTTTTTCAACATTCGATTCTCTCTATACATTAAGAATCTTTTCTTCATGTTATTTTCTATATAAATATTAGTGCTAAACATATAATTTTCTGCGGTTCACCCCAAGTGTTGGGAATGTGAGGCAGTCGTTAATCACCGTTACTTGTGGTTTTTAGTTATGAATGTATGAATGTATGTAGGTCTTCATTTGAAATTCCGGATATATCTATATATATAAAAGGACTTGTGCTGACTGACTGAGGTAAGACGCACGCACAGCCGTAACCGCTGTGCGTAGAAACGTGAAATTTGGGCAGATGTTTATTTTCATATTCTGGACATCCACTAAGAAGGGATTTTGAAAAATTTTAACCCTGAAGGGATGAAATAGGGGTTGAAAGTTTGTATGGATTTTTTTTTAAATTGGCACCGATTCTTATAAAATTTTAAATCCAGACTCTTAAAAATATTTCATTGAACACGTGTTTCATGGTTTTTAAGAATTCACCCCCTAAGGTTTCAAATAAGGGGTTGAAAGTTTATATGGAAAAATCTTTAAATTGCCACCGATTTTTATAAAAATTTAAATTCAGACTGTTAAAAATATTTTATTGAACACGTGTTTCGTGTTTTTTTTAGAATTCACTCCTAATAAGTGGGCGAAGCCGCGCGCGCCCACTTGTTTATTTATATATTAACTGATATCCAATAATGTAAAAAAGAAATTGCGTGTTAATTGGTGGATCTCGACGCGGCGCTTTGCCTCAACACCAAAGCGAAGAAATTGAAATTTAAATAAATAATTTAATTTCTTCGAATGGATATCGAACCCACAACCAGTCCCGTTTACAGTTTTAGTCACACCTTGTCCCTCTGCGCACTGGACACACGACTGGCTTCATATGTATTGATCGCAATAATATGAATAATATGTAATTGTAAAAACAGAACAATTATTTAAAACTTACGTATAAATATTAACGGTTTAAACTTATCTTAAATTCACTATTATCGATCATCTTTATTTTCTAAATAATTGAGCAATAATGCTAAATTACACAAGTTTTATCAGTAACAATTTTATTTTCATAGGTTCCTAATAATATCTTAGATATTTAATATTGTGCTTGTGTTTTTATACCAGGCCAGTCGTCGCACAGAGGCTAAGTAAGCTTGTGACTGTAAATGCGAGGTTGTGGGTTCAATCCCAACTCGAGAAAATCATATATTTAATATTTTTATTTCTTCTCTAATTTCTATTAGAAAAAATCCAAAATATCTTCGTCTACAACCCGGGAAGTATCTTCGTTTTGTTTGACTAAACTTGTTAATTTTAACACCTTACTTGGTTCTAAGTTTCCCTTTCCCATGCCCTATTTTTCGAATAAGTGAAATCTGTTTCATAATGCTCAGCAATTGTACAAATATCTTGCTACATCAGAATAATGTTTCAATAATGATCATTTTCATTTAATAATATAACTTTAATATTCAGAATGTGACTGTTTTGTCTTTTATATAATTTATTATGGATGTACCTGAATGGGCTGAATGATTGTGGGTTCAAATTCAGCTCTGGGAAGTTTATTTTTGTATCTTGAAACGTAATGTTTTCCTTGGTTTTGGTTTCAATATATTTCACTCAGACTCAGAGATCTACGGGTCAGACTAATTACTGTAATTACCCAAAAATGTGAAATATAATTGAACAAAAAAAAACTCTTACTTAATAAAAAATATAATACTAAATACATAATAGAACGAATTAGGTATTAAATAAATTATTGTTGTAATTATTTCTTTCTGAATAATAAATAAAGCAAGGAATGTTCTCACATCACCCGTTGGCGTTTAACCGAACCATTTTTATATGTTTATATTGATTCCTATTGCAACTCAATAGCTATTAATAAATAATGAATTAACTTTATTATAGCAATTGTAAAATTTGTCCTTGTAGAATTTTTTTATAAAGGTAAAGTCTTGTTTTTGCAAGGTTTGAAAATGTCAAATAATTTATAAGTAAAATGTCAAAATCATAACTCTTTTTAACTTGATTTCCGAACCATATCACTATTTTTACGTTTAATAAAATAAAAAAATTGCATGATATTTATACGTTTATATGTAATTTATAATATTTTGTTATTTTTTTTGCTTCCTACCGAGCTTAACTAGACCGAAACAATTAATTTAATATAAATAAATCAAAAAAAAAATATTTATTATTTATTTTAATTTAATATAAATAATATAAAAACTAAAAATATATGATTAATAATCATTCCAGCCTCCAGCAGCTGAAAAACCTGAACATGACTCGGAGGACGAGCAGAGCGAACATGAAAATGAGAAAGCCCCTCTAATGGGAAGCACTATGAGCTTATCTCAAATTAATAAGAAGCCAGAGATCATTGCAAATGTCCCTAAGATTGTAGATTCGAAATCTGAACCTAAGGACAAGGAAGCTGAACACGACAAAGTTGTTGGTTCACAACCGGTTAAACGAAGAAGTAAGTTTTTTTGATCTAAAAAGTTTTATGAAAATAAAAAAACGTCTCGTTTATTTATATAATATTTTTTTTAAAAAAGGTGAAACTACTCTTTGCTTTTCGCTAAGAAATGTTAATCCAAATCCGTGTCTTTACTCGGATTAAAAATAATATAAAAAATATACAACATTTATTATTTAAAAATAATGATATTGACACACAACATATATTTTAACAATAATCATAAAAAGAAATGACAATTTATTAATGAAAAAACAACAATTAATCAACATGTATCTCTTTTTTCCAGGTTCCCAAGATTCACCAGTAGTGCTATCAGTATTGGAGGACGTAAAAAGGATAAAAGTAAATAGCAATTCAAAGGAAAACGGTACTATAGTACAACAGCCCAGTTTATACCCGCATCTGTCCGACATAGAAACTGATAACTCAAATACTCAAGAGGAATATTCTGACTGCGGTGGCTCGAGGTGTGGGCATTATACTTTAGAATGTGTTTTCTTCTTTTTATGTATTTGAACGTTATTTTGACACAATTTTGGCTTGTAATATCGATTTATACCTACTATCGTAGTATAATCCAGTGATAGTTGCTAAATGAAACCGGATTATTATTTTAAAAGCGTTTTTCGTTTTATAGAATATCGAACGTGGCAGGATTTGAACCCGTGATTGTTATATGCTGGCCTAAATAATATCATCCATATTACAATATGTTATATTGCCCTGAAATCCACCAATTCATATAGTGCGCCATATATATTGCAAAATATTAATTTATATCGTTTTGGATTTATATAAATAAGTAGTACACAATAAGTACAATTTTAAGTGAATGATTTAATATTCTAGACGTCGAGATAAATTCTAAAAAAAACTAGTATTTAAATACTAACATTATTTATTTAATAGTTCGGGTATTATTAAAAACAGTTATTACAAAACGTTAAAGCTGATACCTCGCATAATAATATTAGTGTTAGCAATGTACTTAGATTTATCATTTATAATTCTACCTACATGCGAAATGAAAATGGTTAGGCATTGCCGTCTTAGGGCCTGTCTATATAAACCTAGGTCTCGAAGGCTGATCCTGTCTGATTAAATTAAATAAATAAATGATTAAATTAGTTGTTACGTATTTGTATCTATATTGGATAAAAATATTTCAGTGTCTGTCATTTTGAATGGATTTTAAGGTGAGCAGGAACTATGATTAGAAAATAAACTTTTTTTTTTGGAAAAATTAGGTACTTTATCGTCCTTTTAGCGACTGATGAATAGGCCTACAGAATGGCTTACTTACGCTACTTCTTTTAAAGAACTATACGTAAAATTAAAAAAAAATACTGAGTTAAAGTAAATAAATTTAAATTGGAATACCACTAATATTAAAATAACATTTTATTAGTAATTAGTTAATTACCATAAGTATTTATATGATTTATAGTAATTATTCAAATAACAATATATACTTAATCGTCCCCAGTTATACATACAACGTACGAGTAATATATAATATTTTTATCGGTTTCTTAGAAAAAAATGCTTTTTTCCTTGTATGTTATTTCCTTATATCGATATGATTACGTTATAAGGAAGTATCCATAAGCACAACAGTTATTGATATAAGATTACCTAATTAAATATATATATTACAAAAATTTGACTATATTTGAACATGCAACTCTCGAGAGGATATGAATTTCGGTTTAAGTACTACACTATACGTACGTATACTTAAATCAAATAAATATAAACTTTTAGGCTATATATCAAAATAATTCCATATCTTCCACCCTACTTACGAGTAATGTGACGGTATAATAGATTCTTTTATAGTAAATTATAGTTTGCTATTGCAAACAAATTTTGTAGTAAGAAAATATTGCAGATATTTATATATTTATTCTTAGTAATAATATTTAGGTTCTGTCATTACATTTCCACTGAGCTATAACTGTTTATATCACTTATGAAAACTCATTTTTTTTTTAGATTTATGATAAATGTTAAATAGGTATTAATATTGAATAATATTGATTTGCTAACATACGCCCATTATTCGTAACAGACGGACAAAAAAAATCTATTACTTAAATCCACTTCACCATTGAAATTAATAAAGTCCTCATATATAAATTGTTATATGTTTGAAATGAGACATAAAAATTTAAATTGGGTTTATTTTTATTTTTCCTATCTCTTAATGTATATTTTTTAAAGATAATGTTAAATATATGATATTAATAAAAATACAACGATATATAAATATCTGCAATCAATAGGAAATAAAGACTAACTAGAATTTTCATTATAACTTATTATAAGACTGTAATGTTGCCTCTTTATTGTAGACTATTTGTACATAACTTATATACTAGATTAGTACTTAACGTTTAGACTGCTTCCAACGGAAATATCGCAATTATGACAATTTTCTATAATATACATAAGTACTTCCTGTTCAGAAATCAAGTCAATTGAATGCCCCTAATTATATCTAGCTATATATTAGCTGTTGAAATATTTGAAACACCTTTAATGAAATAGTTAAATACGATATTGCTATTCTAATAAACTACAGACTTCTTAGTAAAGACCCTTTCTTAAATGTCCAATTATTATAGGCAGTATTTAAAATATTTGTGTAATATACAATATTATATTTATTATTTAAACTGCGAATCCAATACTTAATAAACTCCGTAAATAGCACAAATTTAGTAAACTATAGGTACAATTTATAAAATGAGATTCAATAATATTCCTTAAAAAAATATAGTGATCTGCTATGATATAGGATACAGAATATAATATTATATAGAAATATATATTAGAAACATAAACAATAAAAAAATACCATGTTTTCCTGTCCAATAAATTCTCTTCGAAAATTTAACAGACTTAGGAACAACTTATAATATCAATATAACAAAAGTTGTTTACGTTATTATTAAATTTACAGTTAATATTAAAGTTTAAATATTTATAAAACCACGGAACATATTTAGACTGGTACAATAATACGGTTATACACATGTAGGTAAAGTTTTAAAATTCTTTAGCCATTGCCTTCTATATTTTGACATGTTTTTTTTTGTTTTTGTGCCAAATATACAAAAAAATTGCCATAAATTGCAATGGAAGTGTTGCTAATTAGCGATACTTTTATTGGAATGTAGTAGTGATGGGTCAACTCGAGTCGGACCTCGAGTTAATGACTTTCCGACTTTAAGTACAAGAAGCATAAAAAAAATGAATATTTATATGTAAAAAATACGACTACCACCAAAACTAAAGCTTAACTTGACATAATTTATTTTGGCGACTTTTTTTTACATATTATTTATGTTAAAAAAAGTTAGCACACATAATAATGCGAACGTAAATTGTTTCAAGTTGTTTAACTGTTACAGTTACAATACGGTCGACGAGTCGTGGCCGCCATGAAATTAGATTTTCAGAACTTTTGCACAGTGTTTGTTCGTAAAGAAAATAATCAAAAGTAGTAAAAATCCGAATACCAAATCTGCACAGCCATCTTAAGCTAAATTCGGCGGCCACGACTCGTCAACCATACTATCGCTTGAGTCGTATTTATTGTGAGTTGGCCCATCTCAAAAAAAAAATTTGTATTTGTTCTATTGTAGAATAGTGTTTAATAAAATATTCTTTTTCAGGTTAAACTTTAAGTTGTTGTCTGTGATAATAGAAATGTTTTCTATCAGATTTTGTAATAATAAAATATTATGACTATACACGTATTTCATTTTCCTTGTGTTGCTTACAATAACAGGTTTTTTAGTGTGCTAAATGCTAATGGTAAATGGATTTATTTTATTTATTTGTCTAACGTTACTGAAGAATACTTATTTAGGAAAATTTGTAATTTGTAGCGGAACTCGAACTCGCGCCTCCTGGAAACAGAACTGGTCGATTGAACTGAAAACTGGTCTGTTTCCAGGAGGCGCGGATTCGATTCTGGCTACGTTCAATTTTAAAAATGTTAAAAATATTACCGAAGAATTTTCCCATTATTTGAAATTTAGAGCTTAAAAGTTCTTCGTCCTTGACTAAATCTAACTATCAATATACAAATATATATATATATATATATATATATATATATATCCATACCTATATTATAAATTCGAAAGTAACTCTGTCTGTCTGTCTGTCTGTCTGTCTTTTACGCAATCAGGGC
Organism: Heliconius himera; assembly: GCA_021202915.1. Taxonomy (NCBI): domain Eukaryota; kingdom Metazoa; phylum Arthropoda; class Insecta; order Lepidoptera; family Nymphalidae; genus Heliconius; species Heliconius himera. The sequence continues at coordinate 115,538 of JAJHJA010000461.1, read as the reverse complement.
CAAACCGCTAATTCAATTGTGATAAAATACTCATATAGAGATACTTGAGGGTCTTCGGATGAACATAGGCTACTTTTTTTTCTCATATTTGTAATATTGTCGATATATACTAAAATATTAAAATACTTTTTAGTTTGACAGGCAATTTATTCTGCCATCTTAATAACAACCGACCGTTGCTAAGCAACGGTTTGCAAAGTTTGTAGTTATAAGAAAACGTCACCCAAAACTAGCTTGCTTAACGTATACATGGCGTGCGCTGACTCAACCTTATGAGATACATAAAAATAATGTTTAACAAAAATTTTGTTCTTTAAATAATGTTTATAAAAGTCCGCGATGGTATATGTTTATCTCGGTAGATTGAGCAAAAGTTACCATTTTAATTAATTTACTTTATATAATATTCATCGGGTTTTTGTTGTATGTATTTTCTATAATTTGATATTGATCGTTATATATGAAAATGAATATAATAGTCACTTTTAGCATTTCATCTAGATTGAAATTATAGTTTATTGCATAACATTCTAATAAATCATTAAGGAGATGTCACTGATTCGAAATTGACGGTTTTGTAAATTTTCATACATTTTCGAACTACTGTTAATTTTTATGTAATTATTTGCTGTTTTTAATTAATTTATACTTTTCTTTGGTTCTTTACTTATTCAAGTAGTAGATTAGTTAGATTTTCATAAATTTCTTGGTGCAGTGTAAGTTGCGGCCCTGCGCGGCGTCGGCATAATATTACATAAGTATTTATTATTTAAGGAAAGAATTCATCAGGTTATTTCATATCGGTTGGATGGTTATCTATACCGTTGTTATACACCTTATAAATTATAGTTTTAGTTTTTTGGGATTTTATTTGATATTGCTCGCAAAACTTATCATATTTAACGTAGAAGGGACTTTAGTTATTTCATATAGTATAAGGAATACGTGTAAAAGATTTTTCCCGGGTCAGCAAAATCGATCACTGAAAGTCCACTAAAATCAGTTCAGTTATTCTGGACATTAGCTCGGGGAAATAAAAAGACAGGTAGAGACAAAAAAATAATATTTTTTTATTGTATTTGAGTATTATGTAAATAACCACATGCACTGTCAAAAACATATCACAACACATTTAATTTTAATTCTTTTAAATATTTATTTTACTTTGATGATATTAATAATGTAGCTGGTTTTGTTTATTTTTTTTAATTATTATTTTAATATGATTACGTTTACTTACATTTTTTTTCATTTAAATTAGTTAGATATTTTGAAAAACAATTTTATAAAAATATCTAATAAGCATTCGTATAGTTCAAGCGGGCGAAGCCGCGTCCGGGCCGCTAGTATATATATATATATATATATATTTCTTTATATGTTATTAAATTTATACAAATATGTATATTATTTAATTGCTCGCTATATCCCGCACACATAGCATGGTAGGTGGAGAGAACTTGCGAATCTAGTGTTGTAAGACACTCTTATTTCCCTTTTTCCGGTGAATTCTTGGAGGCATTGCTACTTGCCTTGCAACTCTTCCCCGCGCTTTGCCTCGTTACTAGAGCGAAGAAATGAAAATATTAAATATTTCATTTCCTCGAGTGGGAATCAAACCTACAACTGTCATGTTTACGGTCCGACGCTTGTAGCCCTGCGCCACGACTGGCGCCAAAATTGCAATTTCTAAAATTTAAATATTTTACATGTACAAAATATACCGTGAAGAAAAAATATCTCAAATTGTGCCATGGTTGTTAAATTTAAATGTAATTGTGCAAAAGACAGTTGTTTTGATATTTCCACCCTATTCTTTTTAAATTAAGAGTTAAGAAATAATCAAAGCCTATGATAAAGGCCGCAAGTGCTGTATTATCTTGTAAAATACGCGGCATGGTTCTAGGTGCTATCTTATCTCCCAAGATATTTTTTTTTGGTTTCAGACGGGATTTCTTCAAATTCTTTCCTTTACTGTTTTAAAAGCCTTTTTCGAACGAAAATTACGTATTTTTTTGTCATAAAAAGAGGTTTTATTGTACCTATTAGTGTCGCGGTATACAAACATTTGAATTGTACCAAGAGTGTGGAGGATTTTAAAATTGTATTTTACTCCACACCTACTTTATGTAATGCAATAACAGCGACTCAGTTCTCTTTATCACCCCACTCTTTTTTAATATAGCAAAATAATTTTACATTATATTTATGCGAAAATTAGAAAACAAAATGAACAATCGCATAATAATGACAGATTCCAAATTCAAAAGTAATATTTTGTTTAATTTTATTTGTAACAGTATATTATGGCCAGACTTAACTAATTGGTCTTAAAAAAATGATTTCTGGCAATTATTAAAGAAATGAAAGCTCGTGTCATTTAAACATACTAACTTATGTCTTCATCACACTAAAACATAACTTCTGTACTATACTTTATAAATTATTTTTCCCTTTATAAAAGTTCTACATAGTAATTTCGTATAGAATATAAATAAAAAAAATACTTACTGTAATTTTTGTATTGAAGAATTAAAATGAATAATTAATGGCTTATACAGTAACTCATAAAATATTAATGATTTCACATAAAAACCTCAAAATAAATATTATTAAAAAGTAACAGGCACAGTACTGAAATAATGAGATAAAATTTTAATTAAATTGAAAGCCAAATACTAGTAATATCCAGTTCGATCCAACAAGTTTTTTTAACGAAAACCGTATTAAAACATTTACGGTACATTTCGTCAGAATTAATGATTTAATAACGGTGATTGATATTTTAAAAGATTTTTTACTGAATGTTAAATGAATCGATTATTCCATTAGGACTTTATTTTTTATATTTTTTACATTTTATAATTTTTTATATTTATTAATCTCTCATAAGGTAAAATGAAAAATATAGAAATTCTTTTTAATATACCTATTTGTATGTCAAATTAAAAATACTACTGCATGATGAATGCAAACACAACAAGCGTAAATTCAGGGCCTTTAGCGTGTACCCAAATTTACTTCAAGTAACATTATTAAAAAATGTATTATGTATATTGTCAAATTCCAAGTTCAGATTGCCAATAAAAAACACGAACATTTACCGTATAACTAACCAAGATTTTCCGAGCTATATTTTTTTTAATGTTATTTTTAAGATTTATCTCAGGCTTCTTGTCTGTTATGATATCTTTCTGGTTAGTACTGACATTTTTCTCTAAAACCTTCATTCACATAGTTCAAATTTGCATTAAAATATACACAGTAATGAGCCATCTCTATATTTATTTTATTCTTTGGCATTTAACAAACGAGAATTCTTCTTGTTTAAGCACATAATTGAAAATTTGACATCAGCCTAAAGACTAAGCTTTTTTTGATGAAAACCTTGTATTTTATGACTTAACAAGTTTTCTTAAGATCACAGATTAGTACCTTAGTTCTGTCCTGTGACATTTTTTTTTCAATTAATTTTCAAATTGAACCTCAATAGATTAAATAATTTTATTGTGAGCGTATCAAATACGGAAACCAAATTACTGAACCGTGTCAAAATTCAAATCGTACATAATTTAAATAGAAGAATTATATGACCTTACTATATAAATTTTAGATAGTTAAAACAAAAAAAATATTTTAAATACCTAAAATAATTGCAAATTTAAACTATACAAGAAAGGCAGGGGTAAGTGTAAAAATTTTCATACGTAAAAAGTTATTTTTGGGCACTCGAAAAATATACAAAAGATAACCCACTATGAATGAGTACAATGTAAATATTAAAACATCTAAATATTTTACAATATAAAACCACAAAGTTTCCTAATATTAATGTTTAGTAGTATTAAGTATTTTGAATATAATGTGCTTTTTCCCCTTCGCCGCTATGGGCAAATTGAGACACGATAGCATTACCAATATCAAAAATTTTAAATTACTTATTATTACTACGCCTGTCCTAACTTGAACTCAAAGTAAGTTTGTTAGTAGTTAGTTAAATTATTATATTAAGTTTATTTACTTAACTTATATTACACAATCATGCAATGAGGCGGGGTAGTCCGTGCCCACTCCATAATTGTGTCATACCCACCCCAGAAATTATACTAACAAAATATTTGCTCTGAAAAATAAAAATAAAAACCTTTACACGAACATATCTATTCAATATTAAACTTCAGATCCCACCAGAATATATCTCTAGATAAGCTCATTGAGACAGTAGGAGTATTTCTTCATCAAATAAAAAAAACCTGTATGCACACTGAGAACCTATTGTAAGCAACGACAAGAGAAAATGAATTGTGAACAATATTTAACTTGATTTGTTAATGTACGAGTATGTTATAGTATAGTAACTACTTTTATATTTCCTTACAGCACTGAAAACATACCTGAAAAGTTAAATAAATCAGAAAATTGGGCGGAAACATCGTTTGGAAGGGAGGTTATGAATGTAAGACATTTATTTATTTATTTCATTTTAATTTAAGTAGGCGTGTACGTCAAATCACAACTTCTAATCAGTTTAGACAAAACATTTTTGATCAATCTTATCGTATATATAATAAAATTTGCTATGAAAAAAAAAACTACATCAGACTTTTGCTTTAAGCGGCAATTATAGCACACTATGGGAAAGTGCGCTAGATATAAAGGTCACTACAGATAAAGATTGCAACATTTAAATTACAGTACTGCACGCCTACTTTACACTACCCTATGTCAGGTACCCTGTATGATGTAGTGCACTAAAAGTACACAAAATGGCGGTAACAATACCAATCGTAACCAGTTGGCCAGCCTTAGGTGGCAAACCCTAGCATACCATACTATTTTTAATTTAATTGAAAAAATAACATTACAGGTTGTCAAGAAAAATAACACAAGCTACAAAAAAGCAGTTCAAAGCGATTCAGATGAATCGGGCGCGTGTGATAGTGAACTAGATGAGTTACTGGACGAAGCACTAGAGGAAGAAGGGCCAACGCCACCCAAAATTAATAAGGTGAATGAGGTAACTAGTTTCGGTTTGAGGTTAGCTATTTTTGGTGAGATTTATTAAAAATATTGTTGACAAATGTTTTTTGAAATATATTTGTCGGTTTCGGATTTATTTACTATTATATTTACATATAGGCTTGTGTCTTGTGAATTATAGGAATCGAGAAACGTAGATATAATGGCGGCGCCTAATAAAATATATTAATTCTGAATAGCGCTCTAATATTATGGCCAAATAAACGAAAATAAAAAAAACTAAAGCTCGATTAAATAATTCTATGTAATACGTTCGGCGACAAGTAATGAAGCTGCAAAGTTTTTTTAGAAGATGTCTTGTATTTTTTTATTGTTTTTATAATATTGTGATTATTTAACAATATTATTCAAAATATCCACTTGGGCCATAACATTAGTACGCTTGCAGCACGGCAGCCTGTCATCATCGAGTTTCGTATACCAGGACAAGGCGTTCAAATCCCCGCTGAAGAGCCATGTCCAGACCAGACAGACCGAGGCAACGAATTGGTGCATAGCGTTAGCTTCTATAGACGTATGCAGGCGGTAAGAATATATTAATTTTTAAACGATAAAATAGTAATTACAGTTTTGTTTAGGCATGTGTTATTAAGTAAAAAAATAGTAAAAGAAAAAAATTCAATAAGTAACCATGCTAACTATTTGTATATGAAGTTTCGGAAATAACTGATGATGAAAACTACATGGCTTACATATAATTTTTTTCTTAATAAATAATTAATATGAGAAACATTTTGTGTTTTAGCGAAATTTCATGATGCAATTTATTTTTCTAAATTGGAAAAAAGTAAGAATATATGCATTTATTTCTGATGAAAATCTAATCTCTGAGTACGTGACTAAAATATGTTATTTCCCCATATAATTAAGAAAAATACTTTCATTCCAGTCATCAACTCCCACAACCCCATTACGTACAATACGTCATACGTCCCCTGAACGCGAACCCCCGACCCCCGAGCCCGCCGCCAACGTGACGACCGTACGACAACGCATCAAGGAGCTGCAGAACGAGATATCTAAGCAGCAGACTGTTATATCGCAGGTATTTATTTATATGTGTATCAGAACATCGTATAGGTCCGCATCAAAACTGGCACTTCTTCGAGGAGAAAACCTTATTTTTTTTATAACAAGGCATATTGGAATAAGCAGTTGTTACGGTTATGAAAAGCTTATTACAGGGTGACTTTGTACAATCTTTTTAACATTTATTAGAATGATCTTACGATGATTCAGCATCCAAACTCAAACGGACTTCCGCAAATACATTTACAACAATCTCTATACGCGGAAACTTTGTTTGTGTATATTATAATTCTAAATAAATATAAAATTGTAATATAACAAAATATTCTTCCATATCAGATTAGAATTTCAAAGAACCTAAATAACTTAAAAATTAAGTTTACCACTTAATTTTAAACTTTTTCGAAAGATAACTGCACTGATATTGCAGGTTCATTGAAATTCAATTTTTGATGTCGTTCTTAATTTTAATAAATGAAAAATTTTGTTATCTCAACAAAATTCTTATAATATAAATTAATTTACGCTCTAAGTACAAAAATGCTATTGATTTTATATTACAGGCTAGCCAAGCTTTGAATCTTTGCGCTGCTACCATAGAGTTCAGTGGATCTACAGAACAAGCTGAAGGAGAACGACTTCTGTTATTAGCGAGTAAGTAAACCTAGATAAACCTACAAATCATTCTTCCTTACACTGGTAACAAGATAAAGCGTGGCGTTGTTTTCTATCACACAACACATAATGCCTTCAAAATTGAGTGGAAAGTACGAAACTGGATGTCGTACCGCTAGACATCCTAGGTTCCCTCTGCCTTACCTGCTATAGACTATATAGACGGGATACAGTGTGAAGCTAATAAAAAAATGTGTATTTTCCAGCACATCGTCGTCAAGCCTGCCTCCACGAGTCACAGAGGCTGCAAGTGGAGGGCGCAGGCCCCGCAGCCACCGCCGGCATGGCCACCCTGCACATCAGTAACATGAGGGTGCCGCTGCGCAGGGAATATGTTAGACAGCTGAATGCGGGTGTGTACATTTACATAGAATCATTTTTATACATTTTCTAAAAAGTATTTTTCTTTTCTAATTGTGGAATAACACTTTAAAACTGATAAAAAAGGTTTTTATTGTTAGTTTTGTTATTATTAAAATATTTACAAATTAATAAATTATGCCAATTTGTAGACTTGCACTTACAGGGATGTATTAATTTATAAAATAATTTTTTGACTATTTGTGCTACTTATTTAATAATAACTTTCATGTTCTCTGACTTGATAAAGCGCGTTGTGGAGTTTCGCCACTCAATACGTCACGACGACTAATTTGGGTGAAAAGTGGAAACGAAGTATTACGACACTAAATTTTCTCTGCCCATTCAGCACTGCAGAAGAAACCTTGAAGCTGAAATATCATAATGTCTTGCTAATACCACCAGGAATACCTTTTTTTTAAATTATGATTTTTCTTCTTCTTTTCACAGATGGCGCCGTCGGTCATCACGCATTGTGCCTACTAAAGTGTCGTGACAGAGTGTTAGCCACGAGCATGCAGCTGACCAAGCCCACTGCACCGCTGCACTTCCCTGACGAGATACGGATGGACGGACTGACGAGCGATTTTAAAGTAATTTTGTAGAAATTTATACACTTATCAATCAGTAGCGTCACGCTGTTTCCTGCATGTAGCGGAGTAAGCTGAGGGAACCTAGTGTTAAGGAACTATGTCCATTCCCTATGCACTGCCTAATTCTCAAGACATTACATGTGCAGCGGCAAAAAGCTTATTTCTGTAAAATGAAAGGTATAATTTAATAATTTTTTCTCCCGAGTGGATCGCACACAGAGATCACAACGATCGTGCTTGTAAATTGAAGCTTTCCCACTGCACCACAACTGCTTAATAAAATGCTGTCTATTGACATACTTAACAATAGATTGTATATATGCCGTTATGCAATATGCCTACTAAATTATCATTTAAGTAAATTAAGAATAATCGTTTTACGTTAATCGTTTTAAGTTTAATTAAGAATAATCTTTTTTTTTGTGGATTACATCGAAACAATTATTTAAATAAAATAAATGGAAAATAAGATAAAATAAGATAAAAAAAATAAATTAAAATTCAAACCAGTAAGTAGTTCTTGAGATTGAGATATTAAACGAAACAAACTCTTCAATTTTATAATATTAGTGTAGATTAGTAGCTAAAACTAGAATAAAGAACAAACATATTATTTTCTTGTGGCAACATGAAATCCAGTCATTCTATGGCAGTATTTAAAATATCGACGGAACTACTCTTATACTATTATAATAACATAATAATAAACAAAAAAATATATATTTTTTATTACGTTTATACTATATTATTTTTTATACTTTATTCAGGTGACGGTAGAAGTCTATCTTCTTCAAGCATCCAAAGAGATTCTACCACATGATGTTAAATATCATATCTCCAATAAAAAGGTATAGCTATTTTACGATATATATATGCGATATTCTTAAAAATATATGTAAAACAATTATTGGGAAATTGCTCATAAAGACGTTCTAAAACAAAAAATACTAAGTCACTAGCATTCTTGTTACGATGGCCTCTATATTACTCAAATTAATATATTTTTTAAAACAATTATTATTCTAATTTAAATTCCAGGGCAATTCAAAGCTTTTAACGCCAAAATCAAAAGTGTCAGAATTAAAAGCACCTCGAGTGCAAAGTCCGGCGGGACCCATGTCGGTCCGCACACCGCAGTTTCAGTTACATGGTTACTGTATATTTGCGTTACAGCAGGCCAGCAGGAAGAGTTTTACGTTGAATAAGGTTTGTGAAGTTTTTTTATTTTTTGTATTTTAAGCGTTACGGGATAATAGAGCTATGGAGAATAAATATGTATGAAATATTTGTTGATTTTGAAAAAACTTAAGAAGAAATATTTTGAAAATATCCTAAATTTATATCATAACTTCAAAAGTTTTGGATAAAACCTTTCTTAAGCAACGAAACTAGATCTGTTTAGATATTTGAAAATGTACATACACTTCTTAAATAGTCATTTTTGTTAGTACTTACACTTAGTAGATATTTCTCTCAGGGTTATTAGGTTCAACATAAGTTTCGTCGATTTTTCTTATTTATTATTATGTGATTTGTACAGATGCAACTAAAATAAATATCTACTTAGTCTGATTGTCCCATTTTACCCTCAGGTCCCGCACCCAAGCCCTCTAGAAGGTTCCATAAACGTGGACATAGCAGCCCGCGTGGTAGTGCCGCCTCCGGAACCTCACGCGGCCTTTTTGACCGCTTTCGATGACGTATCTGGATTGGGAGCCTGGCACAGGCGCTGGTTCCGTCTCCAACCCCCTCGTCTTGCGTACTGGAAGTACCCGGATGATGTCCAGAAAAAGGTAGGTTTATGGTAAACTGTAGTCTTAATGACTGCCTATAATGTGTTGGAGATGGCATAGCCTGGTATTGATTGTCAGGATGGATTCTTTCTCTGACAAGATTATTTTATATACTGGAAATATCTCCAGTACATATGTCGTATAAAAATACCTTTTTTGTGTTTATCTAACCACTATGGATAAATTTTGGTTTGTTTGTTTTTTGGATTTATATCTGTACATTTAGTAATTTTTCTTATGTTAATAAAATGTATAAGTTAAATACTAGTATAAGTTATATTGAAAATATACAACAATATAAAACGTTTCTCCAAATAAAAGTTCACCCTTCAACTATTGTCTACATTTCCACTCAATACGATTGACTTACAATTCAATTTTATGTCATATATATCTAATAATTAGAATTTTATATCCAAGAAACAAATAATCTTTTTTTCATGTATTGGCATACCGATAGATTTATTGAACAGGAAATAAATAGAAATTTGAACGTAGCGGAATTCGAACCCGCGTCTCCTGGAAACCGACCAGGCGCTCTGACCACTAAGCCATATGTTTTACGTCGACTCTTTTATACGCTTGTTACAACTTATTTATGTTGTTAGCATCTCTGTAAAGAGATTTTTACAAATTTCCGCTACCCGAAGATAATTACTTAAAATTAACGGCTGGCAAGAGAGAATGCTATTTATTAAATATTTTTAACAAGGTGGTGGCAGAGGGAACCTAGTCTTAAGCCACTACATTCCCCACTTCGCCGAATTGTGGAGGCATTGCGTGTTGAGCGGCGGAACTCAACGCCACGCTTTGCCTCGATACCAGAGCGAAAAAATTAAAATATTATTTCATTGACCAGTCATGGTGCTGGAGCATAATTGTGTAAACGCGACTAGTTGTGGGTTCAAACCCTTACTTAAGGAAATGAAATATTTATTTAAATCTAATAATCCTATAATTCCGTTATTTTACAGATGCCAATCGGAGATATTGATTTAACAACAATAACATCTGACAAAGCGATCCGAGCACCACGTGACCTATGTGCTCGTCCCAACACTATCCTTCTAGAATCATCAGTACCCGCCGGCCTGATAGTCCCTGACAGTGGGTCCCTGGTCTACGTCAGGGGGCCTGATGGCACTGTCAGGAGACGGCATCTACTGGCAGCTGATACCCCCCGAGACAGGGATGTGTGGCTTGATAAGTTGAATAGTGCGTTAGAATATGTTAGATGTGTAGGCGTCGATGATGATTGATTCTATTGAGAAATTTAACTTAGAACGATAATCCTATATATAGGCGATAATATAATGTTCGATATTTTAAACCTTCTAGCTGCTAAAGAAATATATATTTTTGAATAATATTAATATTTTAAATATATAAGAAATACACTATTTGTTTTCTTAAACTTATACTAAAGTGCTTCATATTTTGATGAAAATATACCATTTCACAATCAGCTCTGTCACGTTTTAGAATTGTTAGTGACTAATTTTAAATTAATGTATTTCTTTTCAATTATTATATGCCTCTAAGTCAGTTTATTTTTTTTTACCACATTTTATTTTACATCGTTATGGCGAAGTTCTTCCTCTAATCTTTTTGAACAAATTTAAATTAAACTCTACAACATAAACAATAGATATTATGAAATATTTATACAATAACATTTTATTATAAAATTTGAATTACTAGTTATAATTTTAAAAATATCTTCTAGTTTTATTTTTATAAATATGTATGCTATTAAATTAACATTTTAAATTTAGAGTATATTTTTAATGTCTAACATTACCGCCTAGAACCAAATTAGATTTAGGATTTGAATGAAATTTTTCAATGCAAAAAGTTTAATTAATTTTTCAATGCAATTGTTCAAATATATAGAAAATTATATAACAATTTAGCAATTCTTGATCATCAAACATGTTTTTACTATTAAAAGAAATATGATATGTAAAAAAATATATTTGTTAATAAACCGACAAAAAATATAATTTATAAATGATTTCCACATGAACGAAGCTGCAGGTATAAAGCTAGTGGATTGTACTTACAATATAATTTAATATTTCCTATAATTTTTATGCTAATAATTTTGATTTTGAAATTTAAGCATAGACAATGCTAGTTAACATAATTATGAAATAAAGAAAAATATTTTTTTCTTTCTATTACTATAAATTATCATAAAAAAATTGGTTTACTAATATATTATTATCTTTCTTAAAAGGTCTCTGTCATTTAAATGACAAATATCTTTTTATTTTTTTTATGTATTAATGTCTCTTTTTCCTACAAATTCGTATTAATAATGGAGTATTATTATTTAATCTATCACACTTCATGCGTATATCGTAAGTTTTTCTTCACATTTTATGATAATTCAAATGTATGCAATAATTGTATGATTGTTATCCAGATTGTACATAAAATCAATTTATATTAGTAATAAATTACTGTAATGCATGAGGTTTTTTTTTTTATATCCACTTACCTATTACTTGCGAGATAGTATTTATTGACTGGCGTTTTAATGCCGTACTCAGTCTGAAAAAACCGGGGAAAATAAAAACAAATTTAATATGATCACTTTCAAGTGAAAACACACATCAAATAAACAGTCATGCTGCCTTTATGTAGCATCATGCGTCGGATTTCGAATGCAAATTGCAATAAAAATATTTTTTCAAATGGATAAATCCTAAATATTCAATACGTTGCGCAGAAAATATACTTGAAAATGAACAATAAGTATATTTTCCTTATAAGTAATGTATATGACGTTATGAATATAAAATAATGAGAAATCCATTGATTTCAAGGTAGTTGTAATAAAACAAACAATTAATTTATACTTATTTATTAAGTAATACTTTATAAAGTTCACCTTGAACTTATTATTTTATGTTCATTAAATGAAAAACTTAATATAATCTGCCATATTTTTATATTATTTGATAATATGTAGTTTGACTAGATTCCCTACAAACAAGCATTTTTTAAATGCTTGCTTAGTATACATTGAATATAACATTAACAATTCGCATTTTTTTTGGATATAATATTATTTTTTATTTACTTTATTTAATATTTCATCATTACTTTTCATCTTCATAAGTAACGGGCACTTCTTCAGGTTCAACTCGCCGGTGTCTGTTGAGCTTATCATCTGTTAGACCTTCCTTTAATTCATGCTGGAAATATAAAAAATGACTATAATATATCATTATGATTATATAATTATTTTTTGTAACTTTCTTTTGAACAAATATGCAGCTAATTTTACTCCTGTTGGAAAAAAATATAAGGAGTTTATAACAGAATAAAATAGATACCGCAAAAAAAAAATTTTTTTTACAATCTACATATGTTGTCCACTTTGTTGTGACATAGAAATTAATACACTACTACATCTACATAAAATGTTCTTTCTCTTATCAAGTCTAAGCTAAACACATCATTATAATACATAAGAAACACACTTATCAATTTAATATTAATTACTGATAAATTATGATTTAAGATCTAAAATGCAGCACAGCAGTAACAATAAACATCCATAAATGTCTTACAAATACAAACTTTTTCTACAAATTACTAAAATAAAAAATACATAAGGATAATAAATATACACATTCAAAATATATCTAAATGTCTTACTAGAAAGTGACGACAGAGTCTTGCAAACTGGCTGCAATCAAACACCGCAGGTGGTGACCTCTTCCCCCCGGACCAGTCTCGGCTGAAGGTCACCTGAGCTGACACGAGGGCCGCCAGCATACATAACACTACTACTGTCATACTCCTGGATAAAAGTCAAGAAATTTTTAAACATAGTAGTAATTATACCTATACCCTATTCAGGGAGCTGTGAGATAATTGGTAAACAAATCAGAAAAAGGTCACGATTGATGGAGGTAATATATTTTATAAAAATAACTATAAAATAATACACTGATAGTACTGTAAACAATATCTATAGAACTTGTGCAGAAACCCTTTCAGACTTAACAGAAATGACCAGAAAACCCAGAAAATGTCTCTAGATACGCTAATGTAAATGCCTTAAATTATTTTCCTTTTTTTATATATTTCTTTATATATTTATTTGAAGCGCCTCAATGGGAAGGGAGCATCTTAATACTAAATTCCCAGGTTCCCTCTGCCTACCCTGCCTTGTGCGGGATACGTAAAGCTAACAACACTTTTTAATTGATTTCACACTTCCTTAATTTATTGTAAATTTTGGAATAGTTTTGAAAAAAAAACATTTTTTTTAAATGTTTTTCAGTTACAAACAACCAATTGAATAATTAAGAACTTTGTAAAAAGAAATGAAAGTACTTAATTATTTATAATATATTTCCATATTAATTCCCAATTAAAAAAAAATACTAACCTGTTATTGAGATGCATTTTGTGGCTAATTTATAATTTATTCCCGAATTTCAAGTGACCCTGAAGGAATGTGAAATACAATTGTGAAAAATAACGGCGTTGTACCTTTATATACCTTTATGTACCTTTGTATTGTACTGCGCACCTCAAAGAGAGGATAAACTGGGATGTTGATACTCACAAGGACAAGCTGGATATCTTGAAATATTTTATTTTTGACCATTTTAAAATAAAAATTGCTAGTAATATTACATGATCTTTTTTTACGACCACTTATCGTAAAATAATGGCACAAGCGTGTGACTGTAAGCGCCACAGGTTGTGGGTTCGACCGCCACTCAATGAAATAAAATATTTAATATTTTCATTTCGTCGTTCGGTTAATTGGACGGTAAGGTAACAGCGGAGTGTCTTAACACTATTATCTCTCCGCCGACCCTTCTACATACAGAATAAAGCCGTATTTATATTTAAAACGTCAGTTCACTTCAACTGGTCACTTGTTTTAAAAAGACCTGTAAAAGTCATTGCAATAACACCTAATGAATTGCATTAATCGAATCTATCATTATAAAGGTCTAATCAATGAAAAACAATAGTCATTGTTAAATTATCCAATATATATTGTAATATTTTGATAAAATTATAAATTGTGATATTACACTTGACCTTAATTAATGAAGCGGCGAATATAAGAATGATCGTGCGTTTTTATTTTATTCTCACTTAGATATGATTTATATAATAAATTATATAGTTATTAAATGCTGTAAACCTTATGTCATTACCGTTGATCCTATGATTATATAATTATTAATTTTTATTTCATATAATACCTTTTTTTTAATATAGAATGCTACAGATTACATTCCAAATCAGGCTCAAATGTTAGATACGTTTTTTTATTATTTATATTTTTAGCTTCACATTGTATCCCGTACACAGCTTGGTTGACAGAGGGAACCTAATGTTGAGACTCCGACGAGCGGACGGACGGCCATTTAAAGAAATAAAAAAAACTTAAATAAATAATGAAATAGTCTGTTAAAACTAAAATATAAGGTATACCACATACGCTTGATCTCAAAAAGAATATCATTACATATAAATTCGTTTGATCCCATTCAGCATGCACAATAGGCGCAGGGCGGCGGGGTGGAGGCGACAGGTGTCCGACAAATATACTATTGTGATAGGATATTTACGTCTCACCCCCTGGACACGTACAACCCGCTTATTTTAAATCTGATAATGTATTTTTGAACTAGTTTTGTATCGTTGAGATGCATATTTATCATAAGGATAACAGTCCTCTGTTGTAAGGTAGGCAAAGGGAACCTAGTATGAAGACACTCTTTTAATGTAAAATTTTCTTAAAATTACAAAAAGGCGGCGTTGAGTTCCGCAATCGAACACAAGATTGTGTCACTAAGAGCGTCTGTGAGTCTGTGTGATCACAACCTGTACCTAATCGAACAAAAATGGAAAAAAGTAACTAATATTTATTAAAAAAATATTAAAATGTTATTGTGATCATTGGAATGGTTTCTCCAGAGTCTAATCACTGTAAAAAAAGATAAGAGTCTTGTCATGATTTCTTTTATCAGAAATATAAAAATAAAAAAAAATGCCTCACACCGTATTCCATATACATATCTAGCAGAGTAGACAGAGAGAACCTGGGAACCAAGTACTAAGACACCCCATGATCTAATCAATCTAGTTTTCTTTGTATCGACTCACTTTGTTCTCCATTTTCTACCTGAATTCCAGACATTGTGTGATGATAGACGAAGCTATTGCTTACCACAGCGGTAAAATGAAAAAAAAAATATTCATTTAACTGGGAATCGCACCCACAAACCTTAAAATAATAGCAATAAATAAAATATAAAATACAAGGGAAAAAATTTCAACATACAAACTAAGTTCGATTGTATTTTATTGTATATTTTTATGAATATATAAAAAGACAAGGACACATCTTTAGAAAATAAATCTCATATGAATAGAGAGCTATTTGAATACGATAATGTACCTACTGGTTTTAGTTTAGCCTTTTAAAAAACAAGAAAAAAATAGACAGACATTCAATCGAAATAATTCTAAGATTACATTTAATCATATTATGGTATATAGGGTTATATACCCAAATAATACATATAGCTACATTATAGAAATCCGTTTTAGTACATAATAAAAAGTATCACTGTCTGCCCAATATCAGACCCACCGCGTAACCCAGCACCGCGTTGAATGTTTTATTAACAGGAAAATAAAAATAATCACACGGATCAAGTCCACAAACACTATTGTCTCTAATTAAAAATTATTAATAACAATTATCAACAGAATATTTTTGTACGATAAAGTATTATATTTATAAAGCGAAAAATGATTGTTTAAAAAATATATTTATTATAATGTAAATTAATAAAAGGATTGTTAGATCTTCCTACAAAAGTAGATTTGTTTCAACATTACGGTTTATTTATCTGACATTCACAAACCCTCGCTAAGAGGCTCATTAAATTACAATTTTTGTTTATTTTGCTCCTTAAAACATTATAAGATTCAAAACAAGTTTTTCATTTCCTATTTAAATTTCAAATAATCATAACTGTGGCTATCGTGGTGCAGGGACATAATAATGCGACTACAAACGCAACGGTTGTGGGTTCGATTCCCAAATTGGCCACTATTGCTATATGCTCGAAAGGATGGAAGTGCCTAATTCCGTAATATCCGCCATCCCGGCTAATGTGTTACAAATATTTATATATTTTTAAGAGGCATTTGCGTGTTGAGCCGTGGGGACACATCCCACACAAGCCTTCCAAGATACCGGATTGTTTAGAACCCGATATCCTTGAGGACAGAGAAACTTTTATTATAATCATAATTTAATAGAGACCACGTTGCGCAGTGGGACGAAGCCTGTCTGTGAACGTGGTGCATATTTTTATTTTTTTAATATTAATATAGGCTTGAAAAATTAAAGTCACTCCAAAAAAACCAACCTTACAATGTCCCGTTATGAGCCAACCGAAAAATGGTCACGTTATAGGTAATCTTTTTATCCAATCTAGAGATTGGATAGATATATGGAACAATCGAAGATTGACGTTGGCGATAGGTTATTAATATTGGGCGATAGTTCAGACATTATGTGAGTTCTAAATTCAAACAATTTAAATGTTTTTTTTTTTATTTTCATACTATATCTTGCAAGTTAAGATTAAAGACACTCTGTTAAATGTAAAACTTGAACATATTATTTATGCAAAATTTGTAAATACAAATTCGGGGTTACTTCAAAAAGAAGATTAGATATAAAGAAAATTGAAAAATAGTTTGTGTATTACTATAAACATAACCATTTGATGTTTCAACAACAGACTCTCGAGATAAGAAAATAGACCATTGCCAATATTAGCGTTACAATCGAAATGATAAGTAAACACCGGTACTCTTTAATACCCTAAGTATCAAAGAGTAACTAAGTACATGTGAAATACATATTTTCTCATAAGATTTAACAAAAATTAGCTAACTAATTAACATTTTAAGAATGTATTTGGAAAATTCAATAATATAATTTATTTACTTATTTGTTTGGACACACAATAGTAGTTACATTTATTTATGCACAAAATTTATACGAAAAAGAAATAAAAAAATGTACAATATTTTTTTAAGGTGCCAATATCATGCAATCTGGTGACACATTGACTATTTTTTTATCATTTAAAAAGGATCAAAAATAAAAAATATGTAAATCGATTATTGACTATAATCAATTTTTATCGAATTGTTATCGAATCCCCAACACATTTTTAAATTACGCAACAATGGTATTAAGATTTTCTTTTATATATTTATATACTAATATTCCACTCGCGGCTTTATTCGCTCGTTATTTCCAATTTTGGCTCGTAACGCGCAAGAATATGTATTTTTTATCAAATTTATGTGTTATCACATAAAATTGTTTGAAGTCCTCGGTTTAATTTAATATAATTCGTATGTTTCATATAACCTAACCTTCTAAACAAACC
Source organism: Heliconius himera (assembly GCA_021202915.1). Classification (NCBI taxonomy): domain Eukaryota; kingdom Metazoa; phylum Arthropoda; class Insecta; order Lepidoptera; family Nymphalidae; genus Heliconius; species Heliconius himera. The sequence goes on along the minus strand of JAJHJA010000461.1, from coordinate 97,583 downwards.
TAACCTTCCTATTAAAACATTTTATTTATTACTAGCGGCTCGCCCACGGCTTCGCCCGCTTAAAATACATGATTACTGATTTAATAAGCACAATCGATTGAAAACTATAATGACTTCTAATATGATTTTTTTTACGACATTATCGTCAAAGAATTTTTGATTGTTTTAAATAAAAAAATACGACCATTGTTGATATTTGATATTTATAAAATATACATAAAGCTAATTATGTATTACACGTATATAATTTGTAACTTTATGTTCTTTTTACCTATATAATATACGTCTCATCATAATTCTAAAACTCTGTTAAATGTGCTGATGTCAGCGAATAATTTAATTTAGGTTGTAGGATTCTTAATATTCTTTGTAAAATAACTGTATTAATTGCATATTAACTCCTGTACAGTTTTTAAATTAGTTACATATATTATATGAACGAACCAACCAAAATATCTTTGTATTTACTTGATATTTCTTTCAAGATCGTTCTTTATCTCTGTGTTGAATTAAAATAAATTAAAATTAGCTTCACGCTGTATCCCGCACATAGCAGGGTAGGCAGAGGGAACCTAGTGTTACGACACTCCGTTCCCCACTTTCTGCCGAATTCTGGAGGCATTGCGTGTTGAGTGGCAGAACTCAACGCCGCGCTTAACCTCGACACCAGAGCGAAGAAATGGAAATATAAATTTAAGTAAATATTTCATCTCCTCGAGTGGGGATCGAACCCACAACCAGTCAGTTTTGCAGTCACACCTCGTGCCGCTGCGCCACGACCGGCCGGTTGAATTAATTACGACTTAAACTTAACTGTTATGATTTATGAAGGTAATTTCCACTAACAATTCAACTTTGCTTACTTTATTGTATAAAATATTATATAATAGTGCTTCAAAAATATATATTTTTATCAACAATCATATAAACCAGACGTTTCGAATGTCATTCTTTAGCCAGGGTCATACCAGCGCGATTGCTATATAATATTCACAGGCAAAGTAATGCCTTGAGTTCATTCAAATGACGATAACTTTTTTTTTAATGAACCGATTTTGATGAACTAAACTTTAGTACTCAAGTTAAGTTAAAACAAAAGCAATTGGTGAAATTTTCAAGTAAATCGGTTCAGTACTTTCAGAGAAAAATGCGGACAGAAATATGTCGACAGACAGACAGACAGACAGACAAAAAATTCAAAAAAAATCTTTTTGCTTTCTATGATTTTTTTTAAGTGTCCCTCTATCTATTTCAGCCAAAATTACTAAATGTACAGACAAAATATTTTTACTGTCTTATTATATATAGAGATTAGTGAAAACCGTATTAAACTCAGTTGGGTATTTTAAAAGATTAAAACGTACATCGGTGGGAAGCAACTTTGTTTTATTAATTTTTTTACCTTCACGCTGTATAGCAGGGTAGGCACATAGCAGGGTAGGCAAAGGGAACCTGGGTAACTAGTGTGAAGACTCCCCGTTCGGCATTGCGTTTTGAGTGGCAGAACTCAACACCACGCTTTGCCTAGTTACCAGAGCGAAGAGATGAAAATATTTAATATTAAATTTCCTTGAGTTGAATCCACAATCTGTCGCATTTACAGTTACATGCTAGTGCCCCTGCGCCACGAGTGGCTAACTTTGTTTTATATTATATAAAAAAAATATATAAAAAGAATTTAGGTAGACTTAGTATTTTAAACTAATAACTTAATTGTCCAACATCCGATGGAAACCGTCCATTCGTACGATGAACTCAACTTTTTATTAGCTACTTTACAACAGAATGACTGGAAAACTAAAAGTGATCAATCTATTCCTGCGCCGCGTGTATGGCTTCTTTCATTCAAAGGCTTCAAAGATATATTAAAAGATTTCTTTATATTCCCCACTTCTTTTCTCTTATAACAAAAATTATATTACTACATTATATCAAATATACTTTAAAAATATATTGAATTTACACGTAGTTATGAATTATAGCCCAATTCTACTATGGTTATTCATTATTTTGGTTTTTACTCTTTTTTGAAATTCCCGTAAATTTTTATTTTTAATGCATCGATTACAATCGCGGATTACATGATGTTTGTCTTTGAAGAAAATAACATACTAATTACTAAAAAAATATTAAAATAATTATATATAATTACTTTAATGTTTTATTACTCGAAAAAATTATAAATAAAATTAAAAATTATAAACATTGCATAATATACAAATTTTTTTTATATATCTTAGTGTTTAAAATACATTATTTAATTTGACAATATTAATATAACATTGATATTAATAACAACTTATTGTATATAGATATTCTGATTGCGTAATTCCTAATTCTTTTCATTTGACCACGCTAATAAAAGATTGTCATTTAAAATTTGGTAAGATTTCAGTATCAGTCCAACGTGATAATATTATATTACGTCATCGTGCATCCAATCACGCAAACACCTAAAATAATCTTAATCATAGTTAATGCATTCGTTTTTATTATTACTGATATTCTTTAATATAATTTATATATTTTATCAAATATCAAACGGATTGTGCAATTCAATTTTCAATAATTTAGGATAACTAATTTAATAGTAGAATTTTAAAAAATATATTTGAACTTATACCTTTATTAAAAATCATACTTACTAACTGCATTTGTTTTTATTATTTATGAAACTAACATTTAATGTTTAGATTTAAAAAAATAATTCTTTAACGTATTCAGTTGAAATTATTATTAATTCTGACGTAATTAGTAAATCGCAATAAATTAAATATCTCTATATTGTTTTTCCCAATTGTGAAGGTCATTACATTTTATCGTTAGTATTTTTTTTTACACAGAAATATGAAATAGATGATAATTTATAAGTACTTGTTTGTTTTTAGATTACAATTTAATCCTTAACTATTAATAATAATTCAAAATATAAAATTAATCTAAAATAATTGGATGTACTTATGAGTTATTTTTAATAAATCAATACTTGTATATACGTATTTTATTAAAGTATATAAATATATATTTACTTTATACTTCATAGACAATATTCTATGAAAATTGAATTGAAATTGGCGGGAAAACAAGAATATACGTAATTTTCATATGTCAAATCTACCAAATACAAATTCCAAAAACAACCGAAAAGTTGTTTCTTTATCATATTTAATTATTTAAATAATAAACTCAATATAGATATTTTTTCAACAGAAATTTTCCAATGATAATATCAGTTATACTTAACGAATATCGTTGTCAACAAGCTTGTGTATATAACATTACTGATTATATTGAAGATATTTAATGAACGTCACAAAATCGGTTCGGATATCAAAATAGAAGACAGATCTTATTATCGGTATTGGAAACCTTAACGTCGAAAGCAATCAAAGTCGACCATTGCGTTGTTTTCTTGTGAAATAAATGTAGTATATCGCGGGCTCGATCGAACACAGCACGTCTTTGTAAACAGAGCGTTGAAACCCGGCTGTAGCCACTAGTGCAATTAATACGGTAAGTCTACTTTTCTTTTACATATATATATATATTTGTTTTTATAGGGAAGTTCCGCACATTATAATTTTATTTAAATTTTTATTTTATATAATTTTGTTATAATGAATTTGGACATTTCGTGGGGTCCTCATTACGTATTTAAAATACAATTCGTTGATATGTTAATGTTTTTAAAATAAAATTAATCGAAGCTAAAAATAGTTAAAGATAAAAAAAAATAGTTAGATATATAGAAATCTATATTATACTTAATTGTTTCTAAATGTTCAAATCGATTTTAATAAAACTTTACACACGTGATAGGCACACGTGTATGGTAGGTATATGATAGAAGCCCTCGTCTCTTGGAAACTATTGATGAATTGAATGAAGCCACAAATGATCTGAATATTTATACGTAAACAGGTGTCACGTGGCATCTGTCAACTGTCAAACCTATAAGAGTTAATACAATAGGCCTTATCAATAAAGTTCGTTAAAAAAGTTTGGTTTTAAAAATACAATATTCTCACGTTTGTTCGTAGTCGTTACCCTGTTTCATTTTTACTAGAGAATTGTTTGATGATTTTCAAAGTATTTTAGCATATTTTTTAAAGAGTATTATTAAGTTCCTGGAAATGAACACAAGGAACAAGATTATAAAAAAATATTACTTATGCTTTGGTATTTTGTATTATGTAACTGAACTTGAATGAAATTCATATCAAAAGCTTTTTTTTTTAGCTACTAGGCTATATTAGATTTAGATATGGGTTGAAGCTTTGTGCAATTGGGCAAAGTCAGAATTGTCACTTATATAAATATTATCATAAAATTTGTCACCACGCGCTTAAAATGTTAACTGTCAATTTTAATACATACTTTTTAATTTAATTATTATTTGCTCTTGTCTCTCTTGATATATATGTAGGTTCCTACTACAAAAAATATATTCCCTTAACTTAGATTTGAACACAAACTTGTGGGATTACGGCACACATGTCAAACCGTGCCACGAGGGCGTTGAAAATTATTAGGATATATTTTTCCTTAAAAAATAGGTAGGTATATTAATTACCATTTAAAACTTGTTTGAAAATGTTGTAAAAGCTGGTTTTTAATTTTTCATTCAATTCTCATCTCTTATATACACACGTTAATTCAATACTATATTATAAATACGACATTTGATCACTAAATAAGTATATTCGCTTATAATGTCATAGGTGAAATTAATATTTATATATGACCAGGATGTCTAAACGCGAAATATCAAGGAAATTCGTTTACACCGTTGCTTGTGGCGTTACTAAGTAAGTACTAAATCTTGTTGATTTGCGTGATGTGATGTGCAACAGTGCTTAGTGCAATCTTGTAATGCAAGTAAAAGTTAATTGCGTTCTTGGTAATAGTGTGGGATGAGTAGAGAAAATATATTATATATATTTTTTAGCTTCACGTTGTATACCGCACCTAGCAGAGTGGGCAGAGAGAGCATGGGAACCTAGTGTTATAATACGGAGTACAAATCACTTTGTTCCCCACACCGATGAATTCTCGAGGTATTAGAATTGCGCGTTGAATGTGGGAACTCGAGGTCGCGCTTTCCTTGCTGCCAGAACGAAAAAATCAAAATATTAAAATATTTAATGGTCCCGAATACGAATCGAACCCACAACCATCATATTTACAGTCGCACACTTGTGCCACTACGCCACGACGGCTCGATGTATTTATTATAATAGGTACATAATTCTTGTTTTGTTTATTATTACCATTTACCCCAAGGTAGGAAGGAAAGAGGAAGAGGAAACCTTGCGCTAAGAATCGGGAACGGACTCCTCTCTTTGTATGTTGAAATTTTTAATTATTATATTTGTTTGAGTATCTTTTTAATTTTAAATGTCACTAACTTTTTGCCGCAGTTTACTACAGTTACTACATAACTATATAATTTTTCTTTTAATTGTCCAGTATTTTAAATTAACACTTCAGTATCAGTCTTTTTCTATCACGATGCAGTTTCTTCGTAGGTATTCTCTTATATCGTGCCTATCTTGAAAATAAAAAACTCCAGGAAATAAAAATGTAGAGATTTAACCCTAATATTTATTTTTAACTTACATAATTAACGAAGAAAGTGAACCGTGTTTTCAGTTTAATCACACTTTAAGGAAATTAACCCAGTTTAATAGATTTTTTTAGTATTTACGCATTTTACCACAGTGAAGGGTGCAGAGTAGGTACCTTACTATAGACTGGTTATATTTGACAACGAAAGTTGTCGTAAGTCAGTTGAGATGTGGTACACTGGTTTCAAAACAGCAATCATTAATGCCTTTTTGCCAGTCTGGCGCAGAGGCACAATGTGACTCTAAAATCGACTAGTTGTGGATTCGATCCCCACTCGAGGAAGTGAAATATTTATTTACATTTATATTTTCATTTTCTTCTCTCTCATGTCAAGGCAAAGCGCGGCGCTGAGTTCCGCCACTCAACACGCAACGCCTCCAGAACTCGGCAGAAAGTGGGGAACAGAGTGTCTTAAAACTAGGTTTCCCCTGAATGCCCTGCTGTATGCGGGATACAGCGTGAAACTGTCCTTTAGTAATGGCCTGTATACGTTATCACTGGGTAACGTGATAAATGTCACGTATGATTTACATCAAGAAATAGTTTTGTATTATGTAATTAGTGTATTTTAATTCTTTCTGCTAGCTCGGCCAGTTCCACCCGACTATGTATTGGTGGAAACACTAGTATACAATATACTCTTGCGACCTCCACATAGTCCTTAATGGGCCGCCCGATTCGCACGCGGCCTTATTTATAGTATTTAACCAGACTTATTTGTCTAAAAGAAAATAAGTATACGAGATGAACGTAGTCATTAGACCTTACCGTTTAAACAAGCAAACTCTTCCGCTTCATTATATTAGTATAGCTGTGAATTATGAATATTAACCCAAATTTCCTTATAAAATTAAGTTCAAATTTAGGACGTTGTTGTCCTAAATTTCAACAGTGTTTCATCTTTCATTGACGTCAAACTATTTCATTAATTTATTCATTTACTCTAAAACAAAAAAAATGCCCTATAATCAGTTGTACAAACATGGTTGACCTCACCTATTTTCTATGTTACCTAATATTTTTCTACGGTACAAATACTATATTTCGTTTTTATTAATTTACCATTAATACAATTTTTACCTATCGTATTAAATACGTTCAGGTTCGTTAAATAAAAAAAAAGAATATATACAGCTTCACGCTGTATCCCGCATATAGCATGTATGCAGACAGTGTTAAGACACTCCGTTCCCCACTTGCCAACGAATTTTTCGAAACATTGAGTTTTGAGTTCCGAAACTCAACGCCAGGCTTTTGTCTTAGTGACAGAGCGAAGAAATAAAAATATTAATAAATAATAACTCATTCCCCCGGGTGGGTTCCGAACCCACAAAAGAATATTAACTGTGTCAATATAACATTTGAATTTCATATATAACAAAACAAAAACATTGTAATAGAAAGTAATAAAATGTTATTTAAATGACACATTATGAACACAAATAAGTGCGAAGTAAACAATCTTATGCGATTTATCGAATGCGTCACGAATGCGTGACGTTCGTCGTCAGAACCAATAAACTCGTGTGCGTATGCGGAATAAATAACAAAAATATTAGACGGATGATAATGTATGAAAACATTCACTCAATCCAAGGTTTTATCTATTGATAATCTATATATATAAAAGGACTTGTGCTGACTGACTGAGGTAAGACGCACGCAGAGCCGTAACCGCTGATGGTAGAAACGTGAAATTTGGGCAGATGTTTATTTTCATATTCTGGACATCCACTAAGAAGGGAATTTGAAAAATTTTAACCCTAAAGGGATGAAATAGGGGTTGAAAGTTTGTATGGAAAAAAAATTAATCTGTACCGATTTTTATAAAATTTGAAATTCAGACTCTTAAAAATATTTCATTGAACACGTGTTTCATGGTTTTTAAGAATTTACCCCCTAAAGGTTCAAATAAGGGGTTGGAAGTTTATATGGAAAAATCTTTAAATTGCCACCGATTTTTATAAAAATTTAAATTCAGACTGTTAAAAATATTTTATTGAATACGTGTTTCGTGGTTTTTTTAGAATTCACTCCTAATAAGCGGGCGAAGCCGCGCGCACCCTCTAGTATTAATATAAATTATTAGTTTGTTTCCTTAAATTTGTATATTGAAAGTGCAGTTGTTATGTACGTATGTGGGTGTGATGGTTGTGGGTTCAAATCCTAATCAAGGGCTAATGTATATTTTAAAGAGATTTAGACGGCGTTTCCCTTTTACTGTGTTAAATTAGCACAATATTGAAGTGTATTTTAGGTACAGACTGCACGCCTCTCTAAAAAAGTAAATAAATATACTATTATAAACATTAAAAAAAAAAAATTAAATTAAATTAGCTTCACGCTATATCCCGCACACAGCAGGGTAGGCAGAGGGAACCTAGTGTTAAGACACTCCGTTCCCCACTTTTTGCCGAATTCTGGAGGCATTGCGTGTTGAGTGGCAGAACTCAACGCCGCGCTTAACCTCGACACCAGAGCGAAGAAATGGAAATATAAATTTAAATAAATATTTCATCTCCTCGAGTGGGGATCGAACCCACAACCAGTCGGTTTTGCAGTCACACCTCGTGCCGCTGCGCCACGACCGGCCTCATTAAAAACATACCAATTATAAACATTAAATAATAAATAACTTAAACTTAACTCTAACTTAAAATAGGTTATATAAAAAACATGAAAATCGGTACCTAATCATTTTTATCCACAGTACTAATGCAGTTGTATTCTACTGACGTCTCTTTTAGTGATATCACTGTATATGATATGATGCAACAATAAGGAACGATTACTTAAAAGGGACGCGACTTACTAGTTTGTCACTTATAGTTTGACTTTGTAGACAGTCAGGAAGAACTTTTAATTACACGCCAACGTAGCATGTTTTATTAACAATCTATTTTAAGACTGGTATAATTAAACATATGTATAGTAACATTGAGTTCTATATAAATAAACACATTAATAATAAATTAATAACTGGAGCTACAGCTATCGATGGCCTGGACCATCGTCGAGCGAATATTTTATTAATATTTTTATTAATTTACGTTTAAAATGTTAAATTTATTTGTGAGCTGAAACTAAAGCACAATCTAACGAATATACATCTAACTGGATTTTTTGTAGGCCTTTCAAAACCATTTTAATTATATTTGCACCAAAAATGTTATATAATTGTCTAATGATTTGTTAATGTCAAATGAAAAACGGTGCGTATCTTTAATTTGCTTTGATGTTTATCTTTAATTAATTTGATTTTACCCTTCATTGGCAAAATAATCTTGAATTAAATAAAAGAAATTATAATAGTAGATATAAAAGTTGTGTACAATATGATAATAATATATTAAAACTAAGTAAGAGTATTAAAATAGTTTTGTCTCGTTTGTCGCAAGAAAACCGCAAGAGACTTCTCAGTCTAAGGGCTCACTGACATTGGTCGTTACAGCACGCATTCGGCGCGCGGTAGATTTCCGTTCACTAGTGCCATACGCAGTAATCGTTTTCATTACTCTATAGGGCTCACATGTGGGGTACGGGAGATTCCCAACTGATCAATTTCATTGGTTAATACGCGTGGGGAATACCTGCATACCGTATATGGATATACTTTCATTAGTTTATAGCCTGTATTAGTGGACTCCCCGAATTCTGTAAAACAACTGAGTTAAAGTCATATCTTCGACATAAAGTTAGGTAGAGATATTTTTTAACAAAATATCCCTGAAAAAGTTTTAAAATGTTTACTGCTACTCTCCTTTTAAAACTTTTATTATGTAAATTATAAATTTGCATTTTTCGATGTAGTTTACTGTCAATGCTGCCAGAGTTACTTCGGCCATTTCGACTGGCTCTCAGTTACTTACATTTGACATTTTGACAAAAGTGTGGTAGATAATGTAAGGAAATATTATATCAAAATAGTAGTCGTTCAAGGTTATATTAATATTTTTATGACAACGTATCTACATTATTAATATGAATTAAAAATATAATAAAGATTAAGATATATTATCGATTTCGCAATAAACATGTTTTGAGATTATTTTTTAATGATTTGATATGCAGTTGTATCTATGGGGATACATTTGTTTTAGATTATTTTTGATATTATTTTGGTTTCGAAAAATAATATATTATAATTAATATAAAGAACAAAAATGTATAAAAATTGGTAAAAAAATTTTTTGTGTATATTCTCACAGTAAAAACATCAGTTAAGTACAATTTTGTACACCTCAAAACTAATTAAAACATCTATTGAGTAGCCAAACAAGATAGAGTTTTTCAGTTCTCTACTTTTTGCTCGATAACGCTTAACTTTGTCTACCAGATCTAGGAAATGAAAATATTTTTGAATATAATCAGGTTAGATCCTCACTCGACCGACTGAGCATCGAACCTACAACGTTCGTCGTAAAAATTATTTATATAAACAGTTAAAAAGTCACGATACGATATTAAATAAATAATATACGCTAGGTTAGTATATTTTATATCTCCCATTTTGTTACAAAATAAAAGAAATAAATGAAAAATTATTTTCTAAAAGTCACATGCTCTATTAACCAGTTTAAACATTTTAATAACAGGGCATTTACAAACTTCGCGTTTATCTATATAAATAATCTTTGTATTTTGTTTCAGATTTAACGAGAAATTATTTGACAAGTGAATCGAAAATAAATAATCAAAAATGGTGTTGCTTTTAAGGAGACTCACAAAAAAGTAAGTCCATTCCATCCATTTTATATTTACTACTCTATAGCATCGGCGTATCAAGAGATATTTTCTAGTAGAATTAACTTTGCACAAAAATGTTCGTGTAATAGTTGTTTTTTCCGGGTTTCTTTTTTGTTAATAAAATTTTGGGCGTTGGCACCAGATTATTGTGGTGGACACAGACCAACCCCTCTCTTCCTACGCGCATGCCCTATAATCTACTGAAGAAACAAAATAGTTCATAGCTTAAAAATTTAGCAACAAATCATAAAATTTCTGAAGAGACGTAAATAAAACAAAGATAGACGCAAAATAAATATTTATATATAATACAATCAAGTTACTTGAAAAGAATTCAAGTATTGCATAATGCGAGTGACCGGATCGTTCTAGATAAGGTAGATCAATATACTTGTAATTTTTTTTAAAGCCTAACAACTATCATTATTATAGTAGTTTATAATTTGTGGCCAGTCATGGCGCAGCGGCACAAAGTGTGACTGTAAAACCGACTGATTGTGGGTTCGATCCCCACTCGAAGAGATGAAATATAAGCTGATTTTGATTTTGAAAGATCCTTTTTTTATTTCTTGGATAAGTAAAAAAAATGTTTTACTAAAAAAATATTTATAATCTATTTCATACAAATATTTTATAATATCGAATATGAACGACACTTCATCGTTAATTTTTGTACAAGAGGATATCTAAATATCGCCATATAATTAATACTTTAAATTGGTTTATTTTAATTTATACCATAGAGATAATTTTCTGTTAATTTCCGACGGCACTAAGAATAATTAATGTTAGCAATAAACGTACCTACACAACAAATAGTCACAATCCCTTGGCGGCAAGCCAAGCCGCGGAGACACTAGTTTATATATAAATTATTATCAAAAGGTAGTAAATTAAGGAATACCACTAAAATGAGACGTAAATGGTAAATTGACTTTTGACCTAGAAAGCGTGAAGCTACAAAATAGACATATATATATAAAAAATACTTTTGAGAAACTACATCCCTATATTATATTCAATGCATTTTATATCCAAAATAGATTAGACTAATATAAAAAGTTTTTTTTATTTAAAAAGAAAATAAATTAACGCCAAGTGTGTAATCAGCCTAACACAATCAGCTGTAAAGAGCAAAGGTCCATGTGTCTCGGAGGCGCGGCCGCACGCCCCTCTTTCATCATAGCGGTTATCGCTACAACATTATTATTGTTAAATAATACGAATTATGGAATTATTGGATATATAAAAAGATTTTGATTCGTTTCAGTTTTTGGTATTACCCAATTTAAAAAATATAACGTACGATATAAAGATATACTTTTTGGTAATATCCCAAATAATAAGGATTATTTTGATAATTCTAAAGAAAAAAATAGAAAGTGGAATTTGTCAAGTTTCAATGGAAAATTTATTGCCATATTTATACCTGCTTTTTATCCATATACGTGTATCCATGTGTATGTACGATAGTAACTAAGCAATCAGTGTCTCTATTTAGCTGTTAAAAAAATAATATTTATATTTTATTAAATATAAACAATCTGAGGTCATTTTGACCCTCCAAGATAGCATTTTCTGTACGCGATAGTTGTAGATTCGAATAATTTACTTTTCATTTCGCTACACTGATAAAGCCAATTCTACGTTGACGTTAATTCTACTTAAAACGCAATGTCTCAAAAAATATTGGATGGTGAAGTGCCTTAACGCTTTTTTTACTACTCTGTTATATGAGACATATCCAAGTCCAATTTTATTTAGACAAATGATTTTTCTTTAGCCTGACACTTTATCCTGCATATACGAGAGCTTTAGCTGCATATAGTTTGCTTACTAGAGCGAAAAAATAAAAATAGTAATAAATAATAGTTCGTTTCCCCGAATGGGAATCAAACCCACAACCGTGATGTTTACACGCTTGTGCCAATGCGCCACAGCGACATCCATATTTTTTATATTTGAATGTTTATTTATTTTATTTACGTTTTATTATAGTATTGAATCGAAACTAACAATGACTTGCTAATAATAAATAGTGTTCTTTACACCCGGATCTAAAATATCGAAGATATAAACAAACTTATCGCTAATATTATATATATATATATATATATATATATATATATATATATATATATATATATATATATATATATATATATATATATATATATATATACAAATATTTCACTGGCTGGCAATGGCTTCCCATTATATATATGAAGATATACTTTGGAATTTTTGTAAGTCTAAAGTCAAGCAAGTCATATTATAAATAAAAAAAATGAAAAGTCAGAATTATTGTATTTATAATTACCACTATCTAACCTTATGCTGACATAATGCGAATTTATAACAAAATATTTGATATGATTTTATTTGGGTTCGCTAAATTCTCGACCTTTATGATAATTTTATGATGAGGAAAATTACTTGGTAAAATGATCATTTTTCTTAACTTCACGCTTTATCCCGTATAATGCAGGATAGGCAAGGAGAAGTCGGTAAGAGATACCTTTCTATACTTTCCACGCGTGACCCTGAGTGTTAAATGACGGAACTTAACGCACAGCTGTTTTTTGTCAGAGCAGAGAATTAAATATCGAATCGAAACGAATCTACATACATTGCATTTACATTCAGTTACTGTCTATATATATATATGATGGGAAGCCATTGAATAAAAACGACATTACTACTTTGTGAAATATTTGTAGGAAAAAAATTCTATGTTGTAATACTAAGTAATTGATACAGGTATCTACTTGTTATTTTCATATAAAGTACGCACACTCAAATATAATTTAACTTTTATAAATAGTCATAACTAAAGAAAGAGGAGATATATCCTCCATTTAAAGCGATTATTGAGATTTTAAAAATGCAGATGAACATTCATATTTTATATTTAGATAATAAATACTAATAATTTTCATCTAAGTCCTATTGTGCTTTTATCAAGATATAAACGAGCGGCCTTTTGAACTCTTCGCTTGGGACATATAGTTCTTATCGAGTGATCCACAGTTGGTATTTTTCATATTCGGGTAAATTACCTACTAAAAGAAAGTAATTTTTTAGTAAATATGTATATTATTGAAAATAAAAAATAACACATAAATATAATTAAAAACATCAGAATAACAAAAAGTTGTTTTTACTTTCACAAATATTTATTTACTGATGTGGACGTGGGGAGAAGGGTGAACCCATACTAGGTTTTTTAAAATTATGACTGATAAATTTAATTCAATTTGATGAAAGATCAGTTTATAGTTGAAGTCAAAATAATTTGATTTTTTTTTCTGCATTGTATTTTTTTTTTATTTGAGAACAAAACACATATACACTGGACGCCAGGCCCCCCTAAAGAATATCTACATAGATAGGCGCACTCTGATAAAGCATCTGATAAATGTTAACTAATACTAATTCCTTTGCTTCAAGTCTTCTATTGTTTTCCATTAGACATCATTTTACCAAATACTTCTTACATCTTGTTTACAAGGACATAAGAATAAAACTCCAAAAATATTCCTTACAAAATATTTTCTGGCAGAAGCCTAGATTTCAGTTCAAAGGTAAATATCTCTAATACATTTGCTTGCTTATGAAGAGTTTGAGTTTACATCAATTACGAAAATGTTGACATTAACTAACAAATGCATGATATATATGTAAGTTACCTAGTTATTTTTTTTTTATTTACATTAATAGATAATTATTATCGTTATAACTAGCTTTTTTCATCATTTTGTCATGAAAAGACGTTATATTTTTTGTTATTATTATTATCTAAAATTTATATTTATGTATTATAATTATTAAATTCATATTTAAATGAACTACTATTTGATTTAAAATAACCGGATACTTTTGTGGTATATATAGCGCATTCTTCGATACATTGTCGCAGCAACGTGGCTAGAGAATGGAATGAGTACTAAGAAAGGGACATGCGGGCCACATCAGATAGCTCACAGTGCAGCATGCAATTCAACAAGTAGCTTGCAAAGACGGGTCGTTGACCGGCCGCTACACAGAGAAATTGAAATAATTGCTAATTTTCATTTATTACATCTTACTTGCTCTCTTACTACAATCTCACTTAATATTTTCTTGGAGTATAATTTTTTTTTATTAATAATTTAATTTTGAACATAATAATTTTATAATTTATAAATGAAAAGAAAATGTGGTAAGAATCGTTACAAATTTTTACTGTTTTTATCTTCTCTCTCGAAAATCTTTGTCACCTATAAAGAAAAAAATACAACAGACAGACAGCTTAATATTATTTGAATAAATGGGAAATACATGAGCGAATACAATAATACTAAGAGCCGGTGGAAGAACGTGTAAAAATGCGTGCATGCGTGCTTTTTTTATAGAATTTTATTGCGCAAATATATATTTTTTAATGACCAATATCTCAAAAAGATAAAATTTCAGCCATGCTATATGGGGTAACAATGATAGGAAACAACATTTCTATCACCTGTATCTCTTTGTCTACCTACCTACCAATCACCCTCTATAATTACTAGAGTTAGCTCCCTTTATATGGCACACTTTATCGTTTTCAATAAAACCCAAATATAAGTAGATAAATAAAGTGTTTTTACTTTAATAAATAGCTAAACTATTCAAGAATAACAATTGTATATCAATAAGTACTAAAGGTACAAATTTTGTAACAAACTTACTAATTAATAAGCAGTACGCCACGCCAGTCGTAGCGCAGCGGCACGAAGTGTGACTGTAAAATCGACTGGTTGTGGGTTCGATCCCCACTCGAGGAGATGAAATATTTACTTAAATTTATATATACATTTCTTCGTTCTGGTGTCGAGGCTAAGCGCAGCGTTGAGTTCTGCCACTCAACACACAATGCCTCCAGAATTCGGCAGATAGTGGGGAACGGAGTGTCTCAACACTAGGTTCCCTCTGCCTACCCTGCTGTGTGCGGGATACAGCGTGAAGCTGATTAAAATACGCGAATTAGGAACTTTAACAACAAGGTATTAAAAATGGACCATCTAGTTTTTAATATGGACGTTGTACACTTAATATGGACCACCGTTTCACACCAAAATTTTTCGACGCTTTTAGGTAACCCAGTTTTTGTTCTTGTATGGTTTGTATGGCCATAGTCATCGAATCTTTGGCCCCCTTCTATATAGTAGGTTTCTTCCTAGTTATTATTCTTAGTTATTAAGTATGTTTGCAATGTTACAGGGGGACTGAGAGGCGGGGCGGGGTCACTTAATATGACTAACTTCACTTCGCTAGCACCGACACGTATCGAAAGAGAACGGTGGTCCATATTATACTGCTAGTCCATGTTTGGGGAACTTACTCTACCTTAGTGGTATTAATTTATCCTTCACATACTTTGAAAGTTACATTGCCTTAATTTTATTTGAATCTGCGACCTTCATCGACATTAAACTCTCGATTAGTTTCCTCCTATTAATAAAATAATTAATTCTAACATTACATAACTATCGTAACTCACTCAACCGGCTTTTAACCTATTAAAACAAATTACCATGTTTTTTGTTTTGATCGAAAAATATATAAGTGCCTATTGTTTTTATATTATTATTATTATTATGCTTCACAATGTTATCAAGCCCTTACAAGAGTAGGTGGAGGACATGACACTCTTTTCTTTGCTATCCATCCCAATTCGAGACATTGTGTGTTGAGTGGCGGAACTCTACACCGCACCCTGTCTAACCAGGGCGGTAATAAAAACAACTCTTGCTTCATGCCCATATAGCAGGGTAGAAGGAGCCTAACCACTTTGAACTCAATTTTCGAGAGATTGCGTGTCGGGCACACTGAGCACTCAACGCCGCAACTTGTTACCACAGCGGGAAATCGAAGCTACAATCATCGCGGTTAACGATTACAGTCAGCAACTACTCCACTATGCGACGACGGTCTCAGTTTTATAATAACTACCTACAATTTGCTATTAGGTCAGAGGTCATGGTCATAATACGTTTCATAATATTTTTTTTAAAAAAGTTAATAAAAATAAATATATAATATGCAATAGCTATGATTTGCATATCAAATGCACAGCTTCATCAATCCAAGAGGTAAAACTAAAAGTCATAAATAGGTAGGTATATCGAATGACGTGTGGCAAAACAAAATTTTTACATTTAAAAATAATAACCGACTGGTTGTGGGTTCGATCCCCACTCGAGGAAATAAAAATATTTATTTACTTTTATATTTTTATTTTCTTCACTCTGGTGTCGAGGCAAAGCGCGGCGTTGAGTTCCGCGACTCAACACGGAATGTCTGCAGAAGATGGCGGAAAGTGGGTAACGGACTGTTTTAACACTAAGTTCGTAGGGAACTTAGTGCTTTTATGATAAAAAATTTATTGAAATTAAACAAAAATTAATACAAATTAGTTATTAAAAGTATAACAAAGAGTTATTACATATTGAACAAAAGCTAGTGAATGTACTAGCATTCTGCCGAGCTTCCTGTTCGTGGACAAAGAATCCAGGTGTGTGGCCTTCGATACTTGTCTCAACGAATTATATGAAGTAGATCCTTTTATTGACTAAGTACTTACTGTATATACAATAGTACTATAATATTTAGATTTTCATTATCGTATTTTAAAAATCTGTAATTTGTAACACTTTACTTAATACTTATTTATCTCTAAATTAAAGAAAATTTAAGGACACTATATATATATATATATATATATATATATATATAATATAGAAATATATTCTATACTAAAAATAAGATCAAAATATATGAAACTGGTAATATACCATAGTGGGTGTAAAATAAACTAGTCTGACAGCTCCGTCATTGCGGGTGTGGCTAAACAAGTCGGCATTTAGATTTACCAAATTCCATTCCAAATTGATTTATATGTAGGTATACATAATTTAAAAACGTTTAAAAAACTGTTATTATATAAAGAGTCTATATATATAATAGATAGATTTTTTGTACCTAGTAGTCAGTTGCGTAAGAGGGTAAACAAAGAGAACCTATTACCAAGGGCAGGACATTCCGTTCCGCACTTTCGGCGGAGTTCAGAAGTGGTAGAATTCAAAGCCGCACTTTGTCTACCAGAGCGGGAAAATTCAAATTATTAAAATATAATCATTACCCAAAGTGAGAATCGAACCCATAATCATCGCGTTTACAAAGTCAAGGGTTGTCCCACTGCGCCACGACGGCCTGGACTGTGTTTTATATAATAGTATAAGCTAACGTGTGACTGCGATGAATATAATGAAAACAAACAAAAACAATCTCTATAAGGCATTACTCTAAAGCAAAAGTGGAAAATCCATATAAGAAAATGTGTTATGTTACTTTAATGTTTACTCTAACATGATAACTTAACCATTATAAATATAAATATAAAAAATTTTATACGACACTTTAAGCTCTCAAAACACGAAAAAAAAAAAGAATTATTAAGTTAATTATAATAATTCTTATTTCTGGGGCCATTCGCAGAAACAGAATCGTGCGCCTGTAAAAGTGTAAACGCGAGAGGTCGTAGATTCGATCTTCACTTGGGGAAATGAAATATTTAATATTTTTATTTCCTCGCTCTGGTAACGAGGCAAAGCGCGGCGAGTTACGAGTTGAGTTCCGCTACTCATCACAAAATGCCTCCAGAATTTTGCGTAAAGTTGAGAACAAAAGTGTCTTAATGTAAACCAAGTGTACAATGAACCCAGGTTCCCTCTACCTACTGTGAAGCTAAAAAATAAAAAAAATAATCATACGTCTAATATTAGATGCAAATTACAAATCTTCATAAAACCCTATTTCGCGCGCAAATTGGATAGAAATAGCATATAACTTAACGGAGCTTTTACAGCTACAAACCTACATATAATAATGTATACTCTATATCTATAGTCTTATACAAGTCAGTGTGCAAGTCGACGAACTAGCAACACCGTATAAAATTGCATCAGACAAAAGCTTCTTTTAGTTTTGCACACGTCTGAAACAAAGATAAGATACGAGTAACTTTAAAGTAATCAAACGTAAACATTTATTTAATTTGTATGTTTATATTTATTTTACGTTTTAAATGTCATATTATTTTCATTTATTTTTTTCTATCATGTCTCTACAATATTGTGTATCATTAGATACAATTTTATACATAAAATATGAAAATATATAGTTAAAATATGATTATTGGCACAAATAGCGGCGTTTAGTTCCTCCACTCAAGATACAATGCCTCGAATTCGGACAAAAAATTGAAAACGGCGTGTCCTGATTTACTTCTCTCTCTCACTTCTCTTTCTATACTCTTAGATGAGAAAAAAAGCTAAACAAAAGAGGACAAGCATCTATCGTATGATTAAGGTCTCGTTTGAATTGTTATTATTGAAACAAACAGAACTCTATAATTTCCCCACTCACTGTTTACAAAATAATTTTCTAAATGAAATCAAAACAAAAATAACATTTGATACGTTATTATGGTGACGAAAGCGATACATATGCGAACTTGCGCAACAGCACCTTGAGCTTTGAACGTGCTGACGAAATACCGGCTCCTATACGATCATAGCGACTTTGTTTTGATTGTGCACACGTATAGACGAGCCCGCCGCCTCGACCAATCAGAGAGCTCCGTTGAAACACTCCCTCGCGTATATATTGCGCGTGCGCATACGATCTAACTAACTCACTGTTTAACATTATTGAACATAGTTTCCTATTAAATGGGTGACAGATTAAACATTATAAAGTTTTATGAGTGGCTCATTTTTATGTTCAGCTTCAGTAATTTGATTAAACTATAGATTTGTTTTTTTTTTTAAATTGTAAATTATTGCCGTAAAGTATTTTTTTTCTGTATATTCTTTTTTAATTTATTTTAAAAATGTTGCACTTTAAAGTTGTACCAGAAAATTATGTGAAATCCGCTGCACAGTAAGTATTTAAATTCATAAAATATTATTTGTATATAATTTTAAGTTTTAAATTCACAAAATAGTCATACCAATTCCTAATTGTAATTAAAGAATTTGTTGTTATAGTTTAAATTATCACATTTACAATTTTTATAATATTAAAATATTATACTTACAAACAATATTTTAATTTACATAAAATTTTCGATTTAATATAGCATATATAATAATAATATAATTTTACTGAACAATAGCATAGAAATAAAAAAAATTTAATTCAAAATTTTGCTCTGTTCTAAGTAAATATTGCTATTCTCCCAATATTATTAGAATATCATGCAATCAATCACTATGCAACAATCACCACTTATCAGTGAACAAAGTTCGATACTTAATAGAGCATATGAATTTATAGTTGATTCAATATTATTAAAGTATTTTAATAATACTTACTAAATACGTATATAATATAATAAATCAATTGACAATTTTATTTATATTGTAACTCTTTAATATGAGTCGGGAAAGACTCATATTGATAACAAAGTTCGATACTTAATAGAGCATATGAATTTATAGTTGATTCAATATTATTAAAGTATTTTAATAATACTTACTAAATACGTATATAATATAATAAATCAATTGACAATTTTATTTATATTGTAACTCTTTAATATGAGTCGGGAAAGACTCATATTGATATCAAAACTTATTTTTTTTCCTTAAATTACTTATTATTACTAACAAATAGGTTTCATATATTATATGAACTAAAGTTGCCTACATTAAAATAGGGTATCTAATATGACTAAGTTAGAGTCAATGAGTTCTGACTAAACTGGACGTCGTGGGTTTGACTGGCATCCAGGGCAAATATTTCTATTAAAGCCTACATAATATTCCGATTTATATAAAGATTTCTAATAAGCACAATTTAAATTTTCGTTTAACATTTACTTTAATTTTTTTTAATAAAAATTGCCTGTTCTAATAGACAAAGTGCGGTGTTGAGTTTGACTATTTAACATGCAAAAACCTTCAAAATTTATTATATTTTATATTTTATATTATTATATTTTATATAATAAAAATTAACTTAATTAATCTACTCAGAAGTATAATGTGATAAATTACGAAAGATCATTTTTTTTACTTTCAGGATTTATCACGCATTTATATGTTATACAGATAAAACATAGTATCAAAACTTTCCGCTCTTAAGTTCTCCAAAATAAATATAATGTTCTTATATTTATTATTTTGCAAAATGAAAAGTTAAATATATAGAAATGTTTATAAAATGCATTCCATTTCATATTATCTACTTTGTTTCAGATGCGCCCAAATTGCACTCGGATGCAACAGGGCAGCGCATCAAGCGGCGCTCCGTGGCGCTACCAAGCCTAACCCTCAACTTGCTGCATTGACACCGAAGGTAATAAATACAATATTAATAAAATATATAAGTATCTACATTAAGAAAAATGCCATTCAGAAGTTGATTATAATTTAGACTACTATATTTTTAGCTTCCTAACTAACTTAGTGCTAAGACAATCCCTTCGCATTAAGACACTTCCGTTCCCCATTTCCCGCCGAATAGAAGAAGTTAATTTCTGGTGATTCAATTCTCATTCAAAGAAATGAAATATTTAATATTTTCATTTCCTCACTCTCGTAGAAGACATAGCGTGGCGTTAAGTTTCGCGACTCGACACGCTATTCCTCCAGAAATTGACGAAAAGTGGAGAATCCTGCCTACCCTGCTACCACTACGGGATATGCGTCATACAACGTGAAGTTGTAAAAAAATGTGAAATAATATTTATATTGTATGATTTGTTAGGTTCGCGCCTTCATAGAGCGCAGTGCAGCGCTCTGCGAACCCGACCACGTGCACGTGTGCGACGGCTCCGACGCGGAGGCGGGCGCCTTGTTGCAGCTCATGCAGCAGCAGGGCACCATCAAACCACTACCCAAATACGATAATTGGTAACTTACTTTATATGGATTGCTGAAAAAGATGTTTTAAGTACTTCATTTTATAATAGGACAGTGAAGGTCGTGTTCGACGTGGTCCAGAGGCGCAGAGATGTGACTGTTAATGCAATGACTTTGGGTTCGATTCCAACGCAAGGATATGATATATTTAATATTTTCATTTTCTCACTCTAAGGCGCAGCGCGGCTTTGAGGTCCGCGAATCAACACGCAATCGCCTCAGAATTAAGCGAAAAATAAGGAACGGAAGGTACTTAATGGGAACGAAATGTCTTAACACTATGGAACAAAGTTTCCTCTTCCTACGTTACCGTTATCCCGTTATATGCGGAATACAGGTTGAAATTGAAAATCGACGCGGATTTCGAATATTTTGTAGTAGAAAAAGTTTAAAGAAAATAATTAATAAAACAATTAAATGAACAGTATATTCATTGATATTCTGTATGTTATGAATTTTGACTGTAAATTTGAAGTATAAAATTATTTGATGCTTTAAAATTTTGAATTTGGAATTTAAAACAAAAGTCGTTTACAGCTGGCTCACCCGCACCGACCCGGCGGACGTCGCTCGCGTGGAATCCCGCACCTTCATCTGCTCCGAGCACGAGAGAGACATCGTGCCCGCAGCGAGGGCCGGACAGAAATCCGCTTTGGGGAATTATATTTCTCCCGCGGATTACGATAAAGCGGTCGCTGAGAGGTTCCCTGGGTGTATGCGAGGTGAGTGCGGGTTCCATTTTGAATCTTTTTTGTGTGCGTGTTGTTAAAAATAGTGATTTACCTCAATATTTTCAATAGTATACATATATCGTTATATTACAGTTAACATAACATTTTTTTTTAACTAAGTAAAAATATTAAAATTGTGGTTTCAAATAAATATTTTATACCTAACCTAGATAGCTTACATGAATTTATCTAATAAATCAAGCCAGCCACTTATATTTAATTTCTTAAAAAAATATAATAAACAAACATAATAACTTTCAAGTATGTATGTTGGCTGTTTCCAAAACCATATGAAATTAAACCAAAATTTAAAAAAAAGAATTTATAATAAATGTTTTATAATTTTCATCGTAGGTCGCACCATGTACGTGATCCCGTTCTCAATGGGTCCCGTGGGTTCCCCGCTGTCCAAAATAGGTGTAGAAATAACTGACTCGCCGTACGTCGTGTACTCTATGCGCGTTATGACTAGAATGGGTAAGTTGTATAATATGGATTTTTTTAGTATTATTTACTTAGTAATTTAACATTTTCTTTCTGTAAAGACGTTATTTAAAGCTTTCCTTTCTATTAAATTATTTTTAAACATCTTCAACACAATTTTTCAAAGTCTGTAATAGCTGATAAGTATCAAACCCATTGACTTAACAATAAGAAATATTAATCACTAGGCCATATGATAGTTAATTCTCTCTATATGTGTGCATTTTCAAAAAGGTAATAAATAATTATATTTTTTAACAAAAAAAAACCGACTTTACGGATCCCATAATCAAAACCTTACCAAACTCTCATCAAACTACCCTTGAAGTGTATCCGTCCAATCAAAAAAGAATCATCGAAATCGTTTGACGTGATATTGAGTTATTCGTCCATTTGTCACGCACATCCTTAATAGAAATTTAACACTTATATACTTTTCGCATGGATAACATTGTCAGAAATAGATCAAATTAAAATAGGACCACACAGGAAACACCAGCAGTCATCAAATATAATAAAACTTAGCTTAGTTTAAACACATACAATTTTTTTTAGGATTTGATCACAAATATATTGTTTTTAGATTTTTTCCTGAACTAGTACTAGATATCTGTATATGCTAGCTGTCAAATTTCATAATTTTAAGTTAACTAGAAGTACTCTATTAATTTTGATACCCTTTATAGTGTCAAAATACGCGTTTTTTTGCGGTATAAACCATATCTTTTTTTTTTTTAATAAATATAGAAATATGTTTTTTTCATGAAATTATGAGGCCGTAGATCTGGGAAAATGGTTTGAACTTTAACTCGATATCTCCAAGCGTTCCTGAGATCTAAGATAAGCTCTTGACAGGCACACTCTTTGCTCTTGACAGGGTTGGAGACAGACAGACATATAAACAGACGGACAATCACTTTGTTGTCCACATCTTATAAGGTTTCCTTTTTTCCTCAAAATGTACGGAAATTCTAAAAAGAATCATCAAAATCGATTCATCCAGTCAAAAGTTCTTACGTAACAAACATAAAAAAACGTCGAATTGCTAACTTCCTCCTTACGAAAGTCGGTTAAAAATAAACAATTGATTTGAAACACTTTAAAAGCAAACTTACTCAACAATATCTAAATGCATTTACTAAATTTCCACTTAAATTATCCCTACATATATTTAAGAAATATAAGAATAAATAATTTATGTAGGCGATTTCTAAGATGCGTTTCTTAAAAAAATGATAAATTTTTAAATCAAGTATCCATGCTTAGTGTAATTACACATAAGAAATAATGACATAAAAATTTTACAAAATCAAGAATATTTTTTTTAAGTATTTATTTGTATTTAAAATATTTTCCCAAACACAGGTAGCAAGGTGCTAGAGGCGCTCCGCAAAGACGAGAGCTTCGTGCGCTGCCTGCACGCGGCGGGGCGCGCGCGCTCCCCGCCCTCCCCCGCGCCGG
Organism: Heliconius himera; assembly: GCA_021202915.1. Taxonomy (NCBI): domain Eukaryota; kingdom Metazoa; phylum Arthropoda; class Insecta; order Lepidoptera; family Nymphalidae; genus Heliconius; species Heliconius himera. Next base: position 73,585 of record JAJHJA010000461.1, on the reverse strand, counting down.
GCTGGCCCTGCGACCCCGCGCGGACTGTCATACTGCACCGCCCCGCCGACGGGGAGATTATCAGCTATGGTAAGTTTCATGCAAAAAATCATTCAAATATAATAAAAAAACCGACAAGGACGAGTCGGGTTCCCCCACAGGGGGTTCCGTAAAAAATTGAAGGTCTTAAGTATTTTCTGAAACTCAGACTTAGCTTAGCCAGAGCTCTTTCATTTGATACATTATTTTTATATTTGGATTTAACCACAAATGTATAATTATCAGTTTTTTTCCGGAACTAATTTCAAACTCGATATCTCTAAGCGTTCCTAAGATATAAAGTCTTGACTGACAGATAGACACACAGACAGACAGACGGACGCGTTGTTTATATAGTTATAAAAAAAGAACAATATTCATAAAAACCAATATTAAGAAGTGGATTTATTTGGTTGAATGCACTAATCTCAAAAACTACTGATTTCAACTAAAAATGTTTTTTTTTATTATGTTATATGTGTTATCCTTTTAATAATTTAGAAAGTGAAATATATCTTAAATTGTCCTTCCATTAATATAAAGAACTACCTATATAAATCTAAAATTTCTAACAATTTTATTTATTCATACTATTTCAATATTAGTTAAACGTTGACTTTTCTTAAATACGGTTAGCGCATTCAATGATTTTAATTTTAGATTATTTGTTTTTTTTTATTAAATAAATACCTATCTCTTGTAATGCAGGCAGTGGTTATGGTGGGAACAGTCTTTTGGGCAAGAAGTGCTTCGCTCTCCGCCTCGGCTCAGTGTTGGCGAGACGTGAAGGATGGCTGGCGGAGCACATGCTGGTAATACATTATATGACTATTGTATTATTATATTGTACTTTTTGTTATTTATAAATAACAAAAAATAAATACCACAATACATACTCATGAGCGTATCTAGCTTTTTGTTGTACTTTAGGTTCGAATAAATATGTTTGTTTAATTTTCCTTTTTCTTATTATAGCGAAAATTAAATACTTGTAAAATTTCTGGATAGGCCCAGGACTATTCTAGGGTGGGCAAGAAAAACCTAGCCCCTCCTTATTCCTACGCCTTTACAGTCAGACAGCTCTCTTACTGCGTCGCAATGAACTCTATTACTTATTATCATTTCTCAAGCAAAAACTTAACAACCCCTTACTTTTCAGATCGTGGGTATAACTGACCCCAAAGGCAGAAAACGTTATATCGCAGCTGCCTTCCCCTCAGCTTGTGGCAAGACCAACTTGGCCATGATGACCCCCACGCTGCCAGGGTACAAGGTGGAGTGTGTGGGCGACGACATCGCCTGGATGAAGTTCGACGACAATGGGGTCTTGAGGGCCATTAATCCGGAGAACGGATTCTTTGGTGTAGCACCGGGTAAGGGCTCATTTTTTTATATGCAAACATGTTTATTTCAATGATAATAATTAGGAAGTTGAATTTGTTAAGAATTTGTAGTCAGTTTTTATTTATATTATTTCGACAAGTTGCTTTCATCTAACAAATAAGTCAAACTAAAAGTAAAGCTACTTGATAGTGATCGAGATAATTAAATTACATCTATTGCCGTCTTTTTCTTTTTATTTCTCGGCTTATCAATGTCTAGCCAATGTCTTTAGCTTGGCTTACAGACTAACAGACAGTAAAAATTATACCTAGTATTTTATTTATTGTAAAGAAAAATATTATTATCTTTTACGCATAAAATTAACTTTTCCATTATTTCGTTATTTGTATATAGATAATATATATAAATGTAATAAACTAACTAATCCCCATTTTCTAGGAACATCGGAATCAACAAATCCAATAGCAATGTCATCAATATTCAGCAACACGGTGTTCACTAACGTGGCTGAGACTCACGAGGGGGGAGTTTGGTGGGAGGGCATGGGCTCCCCCCCATCCTCTCTTATCGACTGGAAGGGAAGGGCATGGGAGCCAGGCATGGGAAACGCAGCCCATCCTAACTCCAGGTCAGTAGAAAGTAAAATGTGGTGAAAAAAAATAGTCGCACAACGCCTCTCATAGAACTCAAATACCTAAAACAACAACTTAAAGAAAGCTAGTTTGATTGGAAAAAAATGATTTATTACGGTTTTTATTTAAACTAAAAATATATTAATACATATATTTTTAATTTTCACATGTAAATAAAAACCATATTTGATTAATATAAAATAATTAAAATTAAAAATTATGTGATTAAAAAAATTTATATTTACAGATTCTGCACACCAGCCAGCCAATGTCCCATCATCGACCCACAATGGGAGAGCCCCGAGGGGGTCCCCATCTCCGCCATCTTGTTCGGAGGGCGGAGGCCCGAGGGAGTGCCCCTCGTGGTGGAGGCCCGCGGGTGGGAGCATGGCGTTTTCCTGGGGGCCAGTATGAGGTCTGAGGCGACTGCTGCTGCTGAGCATGCAGTAAGTAATGTACATAGAAGTTGACAAAACATATACTGATAAAGTACCGTTACGAGTGATGCATTTAAAATACGCCTGTAAAATTTATACATATATGCAATGTGGAGAAAAAATTAGTTTATATCCTAACTTTAAATGAACAATATACTTATTTATAAGTATCTACACAAGATACTTATTTATAAGTATCTTGTTAAAATTTATTTATAATTTTTTAAATATATTGACCTAAAAAAACCTAAAGTTTTTACTCCTTTTATTTTATTAATCCAGAGGTCAGTCGTGGAGCAGCGGCACGAAGTGTGACAGTAAAACCGACTGGTTGTGGGTTCGATCCCCACACGAGGAGATGAAATATTTACTTAAATTTATATTTCCATTTCTTCGCTCTGGTGTCGAGGTTAAGCGCGGCGTTGAGTTCTGTCCTTCAACACGCAATGCCTCCAGAATTCGACAGAAAGTGGGGAACGGAGTGCCTTAACACTAAGTTCCCTCTGCCTACCCTGCTGTGTGCGGGATACAGCGTGAAGCTGATTTATTTTATTTTATTAATCAATTAATTTATTTCCTTTCAGGGCAAGGTGGTGATGCACGATCCGTTCGCAATGCGGCCCTTCTTCGGTTACAACTTTGGGGAGTATTTACAACACTGGCTGAGTATGCCGCAACAAAACAGGAAGATGCCCAAGATATTCCACGTCAATTGGTTCAGGAAAAACGAACAGGTAACAAAGAAACTCCTTATATAAGTCTTATAATAGTATAGGAATACGACTTTTTTTAAATGAAATGTTGTAAATATTAAAATAGTTTAAAATTCATATACATATTATAATAATTTAAGTATTATAATTTAATTAAAAGAGAATATAAAAAAAATACATTATATCATAGTACTTGCATATATCTCTCTTGCATTTTTAGTTTTATGGAGTTAACTAATTTTGCATCATACGACCCAAATGTGTCCAAAAATCTAAATGTTAATACTAATTTCAGGGTAAATTCCTCTGGCCTGGTTTCGGAGATAACTCCCGCGTACTGGAGTGGGTGCTGCGCCGCGTCGACGATGAGGACTGCTACAGAGAGACCGCCTTGGGGCGTGTACCTGATGATGGAGCTTTAAAGACTGATGGTCTGAATGTTAACATGGAGGAACTGTTTAGTGTACCCAAGGAGTTCTGGCTGAAGGAAGTGAGTATTTGTTGAGTACTTTAGATTTGTAATGAATATAATTATAAACTTTTTGTAAGTTTAGCTTTACGGTATTTCCCTCAAATAGTAAGGTTAGCAATCTTCTGGATATGTTAATTAATTCGTTACCCATGAAGCGCATAAATTTTGAGACATTTCGTAATGAATGGCGGAACTCCAACGCCGCGCTTTGTCTTATTATCAAAAAGAGGACATAATAATAGTTCTTTCCCTCAATTGAAATGGAACCAACAACTGTCGTACTTACAATTATTATATATATATAATTTAAAATAATTAGCTATGAGGTCATTCTAGCACAGCAGCACAGTATATGACTGGCTACAAGACCGAAGGTTGTAGATTCAAGTCCTTCTCGAGACAGAAAATCTTTTTATTATAATAGTAAAGTCAATAAATTTCATATTATATTTTTTTTTACAGGCTGAAGCTATCGAAAAGTATTTCAAGGAAGAAGTTGGAGAAGATCTACCTAATGAAATGTGGGAAGAACTGAATAACCTTAGGAAGAATATTAATCAGTTGTAGACTAATAATAGCGAAATAAAAAATTAGGATAAGTTTAGTTTTAAGAATATTATACTCATATAAAATCTTCAATCATGATTTTACAAGTATTTATAATTCTAATTAAAAGAAATTTAAATGCAATTTATTCTGAAGTGTATTTTTTGTTCTGGCAACATTAATTGAAAAACATAAGGCTGTGCTCTTTAGACTAGAAAATATGAATATATATTTGTACATAATTTTATTAAATAAATAATCTGTATTTTTAAGAAATATATATTATGATTCTCTTTATATATTTGTTTTGTTTTTGTAATCCCGACGTTGAGTTCCGCTACTCAACACGCAATGCCTCGAAAAAAATCGTCGGAAAGTGGGTAACATAGTGTCTTAACACTAGGTTGCTCCTGCTTTCCCTGCTATATGCGGGACACAGCGTAAAGCTGATTTTCATAAAAAAACAACTAGTAATAAAATTATAGTATTGGAACCTAATATCGAGCTTATCTTCAGAGACAGAGCGAGGAAATTAAAATTCACAACCCCGATTAATAATCGAACCCACAAACAACCCTTGCTCGCTAGCTTACATTCAGACGGCGTGCCTCTGCGCCACGAAATCCTCAAATCGAATATGTTGCGGTTAATAAATCAAATTATAAACTCCGAATTAATTCATACTTACATAAATAAAAATAACAAATTCATTTTTTAAATATTTACTATATAAGAAAACAATATAACAATAATTTCCTTAATTATTAACCATTATAATATTTTGATTAAACACAATATATTACAATTTATTTCATATGTTTGGCGGAAAACACTCGGACGCCATCTTGTGTTGAAGCGCGCGCGTATTTTGTTAACAAAGCATTAACATTTAACTTTTCTGTTGCGTATAATCTGAAATTTAAATAATTTTGATTGAGAATATTATATTTAAATATATATAGAACCAAATAAATATCAAATAGTTTTGTAGAAACGCATAAGTGCCTTAGCTGGTAGGTAGTTTGACTCTAAAATTAAATATAAATAAATATCAGAGGCCAGTCGTGGCGCAGGGGCACACAGTGTGACTATAAAACCGACCGACTATATATGGTTGTGGGTTCGATCCCCACTCGAGGAGATGAAATATTTATTTAAATTTATATTTCCTTTTCTTTGCTCTGGTGTCGAGCGCGGCGTTGAGTTCTGCCACTCAACACGCAATGCCTCCAGAATTCGGCAGAAAGTGGTGACCGGAGTGTCTTAACATTAGGTTCCCTCTGCCTACCCTGCTGTGTGCGGGATATAGTGTGAAGCTGATTTATTTATTTATAAATAAATATCAATTATGAAATGTCTTACTATTATCGGTAATGAGTTTGACAGAATCAAAAAAAAATTAATCTTAGTTAAGAACTCCCGATCATTATTAACAAACCTATTAAATTACGTCTTCTTATCTCTATATATAATAAGACAGTAAAAATATTTTGTCTGTACATTTAGTAATTTTGACTGAAATGGATAAAGGGACACTTAAAAAGAATAATAGAAAGCAAAAAGATTTTTTTTGAATTTCTTGTCTGTCTGTCTGTCGACAAATTTCTGTCCGCATTTTTCTCTGAAAGTACTGAACCGATTTACTTGAAAATTTCACCAATTGCTTTATTTTAACTCAACTTAAGTCCTAAAGTTTGGTTCATCAAAATCGGTTCATTAAAAAAAAGTTATCGTCATTTGAATGAACTCAAGGCATTAGCTTGCCTGCGAATATTATATAGCAATCGTGCTGGTATGACCCTGGCTAAAAAATGACGTTCGAAACGTCTGGGTTATATGACTGTTGATAAAAATATATATTTTTGAAGCACTATTATATAATATTTTATACAATAAAGTAAACAAAATTGAATTGTTAGTGGCGATTACCTTCATAAATCATAACAGTTAAGTTTAAGTCGTAATTAATTCAACACAGAGATAAAGAACGATCTTGAAAGAAATATCAAGTAAATACAAAGATTTTTTGGTTGGTTCGTTCATATAATATATGTAACTAATTTAAAAACTGTACAGGAGTTAATATGCAATTATTACAGTTATTTTATAAAGAATATTATGAATCCTTCAAATCAATAATTTAACATTTGAGGCTGTTTCTGAATGAGTAAATTAAATTATTCACTGACATCAGCACATTTAACAGAGTATATTATATAGGTAAAAAGAACATAAAGTTACAAAAATATATACGTGTAATAAATAATTAGCTTTATGTATATTTTATAAATATCAAATATCAAATGGTCGTATTTTTTTATTTAAAACAATCAAAAAATCTTTGACGATAATGTCGTAAAAAAATCATATTAGAAGTCATCATAGTTGTCAATCAATTGTGCATATTAAATCAATAATCATGTATTTTAAACGGGCGAAGCCGTGGGCGAGCCGCTAGTTTTTAATAAAACACTTAAATAAACACTTAACGGTAAGAGTAGGGGACATTTCGCCCGTTTTCGGCGTCTTAAGGCTCTTTAAACAATTTTAAATATATTCTTAAACATTATATGAACTTGAAAATTTTACTGTTGTTAATATGGGTATTTTGTCAGTAATTTAATGTTTAATTATATGGTTTGACTTAAGTTTAGTTTTTATATTAATTTATTTGTGGACCTCTTGTTTGAACCCTAATTCGTGATAAAATTTTGCTCTGCTTTTAAGTTCGTGAACTTGTGGCTCCTGTTTCGGGATATAATTTTTACCCTAAGTAAAGTTCACGAATGACAATTTATTGTTATCTCTTTTGATTAATTAGAAAATAACGAACTTACGTAATATAAATAAACTTAAATAAATTTTAATAATAATAATTTAAAAAATAATTACTTCAACAAACATAAAACATTAACAAAATTAACATTTCACTATCAAAATTCCTATGTATGTATTCTGTAGGAGATTCGTGCAGCTACCATAGCTTTTGTACGGTATTTTATATTTAGTATATTCTTGGAAAAATAAAAAGATCTTTACTAAGATTAATAACAAGATTAAGATAACCAATATTAATAAATACAGAGGAGTCAATGTGTTGAATTTACGTAGATGTATTTGTCACGAACTTGGGGAAAATAGTGAAATATAGAGATCTTGTTTCGGGTTACTGATTTTGGTAACTTCCGCAATTAAATGTTTTTTTATAGAATAAAAAAAAACATATATCCAAGTTTTATGTGAATAACTTACCTTTGTCTTTCTACAACCTTAAGAAATTATTACGCGTCTTACGGTGGAAAGCAACATAAACCCGTTACAATGCAGTTCGTAGTAACTTCTGCGTTTCAAATGTAGCTATATGCTCAATTTTGTCATTAAAATATTGTTACCTAATTTTTTAGATAGTTGAAATCATAAAGATTTTTTAAAAATATTTAGTTTACGCAAATAATACTTAAATTGCTTATTTTTTTTGCCAGAACCAAAACTTACGAAATAACGTACTAGCACGAACTTTGGGTCATTTACCTTAAATCCCTTTTTTTTAATAATGTTACAATGGCAGCAAATGTCAAATACTTACTCGACATACGGTGATATTTCCTGCACAGTCCACTTGGTTTTGGTCTGGAAAAGAACCTTAAACCTTTGATTAATGTCTTCTGGCAGGTCCTTTTCAGAGAACCCCCACACTACTTGTGGTGAAGATGTTTTGTCTATTAATGCTATACCTGAGAGTAAAGATTCCTGGAATAAATAGTAAATAGACCTTTACATAAATATTTAAATTAAATTATATAATATTCTAATTGAATTAGTTAAAATTAGAATAATAAATGTTGTATTCAAATATTAATCTGAAATAAGAAGCGCCGCGTCTGAGTGTAAACTCGAAAGTTGTGGATTTGATTCCCACTCGGCGGGCTGAATTATTTTAATTTCAGATGGTAACAAGGACGGGTGAGGGGTAAAAAAATTACGTTATTTATGGATACCCCTACACCTAAAGTTTACATAATAAATACTTGCATTAGTTGTCATCCCCTCAGGTACAGAATCCTTCCAAGCTTGCAAAAATTCTGCTAAATTAAACTTTCCCGCACTCTTTAAAAGTACTCTTGCCAAGAAACGACAAACTTTATCCTGTTTATACTCATAATATTGTATACCATCTTCACTAACCGATTCTAAAGTATAAAACGAGAACATTGCATCTAAAATACATTCTGGCACCAATTCCTTCAAACTTTCTAGAGTTATTTCCTTAGAAATTTTATTCAAAGGCCAAGAGTTTTCCTCTATTAAATCCAACAATTGTGATAATACGCGAAATTCATAATCAAATTCCAATAATCGATAATAATCGTCGATTTTAATCGCTTGGATCTTAATCAATTCCGCATCTAATTCTTCTTGCGATGCCTGTATCTGATTTAGAATGGCGTCGTAAGTCAAAAGATTTATTTTGTCGACCGTATATTCAAGTTCTAATCCCTGATACATGGTTTTTTCTAGAAGTTTCCTTAGCTTAGACAAACGTGGCTTACAAGGCTTTAATTCGTAATAAGTAAAGAATGTATTAAGAATATCTTTATTGACTATTTTTCGAGGAGGTCTTCCGTCATCGGAGTCGGTTGACTTATTTAGACTCGCATTAGATCTATCGAAAGAAGTGTCCGAATCGCTTTCCATAGAATTATTGGCAATGGTCTCATCGAGGCCAGTGGATGCAGCAAGCAATAAATCGGGAACTAGAAGTAAGCTATTTGAAGTTTCGGCTTCTTTGATGTCGTATGTTTTGTTACTAGTACATAAGACTGCATTTTCGTCTGGATCACCTTTAATTGTATAAATAAAGAAATTAATCAACACAAAAAGTAACCATCTTTTATAAGAAAAAATATTCTTTTATTTTTCTGTCCATTGCGTTTACACTCAGCCACTGTCCCTTCGATTCGACGCGATACATTCATAATACTGTATTAAGCTATTGCCAAATAAAATGTTTTAATACCTAAGGTAACTCTATACTAAACTAGTGATTAAAAATATTTAAAAAAAACGTCTTTAATAATGCGTGCGCGTGCCTAATTTACTTACCTTTGAATATCAATTGATGGCCAGCTTCAATTTCATGTAATAAATTGTCATCTAGCAACATAAGTTTTAAATTATTATTTTGTTCACTTGGATCCGGAAACCTTAATATTTGGGTAATTTCTGTCAATTCTGATTCATGAAGTTTGGCTGTTTTTATTATTTTTCTAACGTCTTCTGGAGTCCTTTCCTCGCTATAAAATATAAAAAATAAGGGCTTTTATTTTAAAATTTAAGTATACGTAAAGCTCATTTCTACTTTTAAAAAAAGAAATGTTTTATTTATTTTAATAATCTGTAACAAGACAAGACATAAAAACTGTCACAATTTGACATTCAAGATCGACCGAGTACAACCGAACCTCACAATTTTCCTGCGTGATTAAAAAATCACGTCACAAAATAATATTAGTGTAGTAAATTTAGTGTAAAATAAACCAAAATGTCTATATTTGGTGATATATTGCCGATAAATAAGAATGAAGAGAAAAAACAAGGAGCAAATCTTTCACCTTACTTAAACTTTGACCCTAACTATATACCAAAAGTGCAACCAGAGTTCCTTTATCCTGACGAGAGTCACATGGCTTCCACAGCAAGACGGTCCAATGTAGCTTTGCCAATTATAGGCATGTCTTTTATAACTGGTTCAGGTAAGTCGTTCATATATTATAGATAATTTTGTTAAATAACCTCTAAAATATTTTACATAACAATTTGAAATACTTAGTAATTAGTTACTGAACTTTTTTTGAATTTAGAGCTAATCAATAAATATTTCATATATTAATGTAATATTTGTGTTTTTATTCCTGGTAGAATATTAATATAATTTTCCTATATAAAAATGGCTGTATTTATTATTCAAAATATATAAATGATGGTTCATTTTAAAAGCGTATATGTTAATATTAATTAAATAAATATATTCTTTGCAGGCATGGGAGGTATGGCTGGTCTGTATAAAGGGTTGAGAGCAACAACATTGGCGGGACAAACTGGCAAAGTTAGGAGGACACAATTAATAAATTATGTCATGAAACAAGGTTTGTGTATCTTCTTAAATAATTTTAAACTTCACATGGTATTCTGAAAACATCAGGTTATGTGTTACCATGTTATTTGCAGAGAGAACATAGTGTCTAGATTATCCATCTGCTACTTGTCAGACAAATTTGGGACATGGAGTGTTAAGTGACAAAATTAAATGCAGAACTTTACACAAGGAAAAGAGAAATAATTGCTCTGAATAGGAATAGTTCTTAGTTTTCCTTGCGTAAAGTTCTGTATTTAATTTCTTCATTATTATTTTCTTCTTTAATTAAAATATGATGGTTGTTGGTTCTATAACCAACAACCATCATTTTTTTTACATAATGTATAAATAGTAATGTTATAATATTTTAAAGGAAAAGAGTAAAGAGAGTAGTAGTAGAGAATGTAAATACAATAGAATTCCCTATTGTATTCTATTTGGATTTTCCCTAATGACTCATAATGTACACTTTAGAATATTTTACTATTTTTAATAAACATTTTGTAATTTCTTTTTGCTTTAAATATTTTTAATTTTGTTAACAGGCACAACAACAGGATGCACATTAGGTATATTAGCATCAATGTACTCAACCATGGCGCTCGGTATAACATGGTTAAGGGATAAGGAAGACACAACTAACACATTTATAGCAGCTACGGCAACTGGGTTACTTTATAAAAGCACAGCAGGCCTCCGCTCAATGGGCCTTGGTGCCGCAGCTGGATTAACCCTTGCTGGACTATACACACTTGTCACAGATAATGATAACATATGGAGTAAAGCTAGATATATAAGAATGTGAAGCTGCCTGCCTTATAGTTTTGTAAATATTGGACTGTTATATTTTTAATTGTAGTCAGATGGATGATAAGATGGTAACCCCAGTATGGATGTTCTAGCACTGTTGTAGTAATTAAAAAGAGATATGTAATGTATGGTAATATTAATGTTTTATCTCAGGGACATAAGTAAATTAACCAAAGATAAAGCCGTAAATGAAGAGCCATAAAGAATAACCTCATCCAAAAAAATAAGTAAAATCTAATTGGAAACCTTACTTTAAACTATAATAAATAAATAAACATAGTTGCTACAGTTACTTCTTAAAAATTGATTGGTATTAAAAAATAATTTTGGGTTTTTGGTGGTTATCAATTTATCATCATAAATGTCTATGCTGTGAGCACCAAAGGATCTGACAAGTGTGAGACTTATTTATGCCATGTCTTCCCACTTGTTGATTAGTGCGTCTAAAACCCGCCTCCGACTGTGGACCCCATTGGAGAGGGACTAGCACAATTTCTTTAAGCCATAAATAAAACTATTTGTTTGGAAAAGTACTTGTTTTATTCATTTACTATGGTAATTATTTTACATTATTTATTATACATTTACATTTCTTAAGTAAAAGCGAAAGTGTCCTAACTCTTTCCTTTTAATTACATAAATATTTTTGAAAGAAGTTATAATTTGAATATAATTTTTCCACATAAAAGGAAAGTTCGTTCTTCCGTGATTACTTTTTACATATTGATGGCTTATTTAAAATATAAGTTTTAAAATTTACATCAAATAAAAAAAATCATGAATATTGACAGTTTTATACCATAAGTTCAAACATTTCAGTATTGACTGTGATCTTAGCACAATTGTATATTTACATAAGCACTGGATACCCGATGGTATATTAAAAAATCAGTACGAAAATGCTGAGCGTATTTTGAATCACTAAATTTATTTCAACCAAATTAAGTGAATATATAGTAGTGTGTATTTCTATTACTGTGACAGGAAAAAAGACCTTACTTAAATACGAAGTTAGTTTCAGCGTTTGTCAATAGATGGCGTTAATGGCACGTAAAAAAATTACCCTTGAATCTTTAATAGCAGTTCTTTTTAAAATTGCGTTGAACAAACGTGGTCGAGAAAACAAACAAGATTACAATCGATATTAAGTAATCCTACAAATAAAATTAATAGTTAAGCCACTTATACTAATCATATATATTTTATAATTTTTAAACAACTCCTAGGCCCAGTTTCACCGGTTACGAATAAAATTTCAGATAGTAATCTAATAATTAATACTAGATAGGGAATGAAATACAGAATTATTGTTTCTTATACTTTCAAGAATCATTTTCTCATTGACTAATTCATACGATTATGATTTGTTACTTTTTAAAAATTACAAATAAGTATGTGAAAATGAAATGCATGTGTCAAATGTGTATCTACTAGATATTCGAGACCTGTGAACAAAAAGTTATACCTTGTCTGACGGATAATGCTGTCCGGAAACTGGCCCATTAGAGGTCTCAAAAAGCGTTTAACTAACATCGATGAAAATGTACAGGATCTAATTACGAAAAAATTGTAATCAGGATGTATTTGTAAAATAATTTAGTGTTTTTATCGGCAAGAGCTTGAAAACCATCTTTATTTCAAATAAAATCAGTTTAATTAAGTTATTAGTTCCAACATAGCACGAAGTAGTAATTACATATCCTACAATAATTATTTTATACTAATCTTCAGTATCTAAGCACAACATAACTAATATTATTTTGTACTGTAACACTATAGGTACACTTATTAATAAATCTCCAGTCTGCCTAAAGTGCGGAAAAACGTGGTGAATAAAAAAACCACTTTGGCACCAATTTAACACTGTTAAGGCTTATCAAAATGATGACGTAAATATTATGAAAATGATAACAGATCTATTCACAATTTACCTTAAGACCTTATAAGATAACGTTCTAAGCGCCACACCGATCGGTTTATTGATACTTAATATTCGAAAATGCGATAAAAACTAACAACCTTCTAAACTAAACATATCTACATACATTTTTTTATCAGCTTCACCTGTATCCCGCACACAGCAATGTATGCAGAGGGAACCTAGTGTTAAGACATACCGTGTGTTGAGTGGTAGAACTAGACACCGCGCTTTGCCTCGACACCATAGCGAAGGAATGAGAATATAAATTTAAAAAAATATTTAATTTCCTCGAGTAAAGATCGAACCAGTCGCGTTTACAGTCACACATTTTATTTTATAATAAAATAAAAGTAAAAAAAAACTGAATCTTTTAGAACATTCAAATGATCTGATTAACTGAACCGTAAGTTCATTTCTTTATCCAAAATAATTAAATTATATAGGTAATAATTGTTTATACAAAAACTTCTAAACTGAACAAATTTTAATTCTAATCAGTATTGTAATGATTTACAAAAATGTATAAATAAATATACAGAATACCATTTCGCAATATGAAATAAAATATAATATTTTCATAAAGATAGATAACCACTATCGCTGTGACATTATCATTTACACAATATAAACCAAGTAAAGCTTACTGTACATTATACTTTTAACCCTATGATAATAAAATTTATGGTTTATTTACGTGATCTTCACATGTCTTCCGCATCTTTAAAAATAAGCAGAGAGAACCTAGAGATATGTGATCGATGAGTCGTGGTCGCCCTGAAATGAGGCTCTCTGAACCTTCTTAAAATATCCACTTAGGACAAATTAAATCTGTGCAGTTAAATTCTTTCTTTAATTTCTGCTTTGATTTATGAGACTGGAGAAATATAAATGATTTAATAATTTCAGGCAGTTCAATAAGTGTGGTTTGAATCCACAACTGTCTTGTAGCCTTTTTTGAATTACTTAAATTTAAAACAAAATTTACAAATAGCATAAGATAAAATTATAGGGCACAGTTATTTAAACACTATCTAAAATTTTGTTATATATCAGCAATGGATGGACTGGATGATATTCATAATTTTATGGAGATTCATTTAGCGTTTTATTTTACATCTAAAAAGTTTAGAATTTATATTTAAGGACAATCAGACATAGCTATGCAAAAAAACAGTTTACATAAAATGGTTCTCCGTTTTAAAATATTACAATTTTAGATATTTTCTCTTTTATACATAAAAATATTTTGTGATTCGATCATTTTGTTTAATGCATAACTACTGTCTATTTTATTTTTAAGCATCCATTGCATTTATAGCATTATATTTTTGACAAAAAGGCCTTATCCCAATTGACAGACATTATATACTATATACACAGAACTGACTTATTAATATCATAAAATATTTTTTAAAAACATTTTTTAACAATTGAGGTTTCAAAAAAGTGCTCTTTTCATATAATACTATATAATGGGAAGCAAGTATTTATTAAGTTTAACATACAAAATTACATTATATAATAACAAACATGGTAATATAGATATATGGAACCAGAAAATTATTGATAAGTAACATACACCACAAATTCACAGTACTTATGTGCCTATAGCATTATGAAGGGAGTACTTCAGAGCAGTGCTTAGGACTTGTGACCCAAATATAGGCTTAAATGTTTTAACCGCTAACCTAGCAAAGCTTCTCTGGCGACTTAACCAATTCCAAAATAGCTATATAGAAATAAGATAAACCGAAACACATTTCTTATAATGTTACAAATTTACTTCTAAAGTTAAAACAGGTGAAGCCACATGTAATAACTAGTAAACCATAATGACAAAGTATTTATACATTGACATAATGTTACTTTCTATTTTGTGTATGTATACTTTCTTTGTAACTTGCCAATCACAAAGAATAAGGCTGAATAGACATTATAAGACAACATATTTTATTTAAATAAAAAAAAATACTTGAATTATTTAATTACTGACAGTTATAACAATTTTTATTTCTTTACAGTTGTAAAAATAGTATAACTATTATTTTATGGCTACTATTGTGTGTTATATGCAACTTTACATGTGAAATATATTTAAATGGGTTAATTATTATTTAACTTAGGCATTATTTAATAGGAGTTACTATATAATGCAGCAGAATGCTTATTTTATTATTTGAATACCTTTTTAGTAGATTTATATATTCAAATTCAAAAGACATATTAACTTATTTACCATATTCTAAAATAGTTAATTTCTGTAACTGTTTTTTTTCTACATTAACTAGAGCATGTTAAAATGAAACCTTACTGAACACTTAATTATATTGTAAGTTATTATGCAATCAATACAGATTATCTAAAAATATTCATTTCATATGTAAATGAAACTAAAACTTAATGGAAGATTGAAAATATTCACTTATCTGTTTTAAAAATAGTGTAACTCTGTCAATAAATTATGTGTAGGAAAATAAGATTATATTTGGAGATATTTTAGATGCAAGCTATAGCCCTATAATAGTTATTTTTTAATTGAACTTTGCAGTCAGCGCTGCATCCTCTCAACTCTGAGGAGCAGCAATGTGTATGTCACGATGCTGCATTCAAAATTGACTTCATGTCATCTGGAAGAACACAATTCAAATCTTCTAGCCTTCTCGCCAACAAAGTCCGTGTATTGCCAGCCACAGGAGGATCACTTTTTAAAACTTCACGTAGCTTTAAGACCATGTCAACTATTTCCACTTCCTTTTTGCCGATCGACCACATTTTCAAATCACTTTCAGCTAAAGCTTCTAACTGTAAAGCATGTAATTTATTTGTCAATTTACTATGTCTTTCGTGAAACCATGCACTAAAATTAGGTGTTTTAAAAAAGTTTCTATATAGGCCTATCCAATCCCCTTTTATCCCTGTCGTCAGATGAGGTCCAGCTTGCTGTAACATTGCAAAGAAATCTTCAGGATTAAAAGGGTTTGGTATAGGTGGAGCTCGAAAAGGTGATATATTTTTTTGCAAAGGCATCAATGATGCCATATACCTTTCCAAGGGTATCATGAAACTCTGTGTCAGTTCTAAAAGATGTCTTTTTACCATAGCAGTCTGTACTTCCGATGGACGGTCTGTTCTTATACCGTTATGTAGCTTTTTGATTATTGCCTTATCTTTTTCTAAAAATGATTTATATTGTGTATAAACACCAGGAGCTGTGTCTAGGTGCTTGATATTGCCAACTTTTCTTAGTTTTGTTTTGATTGATGTTGAGTCACTTAATTTGATAGTGTGAGGCCAGTGTTGTAATGTTTTTGTGAAGAAAGGATTGGTCACACCTAAAATTACATAAGGTGGGTTGAACTGCTTACGAGTAAATTCTTTAAACTCACTATCATGTATTGTGAAATAAGGTCTATACTCCGCTGCATATGGCAGAGGCTGAATAAGATAAGTCAATGCTTGCACCATGGCAGAACATTCTGTTGGGGAACTTGCCATCACTACTATAGGTTCAGCAGTCAATACAAGCTCCCAAAGTAAATGTAGGTGTGATATTACACTGGCCAAAGCATCAAATACATTAACATCTTGAATAGAAGCAAGTATGTGTGGTATGCTTGGTGAATGCACTTGCTTTATTATGTCTGACCTTGACACTTTCCCTGTCTGTTGATTAGGAACATATGACTGAAAAACAGTGCCTAAGACTGGCAAAAGCATGTTCTGTCCAGCATCAAGGGGTGGCCATCTATTTATATCATGGCATGCTGCTTCCAAGCTATGCTCTCCATCTTCAAAATGCTTTGGTGCAATTAAATGTATGACCTTGTAAAACAAATTAATAAATGGCAAACGGGTGAGTAAAATTATGCTTTTCTGAAAGTAGCCTCGAGGTAGCGAAGTATCTTTGACTTGACGAAAATAAACGAAGCCCCAGTAGTGCGTGGAGTCCGCGCGAAGCGTTGGCACACTGTCCTCGTTATATATCAACTGTTGGGGCGTGAGTGGAGCACGAGATCGCAGTCTTACGTGAAATTGAGTATCGCCCATGCATCCTGAATTCGAATCGGGGAAAGCTAAATAGCAAATATTACATTTTTCTTGGTCAGTTAATTTTACGCCCGGAGGGTAAACGCATTCCATTGCCTGTCCAAGTTCGAGATCGAACGTGACCACACAAATACAGTGAAGCCAATCCGAGAACCTGCTCCATTTCGCATCAAATTCCCGTTCATCCGATGTCGAAATGTCACTGTCCGAATAACTTTCCAGTCCACAAGCCATTGTTGTTTTAAAATCTTTCACACATATTGCACTAAATGCCACGCGATGTCTCGTTTGTTTAAAATATTAAATAAAATAATAACATTGTTTACACAAGAGACACTACTCTTTGTCAACAGCGTGTAAAAAAATACAAGAAAATTATAAAGATAGCTCGCGACAGCTGTTCCGTCAACATGGCCTCGCGCGCCAAAACTGAAGTGAGATATAAGGGCATTAGAAATTTGCGTCATTTACTTAATATTGGTAGAAAAACACAATGTCTTACCTTTCCTCCATAATTTCTTTAGTTTATTTAAAATTATATGTATTTGTTTGCAGGAACAATACACAAAAAATAAGAAATAAGTAAAAATAATATAACTAACACAAAACTTCGTAAATAATGACGTTCCATTTCAAGCAAACGATTTTTTTACGTACCTACAGTACCTACTTTTAAGACACTATATCTAGATGTATAAAAAATTGTTATAAAATTTATAGTATATTTATTGATATATTCTTCATTATATCATATTTTAAGGACTTGATTAATAAAATAATTAAGATTTTTTTTTTTCTGTTTTTGTGCTTACATTATGTGGTATAAAACAAAAAAAGATACGAAACGCGATTTTTTTATTGTGGGTTCAAATTATACTTCAGAGAATATTTTCATTAATATTTTATATTTTAATAGATATATTTTACAACTATTTCACTAGCCTCTTTAAACAAGATGAGGTGTTCGATTTGCCAGACTTTCAGTGGGCAAACATTGTAAGAAGATACTGAGAAGATACAGAGGTCCCCTCTGCCTACCCTGCTATGGGCAATATACAGCTGAAATTAAAACAATGTGAAAATGTTACAATCTTCATTTATTTAAATGTTTTGAAGGAAAAAATCAGCCAAGCGCGAGTAGCACTCACCCACTGAGGCTTCTGTACCAATTTCAGGATTGCGATTAGGAAATACTTTAACAATCTGAAGTTTGCACATTTGGTATATGCTCTTATTTTGTATGAAATGAACTACAAATATAAGCTTGTAATTATTTTTTTATCTTATTTTTTATGAATGAACTACAAATATAAGCTTATATTTATTTTTTGTAATTATTTTTTCCTATGATTTTTTATACAATATTTATGCAATTTTCAACTAGATACCTCAACGCGATCTCAGTAAAATGGTCTTACAGACGGACAGACGGACACACGGACAACAAAATTATCCTCTAAGAACTTTGAGGTACAGAAGCTTAAAAATGGATAATTTTTAGATTGATAATACATATATGCTGTTATGCACTAAATAAGTACATTGTAATTTAAGTCTTTTGGGAATTGATTTAATTTTCTTTTCAAGAATTGTAATATTTAATAGAAAAATGTTAAGTTATTTCATATCTATCTAGGTAAACCATAACTGCGCACACACTGCGAACGTGGTTTTTCCCACATAGGTTCCGATTCCGCAAAAAATCCAGGTTAAAGCATAGATTATATATTGCTCCACAAATCTGGGTGTGTTGAGAAGAGGGTAGTCTGTAGCTGAAAAATTTGCAATCACTATGTGGTTGCTCGTGAGGAAACGGACGGCGGGCGTGCATGACTGGATTTTACTCGCAAAATTTGTTGTATTTTAAGAAAATCATTAAGCTATACGGTAAGTATGCGTGCACGACAAACGCAATTTCACCCGCGTAAGCTCCGATTCCGATCCTAAATCTTGAAATCTTAAACAATTTCCAGTTTTTTCTATCATCATACAAATTGAAATCTAAAGATTTAGCCAGTTCAGGTAAACAATTGTATAAAATAACTGTTATAACAATTAGCATACTAAGTACTTTAAAGTGATTAAACTTTTTTATTTATGAACTGATTGTAATAAAACAAACACTAAATGTTAAAGAAAGCTTCCCAAAATCCAATAGTGAAAACTATATTTAAATTGGTTAAGCCAATTGTGAGATTAGTGCGGACAAACGTTCTGTACGTTCTACATATTCATACGACAAACAGACAAACATTTTAAAAATCATTGTTGTTTTTTCTATTACATTAATAAAGGCCCCCAAAATTTTTTTTCTTATATATCTTCCATGTACAGACACTGATCTGGTACGATTTTATTGTAAGTATAGATTATCAAGTAAAACAAATATTTAATAGTATACTTATTATAATTTAAAGTATAAAACGTAGCGGGGGACGCGGAGGACACGTGGCGCGCAGCGAACCGTGTCGCAGCAATAATTTTTTGGTATCGTAAATCTGTAAAGGACATTTTTGATCTACAGGCCAAGGTAACTGATATACTTATTTATATGCTGAGAGTCAGGGATAAATAAAACATGAGTCGATACAGCTGTTTTGGCCGGCGTGATATGTTAACAATTAAATACGTTTTTCCCTAAAACTATTTGTAATTTCGGAATAGTGTAAAGAGCAAATTTTATCTTCGTTTAAGTAAAAAAATAATAGAGTATTTTAAGGGATAAGTATTAATATCATTATGGACAAACATCCCTCACAATAAATAAGAAATTCTGTTGTTGTTCAATTGCTGTAGCTGACTTTTTTGTGGATCTTATTACTGCTGCGCTGCTTTAATGGTAAGTACTTCATGAAAATAATGTACTCTCGTACTTTATGTTCAGTTAGTACTTATCATTAAGGCAGCGCATTCTCGGAAGTGTCTCAACGGGTAGGACTTTATACACATTTAGCAAATTTATGTCTATTTATTGCATTACCTAATACTGTGAACCGCATTAAAATCCATTGGTTTAGAAGAAGACTTAGAAAGAAGAAGAAGGAAGAAGAAGGGTGGCTTTATTTTATACTATTATATATAATCCTAAAACTATTGTAAGCAGAAAAATTATCCAATGAGATTTTGAGTAAAAAATATAATTCAAATAACCCTTTATTTATTCCTTAACTTCATTAAATGCAGAGTGCATAGTGAGAAATTATAATTCATTAAACATGGAGAAAAATAAAACAAATTATTTGACTATGGGCTAATATATTTATTTCAAAATTAAATACAGAATCTATGGACCTGACAAGTGATCCAATAAAAATATTTAACATCGTTAATTCCATTATTTAACTAAATACATCAAACTTTTCAATTTTAATAAAAAAATCTATAACTTTACACATTTTAGACATTGATTTTTTTTAAATGACAATTTTCCTTTATCTACAGAAGAATATTTGGATATAAGAAAAAGTTTTATTTTGCATGAAAATGTAAATGTTTAATATGAATTAAAATACAAATAAAAATGAAGTAATAAATAATGATAGTAAAATAAAACGGTTCGTGAATATGAGAATGATTTAACTATATCTAGCTTAAGCACAAACATTAATTTGAAAAATCATACTACATTATTAAAAAAATAAACAATACTATTATAAAATGCTGGCAACACAAAATATAACAACTTGAGAAACATTTTATGCACCAATTAAAATTATAGTTACAGTAAAACAAGGAAAAATAGGATTCAATTGAGCAATACTGTCCATTAAGTAGCAAAGGCATACAAAAACAAACTAACTAAAATATATTTTTCATTTAAGCTTAATTGAAGGATCAAAAATAATTAAAACCAATAACTCTAAAATTAATAATTGTCTGAATCAAGATCACGTTGTTGTCATTTGAAATATGGCAGCTTTTGGACAGTATTTATAGTTTCAAAACTATTTATAACTATAAAAATATGCAGCAGCAAGAAGTACACAATAGAAATAAATTTATTTTTTATCTATAGATTGAAACAACTCGTACACAGATAACTCGCTATTGCAAACGCAATATTTACAGGTGCAAAATATAAAAAAAAGTGTAAAATTCTACTTAAAAAAATAGTTTCTTTAATCAATAATGTAAATATTGGAATAAAATATATTTGAAAATAATTGTAAATAAAATTATTGTACATATAATATAAATAATATTCATGTAAAAGTCATTGAGACTGTTAAGTCACTCATGCATTTTTTTTCCTATTTATTGAACAAATAAGGCAAAAGTAATGAAAAATACATCCAAAATTATACAATAAAAAAAATAATTAAATACATTTTATATGTGAAATAAGGCTAATGTCCCAGTGATTACGCAAATTTAATAATAACTCAATAGACTCATTTGCTTCTAAAACATTAAAATTTTTGGAATTAAATTCTGGAAAATAACAGTTATTTACTGTAACATTTTACAAATTTATAATTGAATTCATATGATGTTACTAAAATATAAGAAAATTCAAAATTCTCGAATGAAATGGCATAATGTTATAAAGTAACATAAAACCATAACATTACTTTCTAAAATCGATAAAAGAATGACTATCAGTCGATAATATTGCAGGATAATTATAATAATACCTTAAAAATCAACTAGTTATGAACATCTGTATCACACTTTTGAGAAACAAAAAGGTTGTAGGGAACTTACCTTTATATGCTTGTTCTAATATAATTATATTGCCTTAGTAAAATATCAATGTGTTTTCATTATTATATTATAATGTTATATATCCCGTTTTAATAATAATTCGTTTACAATATATTGAAATAATAATTTTGAAAATGAGTTATCTTATTATTTTCGTTTCTTCTCTCTGGTAACAAGACATCGTGAGGCGGTGAGGAATTCTGTAACTCAATATGTAAATGTCTCGAAAATAAGATAATATGTAAGAAACGGAGTGTTTTTTAACGCTACTTCCATCTGCCTTCCTATATACGTACAGCATGAAGGAAAACAATCTAAGAAACTATTAAAAAACAAATGCCAACACATGAATATTTCACTGAAGACTTATAAACTTTCTAAAAACCAAGCATATTTCTGCCTTATCTAACATATTTATTTAGATTTGCCATACTATTGCCAAGTACTATTACTTGCCACATTAGGGTTGGGCGGGAACGCATTGGGGAACTGTCCAAGGTTCAAACCACTAAACTGTTGAGACAATTGGGATTGATTTTGATTAAAAAAATTCTGTTGAAATGGTTGATTTTGATTTTGTTGATTTTGCGGCTGCGGCGGCATTTGAGTTGGGAACGCCGGAAACTGATTCGGCATAGATTGAAACTGATTAAAAGATTGAATACCATTTTGCATTGGCATATTATTGTACGGTTGATAGGTCCCAAACGGGTACGCGGGTTGAATAGGCTGAACAGGATTGAATTGACTTGCTAAAGTGTTACTAGGAGTCTGACTGTATAGAGCTAGAATACTGTCTTTTGTTAGCTTAGATTTTTCCTTCTCCGTGGGGGCTGGTTGTTTGAAGAAATTTTCTTCTTCGGTTTTCAGATCAGGTTTTGATTCTTCAGGTTTCGGTTCTAATGGTTTTTCTGGCGCTGAGAAGAAACTTGAGAATATATCATCATTTGTTGATGGTTTCGATTCGGGCTTGGCGGTGTCCAGTCCTAGAAGATCAGCTGAACCATTTGATGTCTTGCTAGTTTCTGCTTGGCTCGTTGGTGTGTTCCTACCCAATTTGGGACTGACTGACGACTTGGGTTTCGGTAGGCTCGGTATTACATCCGATTTCTGTAAGCAATATTGTATTAAAATTAAGGTAAATTTATTAATTAAAAGTTACAGTACAATGAAACAAGTAACATCATTTTTCAATGTAGCAATGCCGGTAAGTACAAGTGTAGGTCGTGGATTCAATTCGCACTTAGAAATTTTAAAATTATAATAATTTTAAATGATTTTCTTTTTCCAGTGAGGCCAGTCGTGGTGCAGGAGCACAAAGGTTGCCTGTAAATCGACTGGTTGTGGGTTCAATCCCCACTCGAGGAGATGAAATATTTATTTACATTTATATTTTCAATTCTTCGCTCTGTTGTCGAGGGGAAAGCGCGGCGTTGAGTTCCGCCACTCAACACGCAATGCCTCCTGCCTTTCCTGGCGGAAAGTGGGGAACGGAGTGTCTTAACACTAGGTTCCCTCTGCCTACCCTGCTGTGTGCGGGATACAGCGTGAAGCTGATTTTGATTTTATTTTCTTTTTCCCGGTTTATTTAAAGCGCATCATAAGTTTTATTTGCAACTTTAAAATTTCCTAATATTTTGTTTAGAGTAGTCAGAAAAAGATTTGCAACATATTTCAATTCAATTGTCACGACTTCAGTAGGGTCGACGAGTTGTGGCCGCCTAAAGTTAATATATATGGCTGGATTTGTTTTACTTTAATTTATTATTTTTGATACTTTTTTATAAGTAAACCATGAGCAAAGTTCAGTAACCCTAACTAGTTTAAGGGGGTCACAACAAATCGGCCGTACTGTACATCTATACTTACATTATACTTCTTGTCTGCAGAGGGTGCTGGCAGTGGTCCCAATCCTGAAGTAGTGGCCCTCTTCTTACGTTTTTGTTTCTCCAGCTCTTCGTCTATCTCTTTATCCCTGAAATATATATTTTTTAATGAATATATCTATAAAATAATTTTGATGCATGCTACAGTGACAAAAAAAATGTATGAAAAATAAAAATAAATACGTAAATAAAATAAATTATTAATTCGTTGCTGGTAAAGATGGACACTTTATTTTATTTAAAACAACGGCGACGGAACTGTAATCCAATACTTTAGTACTTAAAAACACTAATTTCCTTTATTCAGAAATAACTACAAGTTTCACTTACCAATTAACTTTAGGCATTGTAGGCGGTACCCACTCCTTGGCTATATATTTCTTCTGTTCGTACTTGGCTCTGATGAAGGATTCTAAAGATGAATCATTCTGCGGCCGTCTGAAGGAATCTGGTAGATTCGCTTCGTATACGGCACGGGCACGAGAATTCCCCATTTGTTGGAGGTACACCTGGAATTTAAGATTAAATTATTTCTTAATTTAGTCACGACTATATTTACAATATTGTCTACGAGTCGTGGCCGCCCTGAGGTTTGCTACAGATGGCTGCGCAGATTTGATATGAGGATGTTTTCTACCTTTCGACTATTTTCCCATCGAGTGAACATTGCGCAAAAATTGAGAAAGCCTAACTTCAAATATAACCTTTCCACCAAGTGAGGATCGAACAAAACCCTTAAGTTTATATTCAGACGCGGTGCCACTGCCCCACGATTGTCTCGTATTAACATACAATATAATCTCGTATTAATATAAATAAAAATAAATAATAAAATATACATAAAAATGATCACTCACTACTTGCTCTGCAGTCCAGGAGTCGAGGTTGACGCTCTTCACTTTAGAAATATGGACCCCCAGATTCCGATGGATACCAGCACAGCGGATGCATAAGAAAATACCAAGATTCCATGACGCCCAGCGAGGCCCTGCAAAATTTGTATTTTATTTTTAATAAATATAATATCTATCGTTTACAATAATTATGATGTAAACTCTGTTTTAACGTTGTTCGTATCAATTACATATTTAAAAATTAGTTATTAGTATTCTAGAAGATTAACCTAAGCACGTTTCGTCCTTTATTTTTAATGTAATATTCTCACTTGTACCTGCTACTCTGTGTCATCATTCTAATCTACAGTAGAGTATCTAAACAGATTTAAAACTTGCATTTATAGTCCCATCCTATAACATTTATATTTTTGGACCCATCTCTCTTTTCAGCATCATCATAATCCAAAATATACGAGAAAACATTTTAAAATAGAACATAGCTATTTATCGTTTCATAATATTAATAAATAGCATACCGCATACCAGATGTACGTACGTAACATATGAAAAATATTATCATTTCAATAAAATAACAAACACATCACTGCATATTAAATTAATTGTACAGAATTGATCGTGTGACCTTTTCAATGCCTTCATATCAATTAATTGTGAAAATCGTGGACAGATATTTCTACACTGCCATAGAGGCCCATGTCTTATGATGATAATGATAAATTGAAATATTGATCGGAGGAATAATGACACCAGAGGCCGTCATGGCGCAGAGATACAAAGGTATGAATGTAATGCGACAGTCGTGGGTTCGATCTCCACTCGGTGAATGAATTATTATTTTCATTTCGTCGCCATGGCATCCAGGCAAAAAGTCCGGCGTTGAGTTTCGTCACTCAACACGTAATGCCTCGAAAAAATTGGCGGAAATTGGGGAACGAAGTGTCTTAACACTAGGTTCCCACTGACTACCCTGCTACATGCAGAATACAGCGTGAAGCTGATTTATTTAATAATGATACGAAGGTGTTGAGACCATCTGACTGTTATTATGATGGTAGTGAGTTCGATCTCCGCTCGTGGATATAAATTATTTTTATATGCCTGCTCTGTTAAACGAAATGTGGCATGTATTTATTCTTTTCAGTTTCATGTTTCTTCCGCAATTATATAACAGGGTGGGTAGATAAAATATATTTAAAATAATACGTTCTCCACTTTATGCTCAATTTCGAAGCATTGGGCGTTAGGTGGAAAAAAAATGTTATAATCATCCCGCTGAACAAGAACACCACAATTGTGTTTACAGTAAGCCACAATCCTTTCACACCAAGATGCATGGATAGTATATAGTGACTATAACATTTGTCGCCACTTAAAAAAAATACTACACCTTAAAAAAAAGGAAAATAAACAATAAAATGTTGGAACTATATATGCGTGAAAAAATCATTATTACTATATGTACATTACTCATATGCATAGTCTATTCAGCCTAATGAATGCACCATTATACAAAAACTTACTTTTCAATTATATCTTTAGTAAGCAAAATGAAATAAAATCTCCATATAATGTGTATTTATATACAAAAACTATTATTAAATATTCTTACTATCTTATTATTGTCAACCCCAAGACACTACAGTCACGTTAAGGCACTCCCTTCTCCCCTTTCCGCTAATTCTGTGTTAAGTGGCGTAACCCAACGCCGCGCTTTGTCTACCACAAAGGGTAACAACGCACAACTACCGCGTATATAATCGGACACTCAATGACTGCCTTAAGCATCACACAGTGACTATAGAAAAATATATAAAGGCCGACCAATGAAAACTATTTCTAAGGTTTCTTTATTTTACATGTTTGAAATGTGGAAAATTAAAATTCGACATTTATATGCGTGCTAATATGAGGCCCTAGTAATGCTTTCACTGATGATTCATACATTATAAATTCATATTTTACAGGTTGTAACTTGAAGAGTTGAGACATGTCAGACATGAGGTGCAATGACTCAGCTATATTCTTTACAATGGAATTTTTATGTCTTTATTTTTATACTCTTGTATAAAAATAAAGACATAAAAATACATACATATAGACATATAGTTTATGAGAGAACTTGACATAATTGATAGAGGGGTTAAAGCCTACTACACTCCGCTCCACATTTTCTGCCATATTCTGGAGGTATTGCTTGTGGAGTGGTGGAGCTCAATGCCGCGTTTTGCCTCTACACCAGAGTGAAGAAATTAAAATATAAATTTTAATAAATATTTCATTTCTTTGAGTGGGAATCGAACCCACAACCAGTCACACTTTGTGCCCCTGCACACAACCAGCATCATCATTTTTAAAAATTATGGTAACAACCTTGACACCTTAAATATGAGTGGATGTAAAAATTAACACTTCCTGCACTTGCATGATAATTAATAAAAATGAAAAAACTCAATTCACCTTGTACATAATATAACTTATTTGTATAATTTAGTTTGCATTACAAATATGTATAAACTAAGAAAATTGTCCAATACAGAAAGTACTATACAAAAGTATTTACTTTACATATATAAATTAAAGGTATGATTTTTCCTGAATAACAGGAAAAGCAGAGAAAACAGTGTCAAGGCAGAGTGTCATCACTTTTTGCCAGAGTTCAAGACATTGTATGTTAAGTTTGTCTTATCCAAGCAGAGAATGAATAAATTCACAACTTTTAAAATTTACAAACAGACACACACCATTACATTCCAGTACAATAGCCTCAAAAAATATTTTTATCTCTTTTTTGCTGACATGCTCCATCATTTCTTCCCTATGCAATGTGACAATGGTGATGTGACATGTGGCCAAGTTGAACATTCAGACTGCCGTAATCAAAAAACCATACCCAAATATTATTATAATATTAAGAATATTATACTTGTATTTTCAAATTAGAAATATTTAAAAAATATATATTTAATATAAATAGTCAATTCAATATACTACAAGTACATAAGTCAATTAAATATAATTGTACAAAATCAACCTAGTGAACTAAATAATTTACTATTTACTTGTATTCAATATGAACAGAGCAGAGGAATGAAACCTACTAATCTAGGTCAGACATTAACCTAGACATAATTATAATATGAACATTTATTTATCTCAAAAAAATTGTAACTAAATCACCATTTTATATTAAAGTTAAAATAAAGTTATGAAAATATATAATTCTTAAATAACAAGTGTGATGATTATCATACTATCATTCATCAACAAAATATATGTTCTATAATTACTTCGATTTCTTGCATGTTTTTCCAAATATTAATTAAAATAATTTTCATTGACAAATAATGATAGCAATAGATATGTAACCATTGTTGTTTTGTGTCATATTTAATTACCCTTTTAAATAATTTTGTGCTATTAAAGGCTGCGAAACGTGAACACAAATTTGTCTAATTATTGATAAGGAAACGAAATTGTAATTTAAGATAGCGTGAGTCAAACATAAATCGTACACGTAAATCTGAAGAGTTCGAAGACCCCTCTAATATAAAAATGTTGGCTAATTTTACATATTTCACTGTATGCTTAAAATATTTTTCTATTATAATAGCTTGTTAGTAAGAAAATTTAACGGGTCTCTTAGAAAGTAAAAAAAACAAAAAAAGAATATACTCACCCTTGGCGTCGCAATCAACACAGTATTTGTTGTCTTCATCTTTTAGTAATTGTATCAATATATTTTGACATCGATCCTGGATCTGTTTGGCTCGGTCTTTTTCACTTTTAGAGGACATTTCTGTGAATAAGTAACTGATAATTGAAAAAAAGGGTGGATGTAAAATACTGCTTATTTGTAGAAGAACAGAGACAGACCATAAATGATAAAGCAAAAGTGACAGCTGTTTAATGACGACTGAAGTTTACGACTTACGAGTTGTACTTGTAAATTTATATATGATTTTTTTAGACAAGAATATACTTAAAAGCAAAATTATTACTTTTTCATTTCCTAAACAATCAATCAACTCTTCTGTATTTTTTATAAGATATTATGTTGATAAGTGTGTTTTTCATAACTGTGTCATACTACTAAAATAATTTAATGGTGGAAATCATAACACAATTAATTTTACTATAATAGAAAACAGAATTTTTCACAAAACCTTAGAGAAATATTTTGGCTATGTTTTATTTGTGTCTGGTAATTTTTTTATGTTAATAATTATAAATTCTTATATTTATCAAATTAAACTTCTAAGGATTTTTTACAAAAAAATAATTTCGTAGTATTTAATTCATAAATACATTTTATTGTATGACTACAATATTTATATATATTTATGTGTACAGCTGTCAACGACATCTGATTATTGTCAATGTCAAAAAAAAATGTATTTGTCAAAACAAGTTACAATTCCATTGTTTTGTTAATCTTAAAGCTAAAGTTATAGCTAATTTTATTATAAAGTTGTTACTAAATTAATTAGTGCTTAGTTAAACAATGTGATGATATAGTTAAATACATAGTTAAGTGCATAAATAAAGACTATTGGCTTTAATTATATTGTTAAAAGACGTGTTATTTTATATTTTACAAAAATGGGTAATCAACTCGTAGGAGTAGCACCTTCCCAGATATTTCCGGTGGAACATTATTTAAGTGATCATGTTGATTTATCATTTGATCAAAGGTAACTAACGACTTTTTGCATATATGTAAAATTTAAATTAAATTATACTTTACGATTGCTATTTTCTATTAGTAAGTTTTACGCAGTTATCAAAAAGTATCTAATGTACTATCGTTACTCATTATTTTATTATGTTCAACAGTTTAGGTTCCACAAGATTCTTTAAAGTAGCGAGGGCACGCACTAGAGAAGGTCTTGTTGTTGTGAAAGTGTTTGCTGTCCATGATCCATCACTGCCTCTCGCTGAACACAAAGAGAGAATATTAAAAATAAAAGAGCAACTTGCATCAGCATTTAATTGCTTGCCATTTCAAAGAGTCATTGTAAGTTATTATATTAATTCCATGTTACCTTACATTTTTATTTTATTTAATGCCTCTAATTGCCTATTATAGGCATCTTAAAATGGACTGTTTTGGCAATAAATGACTGTAAGTGCAATGAGTATTTTCATTTCCTTATTTTTGCGGGAGGAAAATACAAACAGACTATATCAATACTTAGTTCTCTTAGCCTAGTAAAAAAAAAAATTGCTTATACACCTAAAATTATGTCTTTAATGTGTAAATATAATACATATGTGGCAGAATTTATCTATACTAATATAATGTAGCAGAAGAGTTTGTTTGTTTATATGCTAAGATCTCTGGGACTATGTGGTCAGATTTACTTTTGATAATTGGATTTTTTTGAAGATGAGCTTTGCCTTTTTAAGCATGTAAATTGAATTTTTAAGAAAATGTAAAATTAAAATAATTTAACACTATGCTTACGGACACAAGCCAGCAAGGCTCGAGTCCCTCATGGGGACGCCCTTGCCTCTGATGATATCTTCTTAAGCAGTCATGTAGTGTTTGCACTTTCTCAGAACTATGAAAATTTATTGAATGTTTAAATTATATAATCAACCTGTTGGCAACTGCAGATTAATAAAATAATTATAGGTGGTCTGTGGGTGGTGGTATGATTTAGTCACAAATAACAAAACCTTAAACTTATATGTTTTAAATTTTATTGATCTCTTTTATTAATTATTCTTATCACACAAAGTGCAATGTTTTAAGTCCACCACTCATGGTGACATGATATATGTCTCATATTGAAGTGGAAAGGAGAGAATGGTGTGTCTGTCTACAACTACTATAACTCTCTTTCTGAAATTCTAAATAATTTTATATATATTTTGCTTCTTTTAGTTAACAGATAAAGCGGGTCTTTTAATGAGAGAGTATTGTAAATGCAGTGTGTACGATAGAATGGCGACTAGGCCTTTTCTTACTGTATTAGAAAAGAAATGGATAACATTTCAAGTGCTTTATGCATTGCATAGAATGCATAAACTTGGTATATGTCATGGTGATATTAAGGTTTGTTTTGTTTTTATTATTAGTATTATTTTTTACTTGTAAATGGACAAAAATGTTTTTATTTTTCTGGATTATTTAGAGGCAATCACAACACAGTGAAACAGCAACTTACTAAACACTGTGGATGTGGGTTCTATTCCTACTCAGAGGAGTGAATTGATATCATTTTCCCGCTTTGTCAAGGCAAATTATAAGGTTACGTTTATATATTAGCTTATATAAAAAGCTAACATAATGGGAAACAAAGTATATTAACACTAAGTTCCTGCTGCCTATCCTGCTACATGCAGAATATAATGTGAATTTAAAAAAGAAAACATAATTTACAATGCATTTTATTTTACGTACACAACATATTATAAAATATGTTATTGAACACTATTCATCTCATTTAAAAATCAAAGTCGAAGTTCCGCCACTAAACACGTATTATTTCAAAAACACAGACAGTGAGACAGAGTCTCTACCCTTGCCTACTCTTTTATATATAGTATAAAGTGAGCTGTAAAAAAATTATATTCCATTTCACAGCTAGAAAACATAATGGTAACATCATGGCTATGGGTACTCCTCACTGACATAGCGTCGTTCAAGCCCACGTTCCTACCTGACGACAATCCTGCGGACTTCAGTTACTTCTTTGACACTTCGAGAAGAAGGCTATGTTATGTTGCTCCGGAAAGATTTGTTGGAGCACCCGATCCTAATGCTAAACCTACAGTAATATGTTATTTTATAACTTTTTTTTAGTTGTTCCATACATTTTATTTACGTATGGACCTACAAATACCTATGTCGTAGCGTTTGGAGCTCCGTTCTTTCTGACTACCTCGCTAGGAATACATTGTGAAGCTAAGTTATTTTAAGTTATATTGGAAAGACTTGTTTGTTTACTAAAATATGATAAATATCCATATTTTGTTGGAAATTGTTTATCATTACTTAAAACTGACAGTCGTTGACTGATCTGATGGTTGTGGGTTCGATTCCCACTCGGAGAACTCGGAAATTTATCATTATAAGAAGCATAAATGAACAAGTGACATAAATTTAAAAGGTTTTATCAATCTTTATTTATGTATAGTAGAAATAGTTCAATATTTCATTAAAACAAAATATATTCATTATAATTTTTCTTTAGTCAGACGACGGCGCTAGTGGGCTACTATTAAGTGAATCGCCATGTAAAATTGGAGAACTTGTACCTAGCATGGATATATTTTCGACAGGGTAAATATTTTTAATATTAATTTATTTTTATTGAATTTTCACATCTGACACCATTTAAAAGAACACTAATACTGGATCTCTGCAACTTTCATACAGTTTCATGTGTATGTAAAAAACATATATAATGTATTTATAGTTCTAAAAAAATCTAAATTTGTGAATAATATATTGAAACAACATGAAATACAAATGTGACTATCATTTATTCCAAGCCAGTCAAGGCCAGTCGTGGCACAGCGGCACGAGGTGTGACTGTAAAACCGACTGGTTGTGGGTTCGATCCCCACTCGAGGAGGATGGATGGAGGAGGATGAAATATTTACTTAAATGTATATTTCCATTTCTTCGCTCTGGTGTCGAGGTTAAGCGCGGCGTTGAGTTCTGCCACTCAACCCGCAATGCCTCCAGAATTCGACAGAAAGTATGGAACGGAATGTCTTAACACTAGGTTCCCTCTGCCTACCCTGCTGTGTGCGGGATACAGGGTGAAGCTGATTTAATTTGATTTAATTTAATTTATTCCAATTTCACTACATTGAAAATTTACCATATTTTTAGCTTCATGTGGACTGCCTAAGAAAGCAAGGTAGGTCGATGGAACCTGGTGTTTAAATACTCATTTCTCCACTTTTTCTCCCAATTCGGGGCATTGCATGTTGAATGGCGAAACTCAATGTAGCGTTATGTTTTGTTACCTGCAAAGGAAATGAAAATAATAATGCTGCATGCTTGGTCTTATTGGTGCAAGACAGTAAAAATATATTTTAATAAAGATTGGCCTTTTTTAAATTTTATTATATGTATCATACAATTGGCCAATTTATGTTTGTTTTGTTGTCATCAAAACAAGGAAATTAAAATAATGAATACATACAATTTAATTTATTTCAACAATTTTAGCTGTGCCCTTCTAGAGTTATGGAACGACGGTACACCAGCTCTAGACCTCCCAGGTCTTTTAGCATACAGGAATGGCGAAGACAGACCCAGCACAATGACATTACCGGACTCAATCGAACCTGAACTTAGAAACCTATTGCATTCAATGACTGAAAGAAATCCAAAAGATAGGAGAAGTGCGGAGTTATATTTGGATGAAGCTAGGGGCACGTATGTAGTTAAAGTTTTCTTTTTCTTTCAGCTTCACGCTGTATCCCGCATAAAGCAGGGTCGTCAGAGAAAACTCACTTTTTGCCGATTTCCGAAAAGCAAAAGCGCGGCGTTGGAACTCAACGCAGCGCTTTTGCTTTGGTACCAGAGAGAAGAAATGAAAATCATAAATAATCATTCAGTCCCCCGAGTGGGAATCGAATCCATATTCGTAACGTAACAGCTATATTCCTGCACCACGACTGCTTCATATTTTTTTTTTCGAATTGGCTTTATTGCTGTTGACCTGGGATGGTCTTGACAGCGTCACCAGGCGGGCATCGGCGGCTTCATACGGTTGGATGGAGTTATGAACCACGCTTTGGTCTTGTCTCCGACAGTAAAAATATGTGTTAATAAAAATTTAACTGGTTTTATTAGTTAGTTTATTTAGGATTTGAACTTTTACTGTTTTAAATTAAATATTTGATAAATGATGTCTCAGTTTTTTTATTTCTTATAAAAAAATAAAATCACGGATTGCAGGTTATTCCCCGAATATTTTTACTCATTCCTCCAATCTTACATGTTGATATTTTCCGCGCAACCCATCCTCCCGGCGGATGAAAAGATAACAAGAATATACCAAGACATAAAAAACATAATAAAAATATTCACTCAACCTTCAAATACCAAAAACTATCAAGATTTGGTAGACGAAACAACTGAAAACCAAAAAGTTGAAATCGATGCTCTAATAAAAGAGGGTTTTAGAGTTATGACGGTTAATGTGACGGATTTTGAAGAGGAAAACGAGGATAAAACACCGGAAAATAAGGAAATGGGACCGGATGGGGAAGGATTGATACTTATAACGTCGTTGGTAACATCCTGTATAAGAGGATTGCATCATTGCACCTCGAAATTGCATTGCTTGGAAATTTTACAACTTCTGTGCGAAAATTCTAGTTCGGAAGTCATTTTGGATAGGATTTTGCCTTACATTGTAAGTATTAATATTAATAACACTTAAATTAGTAGGTGCCTATATTTAGTTTTTGTGTGGTGATTGATACAAAAACATATTTAATTATTAAAGAATGTCTTTATTATTTAATCATAACTTAAATTAAAAACATTATTAATTTTTATATTTTATTAGATAAATTATAATAATAGTTAACCTAAGTTTCTTCTAAAGAAATCACTCAGACAAACTACACTGTCCATTATCTCCAGATATATCTCTCCCACGCTCCCGAAGCCCGAGTCCGAGCAGCATCAATATGGTGTGTCACTAAATGTGTGTCTAGTGTCCGATCACTACCCACTCAGGATAGCAACGTGTTCCCGGAGTACATCCTGCCTGAACTGGCGCCTAGAGCTAGTGACCCCGCTCTCCCTGTGAGGATAGCGTATGCTAATAATATAGGTAGGTTTGTATATAAAATTCATGGTTATTTATCATTTTGTTTCATCTTTTTAGTTTCTTAGAATGTTTTTTTTTATAATTGAAAGCAGCTATTTTGAATTTTAAATGTGGCTACCGTGAAGCAGCCTCTTATCGTCTGAGTGTAAACGCGATAGATGTGGGTTCGATTCCCAGTCGAGTCAATTCATTAATTTCACTGCCTCATTTGCTCTTGCCTTGCACTTGCCTCACCTGCATACGCAAATTTAAGAGAATTCCCTTAAATTTGATGGTGTGGATGGTGATATGGGTTACAGCGGAAGCTTACAAAAACAAAACGTTCTACAGTTTTTTTTTCAAAATTTTTACACTTGTTTCAATAAAAAAATATATTTCTTCATGATTTTTCTAGTTCATGATTTTTTAAAATATTTTGTAGTACTTGCAGAAATAGATGTGTTTAAAAAAAGTACATATTTCATTGATATTTTTTTTATTATTTACTGACTTTTAGCTAAACTAGCGGAAATAGCGGTTCGTTTTCTGGATCAAACTCAGAACATGGCGGAGAAGGAGGCGACGAATATTAATTATGAAACTGAACTTTCGGCGCTACATGAAATGGTATATTAATTGTATATGCTTCTAGAATAAAAATTTTCTTTGTATTTAGTCGCTTTAAATATAAAATTTTGGAATTTAATGTTTTTAAATGGAAAGTAAACGGAAATATGTTTTTTAGTTGTATATATAAATCTGTAGAACTTATTTCGAGGCTAATGTGACGAGTGGTGGCTTAAATTTTAGTTGTAATATTTTTTTGTAATATATACATCGTTGAGGCCTTCGTGGTACAGTCATCTCAGCCGTAAGTGGAATGATATATGATATTTAAATTTTATTAATTTCTCCGTTCTGGCACACAAAACGCTCTACACTATTTGGTGAACCTTACTGACAAACCTATCAATGTTCACTTCACACTTCACAAAGGCCAAAATTTAACCAAGACAAACGCAGGAACAAAAAAGGTCATTGGCCTTGACGACCAAACTCTATGGCGCACGGCAACTCAAAAATAAAAATAATCGTTTATAATAACACTTGGTTCTATCTGCCTACCCTGCTATGCGCGAAAAATCGTTTTTTGTTGTTAAACAATTTCTTGATTATTTTAATTGTAAAGTTTTAATTGTGTTTGTCAGGTGCGATCGACAGTATCACATTTGTTGACCGATTCACAAGCGGTGGTCAAGAGAGCGTTAGTTGAAAATGGCATCACTAAGCTTTGCGTGTTTTTTGGGAAACAAAAAGGTATCATTTATTCCTTACTTATTAATCATTTTAAATAAGACTTTATGTGTGTTATTTTTTTCCACAATTTCTATTTTTATTAGGCAAAAAAAGTAAATTGTAAATATTCAAACTGTACATGATCGTTAACACTAGGTTCTCATAAGCTATTGACTACATTTATATATTTGGGGCTATATAAACAATGCTTATTCATGCATAATGCGTTTGATGTCTGATATTTCATGAAAATATATATATTTTATGTATAGAAAAATATTATTAGTGCGATACTACATGGGGTTTTTTTTAAATTGCACATTATTTATCTGTCCAGTAAGCGAAGGATTTCCACTGATAATTATTAAACATTTATAATAAAGCCAAGTACGAGTCGGACTCGCTCACGAAGGATTCCGTACCATCATCTATAAAATCGGCAAAAAATCATGTTTGTTTTATGTGCATATAAATAATGGTTTAAAATGGATAATACTTTAATATATTCCAGCAAACGACGTAATCCTATCTCACATGGTAACATTTCTCAATGATAAAGAAGAAGTCGCTTTAAGGGGATGTTTCTTCGAGCGAGTGGTGGGCGTGGCCTCTTATGTGGGACAACACGCAGCGCCTATTTTACTGCCTTTATTACAACAGGTAAGGAAACTATGAAAGTTTTGTTTGGTGTACGCTGTATTTCGCACATACTCGAGCAGTAGGCAGGGGAAACCTGGGAACCTAGTATTGAGACACTTTGCTCACATTAACACACTTTCATTGCCCATTTTCGGCCAAATTCTCGACATATTGCGTGTTGAGTGGTCACCTCCCTAAAACCCAATTTTTACCCGCCTTTTTACCTTGTTACTAGGAAATGAAAATATTAAATATTTTATTTCCTTAGGTGAGAATTGAACCTACCACCGTCGCGCTTACAGTCGCACGCTTGTGCATCTGCGATATAACAGTCTCCGAAATGGGTGTTTTTTTTTAAATATATAATTATTGTTCAAAGTATTAAATATTTTTTATAAGAAAAATAGGTTTTTTACGGACTTCAAAAGAAATAAATAGATAAGAATAAATTTTAGAAAAGAGATATCAAAAACATTATAAAAAACTAACTAAACAATATTTCGCTCCGTTCTCTCTTGTGATATCGTTGGGGATAATGCATGAAACTGAAGAAATTATACTTATTTATTTATATATAAATAAGAACTAAAAATATTATTATATGTTTTTTTCAGGGCCTCACAGACCAATCGGAATGGATAATAGCTAAATCGCTTCGCGCCACCACCAGCCTGGCTGAGCTGGGACTGTTGCCAAAACAAGCGCTATGTGATTTAGTTGCGGAAAGTGCTGTTTATTTGGCTCATCCTAATTTGTGGGTATGTTTATATTATATTAGTAGTTTTTATTTATAACTCTCTTTTGAGGTTTTTTTTTTGATAATTTGAAGAAAAGCTGCGACCATTAGATTAGAGGTAAAGAATATATGTAATTAGTTTGAACTTGCACATCCTGCAAATACACTACGTAAGCGACTATTAGTTTATTTTATCGTTTTGTTACTTATTAAGTTAGATTTTTGTACTGTGTCATTAGTTTGTGTGAATCTACTGTTAAAACTCCATTCCCATTAAGACACTATTCTCCACTTTCTGCTAAACTCTGGAGGCATTGCGTGCTGGGTGGTGGAACTCAATGTCGCGCTTTGACTCTTTACCAGAGCGTCGAAATGAAAATATGAAATATTTCATTTCCTCGAGTAGGAATCGAACCTTAAATAATTTGTTAGTATTTTTGTTGTTGTTTAGTTTCTCTTTCTCTTATATACTTTTTTTCTCTTTACAATTCACTTACATCATTTATTTATAAGAAGGTATTTACTTCGTAAAATAATTTTTAATGATTAAAAACTCAGATTTGTGCAACAAAAAAGTATTAAACATATAAAAAAACTCAGCTTCACGCTGTATCCCGCACATAGCAGGGTAGGCAGAGGCAGAGGGAACCTGGTGTTAAGACAATCGGTTTCCCATATAAAAAAATATATTTTGTTGTGTTATAGATACGTCACGAAGTGTGCGGCCTCGTGTCATGTGTAGCGAGTCTACTGAATCCAATAGATGTTAATTGTAAAATACTGCCGCTGGTATGGCCGCATCTCAAACATAAACTTATACAGGTATGTGTTAATATATTTTAATTTTGATGCCAAGAACATTTTTTTGGCTCACTTTGTATCCCACGTGCGTGCCATGGCGCGTAGAGTAACAGAACTCAAAAACGCGTTTTTATCTTTTTACCGAAGTGTAAAATGAAAATAACTCATTCGCCCATGTGAGAATCGAACCCACAAAAATCGCACCCACAAAAATCGTTTTGGTTTCGATTACACCAGGCGAAAGAATGAATGTTTTTTTTTTACTTTCTCGTTCTGATATCAAGATAAATGGGCATCGTTGCATTCCATCACTTAATACGCAATAAATTAAATCAGCTTCACGTTGTATCCCGCACACAGCAGGGTAGGCAGAGGGAACCTAGTGTTAAGACACTCCGTTCCCCACTTTCTGCCGAATTGTGGAGGCATTGCGTGTTGAGTGGCAAAACTCAACGCCGCGCTTAGCCTTAATACGCAATATTTCAGGAATAAGGCGGTGCGCGGCGAATATTACAGGCAAGGCCTATCCCGCTACGGACGGGATACAGCGGGATTCTAAAAATGGATTATCTTTTTTTTTACATATTTAAAGTGTCATTACACACTTAGGAAAGAAAGATACTTATTAAGAAAACGTATAAAAATTTAAACGTAGCGGGATTTGAACCCGCGCCTCTTTCGACGGTTCCCAAAGAGGTGCCGGTTCAAATCCCGCTACGTTCAAATTTTTATACGTTTTCTTAATAAGTAAAAATGAATTATCATTGTACCAATCAATAATTAGGTGGAAAGGGCAGAATTGTTACTAGAAAGTCTCTCGGAGCCCATTCCAAGAAAAGTTCTGGATGCTGTATTGAGACACGGAGATGTGGATAGACTTGTTCAAACACTGAGGGAGAGACGGGCTGCTAGGTTAAAAGTGAGTACATTATAATGATGTTAGAACAATTTTGTTAGGTCAGATATGAAGAAAATTATTAATATAAGATTTTAATATTTATATTTAAATGTTTATACTTTTAACTTTTAGTTATTTTATTACTAAATAAAAATATATCTTGTGTTGCATATATAAAATTATTAATTTATAATACAAACGCTGTGGTATTGCGCTAAAATGGCCTAAACTTTAATATATATTTTTAGGTCAAACAAGGTATGATGCCGCAGTATTCAGAAATGGGACAGCAGCTTAAGAACTTATTCCGAAGATTAGCCTCAGACGGTAAGTTATTTTCTATTAATAAATTGTACAAAAATACCTATTTAAGAACGTAAAATCGTCCATGCGCTCTTCGGCTATTAAGTGGTATGTTCTTATCGACTTTTTCCATCTTCACACTGTATTTCGGCTTTAGCAGTGTAGGCTAAGGGAGCATAATGTCAAGACACTTATAATAATAATAATAATAATAATAAAGCCTTTTATTCTGAACTGCTTATCATCTATTACAATTCTAGTTTACAAACAATAAATGAACTAAAACTAATAAACTAAAGTTAATAAATTACAACTAATCAATTATTTGGCGTTTGCTTGTCTTTTGCAGGTCAGTTTGCCAGTCGGCAAAGGCCTCCTCCAACCTTTTCCATTCGTGTCTGTCCTGAGCTACTCTATTCCACGTTGTACCAGCTACGTGTTTAATATCGTCGTCCCATCTTTTTTGAGGTCGACCTTTTTTCCTTTTCCCTTCTCTAGGGTACCATTGTGTTGTTAGTTTGCTCCATTTGTCTTTCCCTCTAATCATGTGTCCAGTCCACCGCCACTTGAGTCTTTTAATTTTATGTGTGATATCATGTACCTTAGTTTTATTTCTTATCACTTTATTTTTCAACCTATCAGATTTCTTTACACTTAACATACTCCTTTCCATTGCATGTTGGCAGTTTGCGAGTTTTCCTATGTTCTTCTGTGTCAAAGTCCAAGTTTGGCTACCGTACATTAGTACCGGTAGTACGCAAGTGTTAAATAATTTACTTTTAATTCTAATGTTTAGTTTTTTATCTTTCATAATCTCTTTTAAGCTCCAGTATCGTTTCCAGCCATTAGTAATTCTTCTCTCCACTTCTTTGTTCACAGCATTATTTTGAGTCATCAATTGCCCAAGGTAGATATATTCGTCTGTGTAATCTATTGGTGCTTTTCCTAACTTTATGGGATGTTCCTCACCGTTTGAAATAATTCGTGTTTTTTCAGGATTTAACCTCAGTCCTGCCTTTTCGCTTTCCCTTGCTAATTCATTTATCATATTACAGATTTTTTCTGGGGTATTAGCAAATAGCACAATGTCATCTGCGAATCTTAGATGCGTTAGTAACTTACCGTTGACCTTGATGCCTAAGTTGTCCCAATCTAGGCGTCTGAAAATTGATTCAAGTATCGCCGAGAATAGTTTCGGCGATAGAGGGTCACCTTGTCTGACCCCTTTACTAACTTTGAATGGAATACCCGTCTTTTCTAACTGAATTTTTGCTGAGCTATTTTGGTATACATTTTTTATTAACCTGATATATTTGTGTTCTACTCCTTGTTCTGTTAATGCCTCCCATATCGCTCCATGGTACAAAGAATCGAATGCTTTGCTGTAGTCGATAAATGCTATGTAGTAAATAAGTTGATATTCTTTGTATTTCTCAAGAATTTGGCACACTGCATGAATATGATCGATTACTGAGAAGTCCTTGCGTAAACCTGCTTGTTCAATAGGCTGATGCTCGTCTAATGGTCCCTCAATTCGTTTTAATAGTGTTTTAGCGAATATCTTGTATAAGTTGGACATAAGGCTAATAGGGCGGTAGTTTCCAATTTCATATTTGTCTCCTTTTTTATATAGTAAGATAATATTAGACTCGGTCCATTGTTGCGGAATAATTTCCGTATTGATTATATCGTTAAATATATCAGTGAGTACTGGTGTTAGAACTTCTTTGCAGTGCTTTATTACTTCGTTTCTGATTCCATCAGGACCCGGTGCTTTAGCTGTCGGTTGGGAATCTATTACTTTTTCAACTTCGGCCCGAAGGATACAAGGGACGTTTGAATTGTCCTTTAGATCTACTAAGTCTTGCAAATTACAACATTCGTATAGTTTTTTGTAATAATCTGTAGCAATACTTAATATGCCTGTTCTGCGCTGGTTATATTCGCCACTTTTATTTTTTAAATTTTACAATCCAGTCCTTAGAATTTGTTAGTGCCTTAAAAGCTTTTTTGACACCTCCTGATTCATTTATAAAATATTCGATAGTCTCTAATCTATGTCTTTTCCTATCTAGTCTTGTGCTTTCCCTAATTTTCTTACTGATTTCCGCCAGACGACGCCTTCTGTCAATTGCGTCTCTTGAGCTTATTAAATTGTTTCTTTGTTCTAATAAATTTATAGTGTTGGTTGATAGCCAAATTTTTTGTTGTGTCGATTTTGAACAAAGTTTTATCTTAGTATTAATCGTATTTTCTATCCAATCATATTTCTCTTGTGTACTTAAATTCTTGGTTTCCTCTTTGAAATTTTTAATTTTTTCTTTAAGTGCCACCTCTAATTGGTCCATTTGAAATTTACTAAGTTTATCTTTGTCTAGTTTATGTCTTAGTCTCGGTTTTTTTGGTTGAATAGTTTTCAATTCAGCTCTGATCAATCTATGGTTTGTATTAAAGTTGAATTTGCTTATAATTTTGAAGTTGGTGAAATAGTTAATTTTATTTGTCATCATAAAGTCAATCTCATTCTTTGTTTTCCCATCTGGGGAAATCCAGGTCCACATCTTATTCTTCTTTTTCTTGTACATAGTGTTTAAAATTATTAAGTTATTTCCTTTTGCGAAATTTGTGATTTTTTCTCCATTTCTAGATCTCGGTTTATTGCTATACGTAAACGGTCCAATTATTGTGTTCTCCTCAGGACGCCTTACACCAATT
Organism: Heliconius himera; assembly: GCA_021202915.1. Lineage (NCBI taxonomy): Eukaryota > Metazoa > Arthropoda > Insecta > Lepidoptera > Nymphalidae > Heliconius > Heliconius himera. The sequence goes on along the minus strand of JAJHJA010000461.1, from coordinate 31,889 downwards.
TGGCCATTAAAATCTCCCATTACGATAAGATTTTTGTGACATTGTTCTTGAATTGTTTTGTTTAGTTCAGAGTAAAAGGAATTTATCGTTTCTAAGTCTGATTTTTCTGTAGGGGAGTAAATCTGTATAATGGACCAAGCATCCTTATATCCTGGTAACTTTAAATTTACCATTGCTATCCGCTCTGAGATTCCTATGAATTCATCTATGTAGCTTATGAGGTAATTTTTGATAATGAATCCCACGCCGTGATGACCAAGAGTTGTTCCTATATGATATAACAAAAAGTCTGGATGAGAAATAATTCTTTCTCCTATCCTTCTTACTTCGCTGAGGCCAACGATGTCCCATTTTATTTGATTTAGGGCGTATGTTAGTTCTAAAAGATTTTCATCACTTTTCAGTGTAAGTGCGTTTAGGGCTGCGATATAAATCTTAGGACTTCTATGATTATCTTTACTTTTCTCTAATATTGAAGGGTTGTGGTCTCCATCCCCCACGAGGAGCAGTCGGCTTGGGGAAGAAAGCGTTGTTTTAACTTTATTTTTGTTTAAATTTGATTGAACTTTCCGTTTGTCGGTTTTTAGTTGCTATTGGCATTCGTGAATTACATTGTTGTTAGTTACGTTCGTTAATGAGTTTGATCGGGGTCTCCTAACATCAAAGGCGTTCATCCTGCTAGCTTTGATTGAACTTAGCGTTGTTTGCTTTTTAGGCTGGGTTCGAGTTTCCAACGCTGGCTGTGGTGAGCTGGATAATTCTCTTTTTCTTCTATCATAGGTTGGCTCTTTGACTATTAGTTTGTCGTATTTCAAAAAAGCAATGTAGGGAACATTCAGAACAGTATTTTTCTTTCTCTCTTCCAATAGCCTCGGTTGTAAAGCCTTTCTTTTCTCTAAAATTTCCTTTGAGTAATCTTCTGAAATAAATATTGTTTTGAGGCTTTTTTTATTTTTGATAATTTCGTTCTTTTTCCGGCCGTTTACAAAATAACATAACACAGGTCTCGGTTTGCTTTCGACTTTATTCTTTCCAAGACGATGTAATTTATTCACTTCGTATTCATCCAATTTTATATTTAAATCCCTTTTGAAATTTTCTTTAATGTTTTTAAATAAGTCGTCAGTAGATTTCTCTGTTTCTTCTAATCCAAAAATAATTATATTATTATTTTTATTTTCTCTTTTTAGATTTTCAATTTCTTTCTCTAGGTTGCTGATTTTTTGTTTTAATTGTTTATTTTCTTCAATAATGGGAGCTAGCTTTTCGTCCATCCGGTCCATTATATTTTGCGTTAGAGATTTTGTTAGCTCGGCGGACTGCATTTGCATTTCTAGCTTCATGTTCTCAAATAGTAATTGAAATTGTCCTTCCATGTTATTGAAATAAATTACGTAATGTCAAGACACTCCGCTCCCGTTTTCCGCCGAATTCTGGAAGCATTGCGTGTTAAGTGGCGGAACGTCACCTCGTGTTTGCCTCAATACCACATTGAAAAAATAAATATATTAAATATTTCATTTCTTCCAAGGGGAATTGGACGCATATAAAAATATAATATAAATAAAAAAGGTTATACATATTTGTATACTAATACTAAAATTTTATATAGTAAAAGTGATTAAATACAATTTTTTAAACATGTATAGCATGTCTTACATATTTCTACTGTTTTTTATTTATTTATTTTAGGTATGACAGAGCACGTCGAAAATCAGTTATTAGCAATGAGTGCACATCTTATTAAAATACAAGGTTCTGCGACTCAGGTACAATTTTTTTTTCATCTTCACTTCACATATACATAACAGAGAAATGTTAATAATTAATTTCTCAAATGGAGATTAAATCTACAATCACCACGTTTACAGTAACTAGCTGTCGTACTGCGTGGCGTTGTGGCTCATTTTTTTATTGTTGTACAAAAAAATATGAATTTATTAGTTGTGTTTTGTATAATATGTTTTATACAATAATTTAATTTATTAAATAGTTGTTATAGTAACATAGCTTAGAATTCAGAGTGTTTGATGTAGTAAAATTGAAATTTAATTTTATAATGTAAGAAATTCTATTTCTATATTTTTTTTTATTAATTAATTATTATACTTTCTGATTCTAGTATATTTAGTTCATATTTGACATTGATCTAACTATGATTTTGTTATACTATTTGTTTTTTTTATATTTTAGCATATAACAGACGCCCCGGGCAGGTTAATACTAAATGGGGGTGGTCTCTCTAAAACTGCAACACTAGATGAAACAAGTCACACACCGGACAGAATGTACGCTCAAAGTGTGAATAGGTAAGATTTAATCAAACTACCAACCCATAAGCGGCTTCGCCTGCTTAAACTTATAGACAAACTAGCGGACCCGGACGCGGCTTCGCCCGCTTGAAGTATACGAATGCTTATTAAATATATTTTTGAAATTCAGTTTTTAATAGGATTGGTAAGAAAGTATAAGCCTAAATGATCATAATATTCCGAAAAAAAGTAGAGAAAATTCTTATTATTAAAACAATATCTAACTAATTTAAATGAACAAAAATAATAAGTAAACGTAACCAAAGTAATATATTAATAAAAAAAAACTGAACAAAACCAGCTACATTATCAGTATTATCAAAGTAAAAAAATATTTTAAATTAAATGTATTGTGCTATGTTTTTGCAAGTACATGTGGTTATTTACATAATACTCAAATACAATAAAAAATAACTTTATATTTTTTGTCTCTGTCTGTCTCCCTTCCTATTTCCGCGAGCTAATGTCCAGGACAACTGAACTGATTTTTATTGGACTTTCAGTGATGGAATTTACTGATTTACCCGGGAAAAATCTTTATACACGTTTTCCTTGCGTGCGTACATAGATAGGTACTATATGAAATAACTAAACTCCTTTCTACATTAAATTTGATAAATTTTACAAGCAAAATCAAATAAAATCCCAAAAAACTAAAACTCCGTTTTATTCAGTGTATAACAACGGTATATCTATACGGTTCGTTATTTCAGCTAACCTAGCTGAAATAACAAACCATTCTTTCCTTAATGCTTAAATAATATTATGCCGATACCGCGCAGGGCCGAAACTTACACCACACCAAGAAATTAATGAAAATCTAACTAATCTACTACTCGAATAAGTAAAGAACCAAAGAAAAAATATAAATTAATAATAAACAGAAAATAAACACATAATAATTAATAGTAGATCGAAAATGTATAAAAATTTACAAAATCGTTAACGTCGTCTGCCTGTTCAGGTAACTCATTTTGAATCAGTGATATCTCCTTGAGTATTTATTAGAAAGATGTACAGTAAAATATAATTTTAATATGAAATGTTAAAGGTGAATATTATATTTATTTTGATAAGGATTGAATACGAAATTATAAAAAATATATTAACAATAACCAAAACAAAATGAATAATAATATATTAAAATGGTTATTGTGGCTCAACCTTCAGAGATATACATCATCGTGGACTTTTTAATCGATTTTTTAAAACATAATATTTTTTTAAAATATAGTTTTATATGTCTCATAAAGTTTAGTCAGCGTACGCCATGTAAGCGTCATTTTGGGCGACATCTTAAAACGACATAATTCCTGGTTGCCTAGCAACGGTTGCATATTGACAGTTGTTGTTAATATGGCAGAATAAATGACATGTCAAATTGAAACGTATTTTAATATCTTATCGCATATATTGAAAATATTTCAAATATGAAAAGAAAAAGTATCCTATGTTCATTCCAAGACCCTCAAATATCTCTATATGAGTATTTTATCACAATTGAATTAGCGGTTTGGCAGTGATTGCGTAACAGACAGACAGACAGACAGAGTTACTTTCGAATTTATAATATAGGTATGGATTATACATACGAGTATAATGTACAATGTGTTTATGAGCTTTCCCTTCCGTATTTATTGCGGGGAAGTGGAACAAACATGCATTATCAGAAAATTTCGTATTTTTTGTACATATTCACGAGATTTAAAATGGCAAAAGAATTCTTGTACATAGTTTAGCCTATCTTGCTATGTGCGAAAAACAGCGTGAAGCTTAAAAAAATAGAAAATATTACTGAGGGGCCTATTAAAATATCTTATGTACAGTCAATCTGGGTAACTTTGACAGATACGAGCGATATTTTACACTATATGATAAAATTGCAAAAGTGGGTAAAGTAAATTAAAAAGAATACAAACCAAAATAATTTAAACAAATAAAAAATTGTAAGAACTTGAGTATTAATTGTCTATTCATTATCCTGACTGTGACTTAATTGAAATAACTATTTTTGTAACTTTTTATCCGAATAAGCAAATAATAAAGTGAAGTAACAAAACTTTTTAGTTTATTTTAACTTTTTTTACTATAAAAAAATATTTGTAAGAACAAAAACCCCGACTGCAACATAGAAAATAAACAAGCCCAATAGTTTATTAGGATTACCAGTCGGGACCTGTTTAAATTATGCGGGGTTCCTGGTGAAGATTTTTGTGGCTTGTTTATTTTCTATGATGCAGTCGGAGTTTTTGTTCTTACAAATATTTTTTTATTTTTCATTTTTTTTGTTAGAATTTATTATGGTAATGATAATCATGATATACCTTTTTGAAATCCTGAAATTGAGCTCTTGAATTTGATACCCATATTGTGGTATTCGTAACGAAATATTTTTTTTTCACTAAGTCCAATGGCGTCCCGCAGCCGCCATGATTGTTTCTTTTAACCGTCACCTATCTAAGAACACTTGGGCTGCTAATACAAATTTAACGATACCTCAAATATGTAAATCCGTTCAGCGGTTCTGGAGATACGAGATAATAAAGAGTATTACATACATACAAGATACGCGCGAAAAACATAACCCTTCCTTAGCAGTCGGGAAAAAAGAATTGCGCGAAACTAATATAGGAATGTGGATTTTCGGAAAATCATGAGTTTTACTTTAGTTTTATTGATGTATGTGATAAATATAAAGATTCCAATCCAAATTAAATGTCAAATTTAGGCGTTCCCACAAAACGTCGGTGTCGAACGAAACCCACATGAACACAGAATGGCAACACATGTTCGGACAAACTCAAGACCAGGGTGTGGTTAAGGGTAAGTAATGTATGTGCTTAAATTAATTAAGGCCATCATGATTTCTGTTTCGCCACCGCCACTTAATATGCAATGTCTGGAAATTAACTGGAAAGTGGAGAACGGTGTATCTTGACACTGGGTCCACTTTCAATTTTTTTATTTTATATTTAAATTATATTTTACTATACACAAAAAAACATATATTTGTCATTCGTAGATGTTATTATTCATTGGAACAGCGTCTGACTTTAAACGCGGCGATTGGCGGCTCAAAACCCGCTGGGGATAATATTTTTTTAATTTCTATTTCTGGAATAAATTACTTCTATACCTCGTTCTATTCTTCGCTCTAATAAGACGACACGCGGCGTCGAATTCCTTTGCTTAAAACACACAACGTCCTGATAAGGGACGGACAGTAAAAAACGGAGGATTTTAACAATAGGTTCTCTCGGTCTACCCTGGTATGCGGGATACAATTCCTGGCAGCAATCGAAACCCTGCATAGTAGAGTCAGTACAATATGTCGAATACAGTGTAGTTTGTTACCGGCAGCGAGCGAAGCGGGCGGCGCGGCGTCGCAGGCGGGCGCGGGCGCGGGCGCGGTCAGCCACCAACACTCGCAGCTGGGCCACAGCGCCAGCTACGTGCAGTGTGAGTATACAGGGGCGCAAAGAACTATGGTGCTGTATAACAAAGGGAGCCTTAGAAATATACGTGTGAAATAATGTATGAGAATTAGTATAGCATATGAAATATTTTAAATGCGGGAAGTAACTCTGACCGCAGACTACCTCGACAAATATCAAACACTAAAATATTTTTTTATTTTATTAGAACTTACTTACAAATAAAAAATCCTGAGATTTAAACATTCAATTAAAATTAAATTCAATAAAATTCATTAAAAATTCATTCAAATAAAATTCATTAAAATTCAGTTTTATAAATTTGTATATTACAGACAGCATGGCGCCATGCCGTGTAGAGTTACGAAATCTTATCTCTCGTATGCAACAAAAATTCCAGAAATCGTTAAGGTTAGTACGTTTATGATATTTTTGTAACTCTTTTTTTTAATTCGACTTAGCTTGATAAGAACGTATGGCTGGTCAGAGCGCCTGGTCGGTTTCCAGGAGGCGCGGGTTCGAGTCCCGCCACGTACAAAAAAAAATTATACGTTTTCTAAATAAATATTTTTCTTTCCTAAGTGTGGATTAACACTTTAAAAATGTTTAAAAATCTTTTTTTATTTTTCATATATTGAGGCCGGTCGTGGCGCAGCGGCACGAGGTGTGACTGCAAAACCGACTGGTTGTGGGTTCGATCCCCACTCGAGGAGATGAAATATTTACTTAAATTTATATTTCCATTTCTTCGCTCTGGTATCGAGGTTAAGCGCGGCGTTGAGTTCTGCCACTCAACACGAGCCAGATTTCTTTGGACTTTTTCAGGTTCCGCTAAAAATATCTTCGTTTTAATTGGCGATCATGTTTACATAATAAATTTATCTATTTTTATTTAGAATTCATGATGACAATGTGGAAGTCGGTGAGGATCTACTACCACCACCCACTTGGAGACCAGGGAACCAACTGCTGGCGTATTTACATGAACATAAGTAAATATAAAATATAAGTATTTTTAATATTTAATCAAGGCCAATCGTGGCGCGGGGACAAAAGCGTGTGACTAGACGCGACAGGTTGTGCGTTTGATTCTCACTCGAGGATTTTTTATAATAAAAATAATGATTTATTATAACATAAATAGAATTTAATATTTTCTAAAATTATATAAATATTTTAAATAAAATTTAAATACTTATACAGTATGTAATACATTGAAAAGTATAAAAAAAGAAGAAAATATATTACTCAATATATTTAGGCAGGTATGCGTTTAACCATATAATAATTTTTATTTTGGTCATTACAACGAGCGAAGATATTGTGGATTGATAAACAAAGCTTCTCAGTAGAAAATAAAATAAACCGACAAACGGTTCGATTTCGGCCAGTTTCACTGAAAAATCATAGTTTCGACCATAATTTCAGTTTCGGCTAAAAAACAAAATTTAGCCATGCTTTAAAAAAAACATAGAGTTTGTAAATACAGTGTCTTTTATATATTTCTGTACTCAGGGGAAGAATGTTTTAACATACATATTTAGAATAGTCACCAGTCTTATCGGGTCTTAGTAGGCTAACTATCATCGGCACTCCAAATTAAAGCCCTTTACGTCCACCTTGACTCTAGTATCATAAAGATTCTACACAAGGTTTACAGAAAATGTTATGCATCCAATAATTATTTTTATCCCAATGTATACTTGGTAGATTTTCAACTAAAATTGGGTTACCTTTGTTAATAAAAGCTGCCATATATTAACATAAATTGTTGGAGATGCTAACACGTTTTTCGTAATGAGGGGCAGGCGGTGGAAGTACGGGCCCAGATGAAGTATCTGGGCCTGATCCTGGATAGTCGAGGGTCGTTCAAATTGCACTTCGTTCAGCTTGCACTGAAACTTGTGAAGTAAGTTTCTCGGCAGATTATTGTCAAATGTCGGAGGGCCAGATTCTTCATGCCGACGATTTTATGACGGTGTGTTGAGATCCATGGCACTTCCCAGAGACAAAAAAAGTTTACGTAAAGAACAAAAGCATATAGCATATATGCGTACGTTGTAGCAATATAAGTATCTTTCAAAAACCATTAACAATTTTTTTAATTTCACAGATTTTTTGTTGACTTGAGACAAAATGTTTCAAACTTTATAACCGAATAAAAAATAACTACAAATGGGCATATACCTATCAGAGAAAACAAAAATCCCGCAAGTCTTATTAATTTTATTTCCCAAACAGAATATTTAATAAAAAAATATTTTGTATGCTTTCTGAATCTTGAAAACGGAAAACTACGGACCATGCATAGGGTAAAAACAGTTGGTACTGACCACCCTTATTGACTGTTTCAGTTTTTCTTTACGTATATTATATATTAAAAAGTTTCGGTTTCGGTCGAACCTAAACTAAGATCAAAGCCTAAGATTCGGTTCGGTTTTCGGCTGGAAACTTTATTTCGGCAGAATATTAATAGTTTCCCTTTATCCAGGGCTCGTGTGAACCAGTTAGTTCGTCTGCCCGCATACAAAAACCTATTCGGTTCGTGTTCGGATGATGGCACGGTGCGGCTGTGGGACGCAGCAAAGTTGCAGGGGCACGCTTATGTTAATAAGTGAGTTTTTTTATTGTAAACTAAAAAACATATGTCATTTATTTAATTTGTGGCCAATCATGACGAAGGGGTACGGATGTGAGACTGTAGACGCGACAAGTTGTGGGTTCGATTCCCACTTGGAAGAATGAAATATTTAATTTTCTCGCTCTGGTAGCAGCCCATCGCGCGGCGTTGAGCTCGGCTAATTAGTACACAATACCTCCAGAACTAAGCGGAAAGTAGGGAACGGGAGTGTCTTCAAGACACTCCCGTTCCCTACTTTCCGCCATGGAAACGAAATGTTTTAACACTGGGTTCCCAGATTCGGTCTGCTTATTTTGCTATGTGGGGGATAAGGCGTGAAGCTAAAAAAAATATTTACTAAGAAATATAAATTATATTTCCATTTCTTCACTCTGGTGTCGAGGTTAAGCGCGGCGTTGAGTTCTGCCACTCAACGCCTCCAGAATTCGGCAGAAAGTGGGGAACGGAGTGTCTTAACACTAGGTTACCTCTGCCTACCCTGCTGTGTGCGGGATACAGCGTGAAGCTAATTTAATTTTTTAATTTTATTTTAAATATAAAATATTAATTTAGAATTATGTTAAAAAATAATTTATGTAAAATAAAGTTTCTAGTTGGAGAAGATATCATTATTAATTTTATATTCATATAAAACATTAATATTTTTATATCCGTAAACAGGTATGGCCTTTTCTATTACTTCGCCGAGTTTTGAGATTTTCAATTTTTGTGTTACATATAAAATTCTTCTTTCCAAAGTGGGAAGTTCTTCTTCACAAATTACAAATTAGTTTTTTATCTTATTTTGCAGATCTAAATCTATGTACAATAGAAGTGCGGGTCCGGTCATAGCTTTGGCCGCGTGTGAGGGCGGACACTCTTTAGTGGCTGCGACGCAGGAGGGATCTATTTTTGTACTAAGGTATATATTTTTTTATTGTGATATTATAGTTTCTTTTCAATACTTACAATTTGACTTTAATTGATCATTTAAAATCGTCCATTTCAATAGTTTTTTTACGCTTTACATAGACACTTCTGTTAAAACATTGAACATAAAAAAGGACAACATGTTTAAAATTTTACTAAACTAAGAATAAAAAGATATTTTTTTAACTTTATCATTATTAATTTCTCCGAATAGGAATTCCTTTTACAGTCAGGCAATGTGCCGCTCCGTCATAATGGCCTTAACATGTTTTTAGAAAACCTATAAAAATTGGAACTTAACGGGAACCCACCCCTTTTATTATTTTGCGTGTTTTATTATTATACATTTTTAACATAAGTTTAGATCGAATTTTTCTTGTATTTGACCACATTGACTGCCTTAGTCAAATGATCGTACAAAAACATTTTTTGTTGATTGATAACACCACAAAAGCCGAACGGTATAGGTTAATGTTAGATTCATCACAGTCAACGTACCACGTTTTTAATTAAGATTTAAAATTTTAAAGTTTATTTTTTTACCTTTACAGACCAGAGAGTGGGTCCTCTCGTATGAGTCTGTCCCAGTGCCGACAGCTGTCGGAGGGGGGGTGCGCGGCGTTGGCGGCAGCAGGCGGAGCACATGCCGGTGTCATATCCTACGCGACGTTAAACGCCGCAGTCGTTGGATGGGACTTGAGGGCTCCGGGTAAGTATTATTATAACTAGGTGTTTGTGTACATTATTTTATTTAAGAACGAGAAAGCAGTGTGTGTGTAGATGACACTCCACGTTCCATTTTATTCAGTGGCGAAACCAAACGCCGCACTTTGTCTTACCAGAGTGGGAAAATGGAAATAAATCAGTTTCCCTATTAAAATTTAATCATTAATTTAATTAACTAAATAATGTAATGGAAGTGGAATTAGTAAAAAATATTAATTTGAAACTAAAAATATATTAGAAGAAATAACAGAATAATTACAAATCAATGTTTATAACATTTTTATTAACATACCATATTTAAAAAATATTTTAGATAAATAAAAAAATAAAAGATATTTTCATTAGTTTCGTTCTTGCATCACAATAACAATCAAATCTTAATAGTCTTGTTTTTACTAATCTCTTTAAAAATATTTATATTTCAAATAAAACTCAATATAATTGATCACTTTATGTCAGGCAACGCGTGGAAACTCCAAGGCGATCTAAAACAGGGCGTGTACACGTGCCTGTACGCCAGCAGCAGCGGGTACCTGGCGGTGGGCACCTCCAGCGGCGCCATCTGCGTGTGGGATCTAAGATTTGGATTGCCCATCACGTCTGTGAAACATCCTAATTGTGAGTTTTTATAAGGTTTTACCTAAAAAAATTTATACATTTGCCTCTAGGCAGTAGGCGGGCATCTAACAAAGGCAATTTATTTATGGTATCTACAGTTTGGATTGTTCATTACGTTTTTTAAACATTCTAGTTGTGAGTTGTTTTTAAATCAGCTTCACGCTGTATCCCGCACACAGCGGGGTAGGCAGGGAACCCAGTGTTAAGACACTCCGTTCCCCACTTCCTGCCGGATCCTGGAGGCATTGCGTGTAGACTAGCAGAATTTAATTCCTCGCTTTGCTTCGACACCAGAGCGAAGAAATAAAAATAAAAATAGTAATAGTGGCCTCCTGGTGAGTTGTTTTTGATGTTCTTAATTAGGTTCAACTTTTTAATTTAAGATAATATGGACAATTTTTATCTCTTTCTTGTCATGTGATTCGCTTGAGTTTTAAATATGTTTTCAAATTTGATAATGATATACAATAAATAGTTGAGGGATCAGTTTTTTTATAAAAATTGATCGTGTTCGTTATAGGACTTCTCTCTGCATTTTTATTGTATGGTCGTGTCTTTTTTCAGAGCAGTTTTAGAATCTGTTTTAATTTTTGACACTTTATTTTTCTTATTTTCATTAGAAGGCACCATAATTATTCGCGTTATGGTTAAGATTGCATTGTATTTTATTGTAGGTAAAAAAGGATATTTGTCATTTTGTAAATTCACATACAGCAGCTGTCTCTCTACAGAATCGCCAGACTGACCACAACATCGTTTTATTTATGTATTTTTGTAGAAATATATACAACACCGACTTGCAGAGATGGAAAATTTCTAAAACTTTCATCGATTCATTTATAACAGTATTAGATATTTACAAGATATGTATTATAAATGCGTTTTTTTTGTTGTTCTGCAATTTAAATGAAACCGTAATAAATATGTAGTACTGTGCGCAGCGGAGCGCGTGCGGCGCGTGGCGGGCGCGGGGCGCGGCTCGCGCGTGTGGGCGGCGGGCGCGCGGGACGCGCACGCGTGGTGCCTGGAGTCCACGCAGCGCACGCACGCGCTGTGGCCCGCCGGCGCCGGCGCCACGCCGCTGCACTACGCGCCGCCGGTGAGACCACGCGGGACAGCTTCACTAATTTAAACTAATTTAAACTAAATTTTCATAAATTGGGTGAGGAATGATTGGACAAACACTTCCATAGGCTCTATTATCGGAACAACAATATTGAATTTAAATTTAATTCTGATTTTACCCCTACATGAACAATTTTCTATCATGATAATAAATGAAATATGGCTTTACAACAATCAAAATAAAAAATCGTTATTAAATTTGGAGCTATGCAAACTTTTATCATTTACAATTAACACCATATCACATTCATTTAGGATAAACTGAAGCTGCTACGTTCTTCATTTAGACACACATACGCACACACACAAGGATGACACCCGTAACTATGCATATTATCTAGCAAATGCAAAAACACAACAGAGGCCATTCAACACATACAAGACTATACAAGACACTACATGCATACATATACACTACAAGACTCGTACGTTACATCTCCGTGTTACTTAAATTTAAAAAAATGAACGCGCATACTCGTTTGTTTAAATCTAAATTAAACGAACTGACTACAAAATAGGCAAAAAATAGTGATATTACGAACCATATATTTGCGTCTATACCACAATAAGACAATAAATAGATTACATACAGTCTTATACCCTACTAGTCTATTATATACAATCTTTAAAACAAATTTCAAATATTTATCAATTTTCGGGCCCGTGTAGTAATTCTATAGAAAATCGATTATCTGGCCCTCAGTGATGCAAGTTTGCGAATATCCAGACCACCAACCACGAGCAATTTATGTTAAATATATAAATCATTTAAAAAAAAAACTGCTCTTAATAATCCTTCCTTCACAAAAATACAACATTATGTATACTATGTATACTATACATATGTACAAAATCCAATTCTGTTCTTCATACATTTCTTTTATCCGAATGCCCAACGAAATCAATTAATCGTCCTAAAATAATATTATTTCCTGGTACAGGCGTCTCACTACATAAGCGCAGTGTACTGCGGCACCCGCGATGGTAACAAGTTCCTCATAACGGGAGGATCGGATCAAAGGCTCAGGTTTTGGGATCTACAGCATCCAGAGGATTCTCATGTTTTATTGAATGCTCCACACGATCAAATGCACTCTATTAAGTACAGGTAAGCCGTTTTTTTGTTAACTGTTAATTTTTAATTTCAGAGGCCATTGTGGCGCAGTGACAATGTCTGATTGTAAAAGCGATAGTTATGGATTTGATTCCCACTCGAGGATATGGATTATTATATTCTCCCTTTGTTAAGGCTAAGTGCGGGGTTGCGTTCCGCTACTCAATATTCGGTGTCTTGATTCGGGCAATAAGCGGAGAAAGGAGTGTCTTAACAATGGGTTCCCTTTCCCTACCCTGCTATATGCAGAACACAGTGTGCAACAAAAAAAAACTATAAAATCTCTGAAAAACTTTAATAAACATAATTTCAGGAGTAGAATAATCGACGGTACAACAGTGATACAAGAGTGCGCCAAGTCTAACATTTCTACTCCCGTCATGGAGGACAACGTGTACCGCACGGTGGAGTCGAGGAGCTTCTATCACACCGCACCCATCACGGATATAACCTTAGTTGAAGGGAACAAATGCTACTTGGTCAGCTCGTCCGCTGACGGTGTGATTAATGTATGGAAGTAAATGGAAGGAGGTCCAAAAAGTTCACAACCTCTATCAGACAGTACATCTAATTCTAGTTGAAGGTAATATAATAAATCCTTTTTAGTGAGCTCGTCCACTGATGGTGTGACTAACGTTTGGATTTTGGAAGTAATAGGTCATCTTTTTGGATTTTTGAAAACCTGTTTGATGAGACTTGTGTAGATGTGAACTTCATTTGTATATCATAATTTAAAATTTATATATTTTATGCTATTTTGTCAATTTTTTAAAATAATTTATTCAAATCTCTCTATTTGCGGCGTGTTTCGCCACTCAGTACGCAATGCGTCTAGAATTCGGCGAATATTGGGGAAGTGTCTTAATGGGAACGGAATGTCGTAAGACTATGTTCCTTCTACCTGCCGTGCTGTGCGCGATACAGCGTAAGGCTTAAAAACCCTTATTTTCACATTGTATAACTCTAGTTATAACCACCACAGATTTTAGTTGAAGGGAACAAATGTTAGTTGGTCACTTCCACTGACTATGATTAATATATGAACATAAAAATATATACGAAAATGAAAGAATAAGGTGATCATTATTTTACGACTAAATTCTTAAGTGTAAACGATGTTAATAGTGCGTAAAATAAAACTGGATATTTTTTGCTATCGTTTTTAAAGATATTGTTTTAGTTTGCGATGTTCCACGCGTCTTTAAAATTTTTAATACAAAACTTAAAACAATTCTATATATGCTCTTTACGTGACCTACCTCCAATATCTTTGATAATGAGTTTTCGAAGGTCTACCGAGGTCTCCACCACCTCTCTTACCACTCACTTTTCCATCATAAATCTTTTTTGCTATTCTTTCATCACTCATTCGTATGACGTGACCAAACCAGCTGAGCACGTTCATCGTGTAAATGATTAAACATATTAAATCATAAATGTATGTTTATTAAGATCTTCTTTCATTCTTTTGCATATTGTAAATTATAAGTAATTATTTTAGCAGAAATCATGTTGTTTACTATGTTAGTATAAAGTGTTATAGCAGCGGGTCTTTTATTATCTTAAAAAAAATCTTAAATAAATATAAATATAATATGTATACCTATCATAAAAAAAAGTATTGAAATCATATAAAAATTACAAAAAAATCCCGTGACATTTTTTATATGATATTGAATGTTTCTTTTTAAGAATTGTAATAAATCATTTACATCAAGTTAATTTAATTTCTAACTCTCATAATTTATGCGGGATTTTAAATTATTAATTATATAGGAATATACGATTGTATTTTGTTTTAAGACCGTCGTGGCGCAGTGGGAAAGGACCTGCTGATATAAACATGATGAATTCGATTTCCGCTCGGGAGAATGAATTATTTTCTCTGCCTTTTTCAACATATAATGTATCTAATTCAGACGGAGAATGGAATGCCTTGACACTATGTTCTGTCTGCCACTATAACATGAAGCTGCTCTTTTTTCACTTAATTATTCTAGTTATATAATATTATATTCTAGTTATTGATAAAAGAAATGATATGAGAATATTATTTCTTTATCATTTTTATTGTTATGTAAAAATTTGCTCATTGTGATTGTATTAGATATAATAGACAAGCTATATATATTTATGTGCAATAAAATTTTATTGTTTTACCTATAACAAGTTGTTTTATTATTATTGAAGATTCGTGCACTCTTCTTGCAATTACTTCCTTGTGTTAATTATTGTAGATAATCTTTATTCCTTCAAAATAATAATACGGAAAAATTCATACGGATACGGATTCATTAAAACAAAAACTATTAATATTTTAAGGATTATAATTGATTAGTATGATTTAATTTAAGATTCTCTTGCAATGTGTTGATAGCGGTTTTGTGGAGGGGCCGTAGCGCGTGAGGTAAATGGTATAGTGATAGGAAGTAGTTTATAACACGCCATTTAGATAGGTAAACAAACTTATCCCTCTCCCATAAATGTGAGATTAATCGATAAGAAGACTCGTTTTTTATGCAATATAAAAAGAAAACTTGTGCATTTAAATTATTTTTGAATGTACACATTTTGGTCATGAATAAATGTAACACTAACAACTATTGTGTCCAAATAAATAAATATTATTCCGTTTATAGTTTTTTTTATTTTTTTTTCTATTTTATAAAAATGTTCAAGCTTTTATTTTAGCTTCACCTGTAGCGGGGTGGCAGGGAAAACCTGAGAACATAGTGTTAAGACACACCGTTCCCGGTCCCTACGTTCCGCCGAATTCTGGAGTGATTGCTTTTTAAGTGACGGAATTCAACGCCGCGCTTTGTCGCATTACCAGAGCGAAAAATGAAATATGTAATTTCCTTGAGTGAGTTCGACCCACAACCCATTATGTTTACTGTCGCACGCTTATGCTACGACTCGCCTTAGATATTCCTGTTTTTAAATTTCATATTCCAGTGATGTTGTGATGTGTACTAAGAGATTCGTATTAACAATTTATCAGATTAAAAATCAAATTAAGTTATATAACTAAAAAGAATTCAAAACTAAAAATCAAAGCAAAAAAAGAATGTTCCTTATACTTTTAAGGAATTGAAAGAAAAGAAATATCACTACAAAATTTCTATCAAGCTCATCAATATGATGATGTCATGTAACTAATTGTACATTAATAAGATATGTCTAAATTCTGAAATTTATGTATTATTTGCATAAAATAAAACAAGTTTTGCTTAAAATTATTTATTAATATTCTTATAGTATTGTACTATAAGACACTTAAACTATGCCTATAGTATATTTCATAGTATTTTCAGTAAATTCGTAATATTCCATTAATTTCTAACGTGTGGTTTTTAATTTTAAAAAATCTAGCCATACATTACTTACAAATATAATTTTTAAACTTATTCTAACAAATTGACATTGCCAAACGATTTAATATATAGAAATATTTAAATAAATACAAGAGGGTAAAAATTAAAAACACATATGTTAATAAAAAAAATAAGAATCAGATGCATTTTAATAAACGAGTGAGACTATAAATTTTTACAAAAAGTAAAATAATATATGAAATTAAGGTGTTTAATTTCAACATTAAAATCAACAGAAAATAATCATTGTAAATGCAAGCAGAAACATTGTATGTATATAAATAATTGATTGTCCATAATAAAAACTTATTGAATTAAAATTACTTTGAGACTATTGATGGCCAATTAAAAAAATATATATTAAAATGAATACAAAAAGAACAATTACTATTGCCAACTCTAATCTGCTAAGCTTGATAAAAAATGTCACCAGACACAGATTTTGATGTGGCAGAAGACCCTAGTGTCACTCTACAAGAATTTTCACATTTGTGCTTACACAAATACTCACCTACATATATATACACTATAGTATAAGTGTGAATTTACACTATTATTAAAATATTTTACTAATTATTTATACACATTAAATTATCTACATTCCAATGTTTAGTATAGAACTTTGATATGAGCAACAAATTCTGTTCTTGTAGTTTAAGTTTTGCCATAAGTCATCAGACCATCACCTTATCAGTCTTCTGGTGACAATAACTCAATTGGCAATGGTGAGAAAAAATATGAAAATGTGAAATAATAATGTATTTTGTTTTATTTAATTATTATTATCCTTTACTGGTGCTTTCATCTTTTTTGTCATTTTCTGAGTCCCTTGTAAGAGCATCAAGATCCATTGTTTGAAATTTAGGATTTTGTGCATTTGAAGCAAATTCCACAAAAAGCTCTTTAAGAAATTTTAGGTCTTTTGTCAATGATTTAACTTTCTCCTCTAATTCTTGATTCTCTGCTTTTAATTTTGTTACTCGTGTAAATGTTTCCTGCGTTCGCTGCTTCGACTTGTACCTGCTTTTCTTTACAGCCTGTGAATTAATACAATTAAAGAAAATAAGTATTATTGAAAGCCAATTTACTATAAAGCCAAAATAAATGAACAAGAAAGTATTGCGCAATAAAAAATAATTCATTGTGTTATACGGGACTAAATCAATATTCATGATGCAACAATTTCTCATCTATAGAAAGTATACAAATATTGCTTCCAACTGTAGAGACATACTTTTTCCAGTTTTATGAAGCTTAAACAAAATTTATTATATATATTTGAAATGTTAAAAGGTTTTTAAGATATATTTTAAAATTATTCAAAAATAATATTAAAATATATCTTCCGGCCGGTCGTGGCACAGCGGCACGAAGTGTGACTGTAAAATCGACTTGTTGTGGGTTCGATCCCCACTCGAAGAGATGAAATATTTACTTAAATTTATATTTCCATTTCTTCGCTCTGGTGTCGAGGTTAAGCACGGCGTTGAGTTCTGCCACTCAACACGCAATGCCTCCAGAATTCGGCAGAAAGTGGGGAACGGAGTGTCTTAACACTGGGTTCCCTCTGCTTACCCTGCTGTGCGCAGGATACACCGTGAAGCGGATTTATTTATTTTATTATTCAAAAATAAATCTTACCTCGTTATTTCGATCTCTTCGTCGCCTATAGTCATCGTCATCGTCATCGTCATCAACGTCGCTAGCTCCTTGTCTCCCGCGTTTAACAGGAGGCATGTCCCAGGAGTTTTCTAAGATCATCAAAATTTATTTAATATATCGATCCAGGAACATGTATCGATGTCCTGTATACTTCTTCAGTTGTTTACTGCCGCTTTGCACTTAGGAAAAACCTAATGAAGAAATAATTATAGAGTAAAATATGACGTAATTTCTTCCTTAACAATGAAATTCACAATATTCTCGATTTCACGGTCAAACTTATAATTATTAGAATGTTACGCAACAGCGATTATTTAATTAAGTTGGAGTAGATAAGTAATTAAACTTTTTGTTTATAAAAAATATTCACGAAGTAAACAGTAAACACTTGCTATGTAAACTGTGAACTTGCAGTTGTGATTGTGAAACTTAAGCATATGTCAAAACGATATGCGTCATAACCTTTGACGTTTTAGTGACGTCAATGACATATTATTGCCATAGACTATATTAAATACATATATAAACCCACAGATGTAATAAACTTATAGTGGCACCTTTGTTTATTTTCGTAGCTATCTACTTTACTTTTCAAGTAAGTATACTACATTTGTAATTCATGAATAATTAGGCCTGTACATTTCGTTATTTTTATAAAAAATGCGTTTTTATTGATGTTTTTTTACATATTTATAGTGATTACAAAATATCAAAAAGAACCCCTACTCTTCCCAACTTTTACGTAAAATAACATTCCTATTCAATAATATTTTCTTTTTTTATGCTTGCAGCTTCCCCTTGTATCCCATTTGTATCAGAGGAAGCCTAATATTAAGTCAATCCGCTTCTCACTTATTCTGGTGCAATTGCGTGTTGAATGGCGGAACTCACCGCAGCGCTTTGTCTTGTCACCAAAAAGACTCTTTGAGTGGAAATCGAACCCACAACGTTAGTCACACTTGAACCCCTGCGTCACGACTAGCATCTGGACTTCTCTAAGTCTTTATTTTATTTTTAAGAACTGTTAAGAATAAATTCTTTGATTTTCATGATTATTATACAACCTACCACATGGGACCAACCCTTCTACCACATGGGACCCACTCATAAAATCTTTGAAGTCTCAAGCCCATCATACCAGAGGGCAAGATACAATCAGCTCGTATGAAGTACGAAGTCAATCAAGAAGTCGTTGGCGGTAGTTTGATATAATAATTATATCAACTGACAGACGAATGTTTCGGAGTTTGAGCCCGCAGGGGGCGCCCTTACAGCCGTCGGCATCGACTCCTCACAGGCAGCCCAGAGTGCTTGCATTTCTTCAGGGACCGAGTACCCTCTTCCTAAGTTACTTCCTCTTAAATTACTAAGCGTCAGGACGTTACCAATTTTATTTTTTAATATAAATATACCTTATTTTTCTTACTCTATTATTCTTGTAAGGAAATAAAGGCTTGGGATATTATTAAAAAAAATGGTAAGAGAATAAAACATCACATTACTCTTCAGACCACAATATAATTCTTTCTTAACATTAAAACTCTAACAAAGTACGTAAATCTTATTTACACAAATGGAAGCATCCAATGCTAACAACCTAATACTGTAACGCTAACCATTTTAATACACGAAAAAACGAGAGAAATCTACTTCATTCTAATCAATTAACCATCCATGCCTATTATGCAACTGTTTATTTTAAAACTTAGCAATATTTGAACATTTTAAATGCACTCCTTACATTAGTACAGACATATTTTGATTTATATCACAGAAATAACAAAGTGAGAAAGAAAAAGCAGTCTTGTAGAATAAATGCTTAGGAAATCAATTTTTTATATAAGACACAATAGTACACACAAAAGATAAATTTGGAGCATTTAAAAAATAAAGAGTATATCAAGCCACAATTTAGTAGTATACGACAACAACAAAATTTTAATTATAAAAATAATAGTAAAACAATAATTGAATTCATTGTATTTTAAAAAACACGTAATTTTCTACAAATGTTGCCGTACTATGAAATATAAGAAAAATAGAATTAATAAAAATTTAAAAATAAAACACGAAAGTTTAAAAGATTACACACTTGACTAATACTATGGTAATTAAACAAGGCTAGTACGTAATATTTACAATTAGACCGTAATCAACTGTTACATAAATTAGTTTTAGAATATTATTCGTTTATATGATATTGTCATATTTCTCTCAATTTAAAATTATTTTTATTCCTATATATTTATATTTGTAGGCGAATTGTACTTTTTCGTCTTGAATGGTAAAAACCTGGTATAGGCCAGACATTGCGTCAAATTCATTTAGGATACTTGTGTGTCTACATTAGAAATGAAATAGAGATTTGGTGGATTAATCTGAATGTTTTATATCCAGCCCTTTTTTTAATAAAACAAAAGGATGTCTTTTAGCAACCCGCGACACTCAACTCTAATATAATATATCACTTGACAATATGTATTAAAACTAAGGAATAATATCGAATTTGTGAATATTTTTTACTCAGTTCAAGTTTACTTAGTATGAAATTTCCACGCAAGTTTTAATAATAACCTCCATATATTACCAGTCTCATTTCTTTGAGAATTATTTAGATTTAAGATATTATTTATTTCACAGGCAGTTTTGGTCCAATTCATATTGTTTTGTAAATTATAATACTTACAAAAAACTATATATATATATATATATATATATATATATATATATATATATATATATATATACTGTTATTTTAATTGAAATTCTTTTATATTTCAAAGTTTGAGTAAAAACATCCTTTTACAATGAAGCAAAAAAAAAATCAATACCCCCTGCATTTTTTGCTTGCTTTGCTTCCAAATCACAAGATCTTAGAACACTAGTATCAATATTACTTAATCAGAATTATCAATACAAAATCGAGATTAACGCTAACAATGACAAATCCATAACAGGAACAATTTTTTGCTTCCACAGAATAGTACGGCCGATGTGTTGTGCCTTGAAGTCAGGCTTTCTGAAGAAAAAAGCTTGAAATTAAATCTGCGTAGTGCAGTATCTACAACTAACTTCAGGACGGCCACGACACGTCGACCGTACTGTATAAGTGAAAAAATTATAAGAATTATTTCAACGCAATTTTCAATATGTTCATTTCACGACTGATGTATATTTTAATTTTAAGATTTTTTGTTAATAAAATATAGTATTTATTTTATACTCTGGTATAGGAGATATATTTATCTAGCGATGTCTATTGTATTAATGCCTCCATATTGTTTTTTTATATTTTTCTAACTCTAAGCTCGCGACTTGTACGTTTTGAGACGAAGATTTATTTATAAGTTAATTGAACAATGAATATTATTTAAGTTTGAAAATATTCGAATTATTTTCTTTACTATTTACATTAAAATTTTGAGTTTTCTTGAAATTGGAATCTTAACATTGGATATTACAAAAAGAAAGTAATAGTTTGATTGCTTTTTGTCTTTAATCTTATATTCATAATAATTAAAGATTATTAAGATAAAACATATGTAATTACAAATATAAAGATAAAGATTTTACAATTCATCCATTTGCATGGTGCCAATAGTTAATTCTTATACTGTGTTCAATAATAGTGTCATATAGTAGAATAAACATTTTGTTAATAAGACGATTCCATGTAATAATAAAGATGTTTGACTAGAAAAGTTATAAGACACATATTATTTGTAAAAATATCTCAAATTGATTGCATATGTTTTTAGACAATTGGCACCATCTTGTGAAACTTAAATTGTATTACCTTTATAATTTTATATTATTTCATCCTACTCTAATGAACAAGGTCGCTTATATTAACGATTGATATTCCAAATATCTTATATTAATTACTTTTGCCGAATCCTAATTTTCGAATTAAATCAATATCACCTTAGGCTTTATGTAATTAGCTCAGAGATCTACGTTTTAAACATTATCATAACATTTCAAAGTTGAAGTATTAATTTAAATAGTTCATTGTATTATACATAATAAAAGGAAAAAATAAAAATGAATTTTCTAACGATTGACAAATATATTATTTAAATATTATCAGTTTTATTACATTTTTATAATTCGTATACGTTCTTAAATATATAGATTTTTTTAACTATTCAAGAACACGATCACGAATAAAGTATAAATTATGAAATGCCAACAAATATTTTTACATAATAATATAATATAAAATGATGTATTAATTTTTGCCTTACATTTTGTGTAAGAGACATAACGAGATGCGATCGATATTTTTTTTAGTTCGAATTATATTCAAATAAATTACATGCTTATATTATCTGCGTTTTGACATATTGTCTTCTAATAATATTATTATCTGTACCAAATGTCAAATTGTACTTTCCAATTTCCGAATGTCAGTTCAATCGTTAACTAGCAAACGCTACGAAATAATAGTTTATTCTTATAGTAGAAGATTCGATAGCTTAAATCTGCAGGTTGATTATAATTAAGAACTATAATTGTACAAATACTTTTTTGTTACAAGTTAATTCAAAAATATATTATAATATTAACAAAGAGTTTAAAGTTTACTTTCAACTTCTTAAAATCTTTCAAATGACATGATGTATTCACTCATAAACTTGTATTTATAAGTAATCACAATATATTTAATTAAAAGTAACTGTGGCCACATTACAATATTATAATAAATGACATTCTTAAAAAGCCAGTGTTATTAATAAAATAGACACCTACAGATTTGAGCGACCGGATCTTTGACTATTATATGTTTTATGTCTATTGAGACGGTTGTATTTGAGCTTTACGACATTGACACAGCCATTTTATAATTCTCGCGTTTCGTTCAACAACGCTTGGCGGTTCCGTATTCCGATAGATCTGCTTCTGTATGCCGGGGCCTTGTACCTGCAAATGAAAAAGTAATAATTATACAAATTATTTTTTAGGGTCAAAGAAAGTTTTCCATAAATATATAAATAGAATTACATTCCGTCAATTAAATATATTTATTACTATATATTTATATATCCTTCAATATTTTTCAACATAAATAAAGCTGCGATAGTTGCGAATTCGACGCAATTGCGATTATATTAAATTATCTTCATTTCTCGTCTCACCAAAACAGGTAGACAACAACTCAACACTGGGGCCGAAAATGGGGAAAAAAGTATCCAAGCATTAGCCTCCCTCTAACTACCCTGCTATGCAAGAAAAATAAACGTAAAGCTACTTATTTAGCATAACCTAAAAATATTTTTACCCAATAAATAAATTACCGTGTAATCAGCAGCTGTAGCCAACTGATTAGAGTCCACAGTGGACGCAGAAGAGAAGAACACCGGGCTATCTTGATCCCCGTCCCGTATTACAGCGTCATATTGACGTGGGTCCATACCCAAGTAGTCGAAGAAATGCTGGAGACGAGCAGAGTCTGATGGCGAGTCGGGGGAGTCGTCGCCCTCGCAGGGTGCGGAAGAGGGACTGCGGCCGTCGGTACGTCTGTACCTGTTTAATAATAAATTACACATTTTTAATATCTTGATTTTTTTCTTCAGGTTTTACCAAAGGAGAATACTAGGAAAATCACAAATAGATGTTGTGAATTTAATTTTGTTGTAATCAATATAGTTAAGAGAACAAACAGAATATTTTTAGATTCTTCAAATAACCATTTTGAATATTGTCTTTAACAAAATTGAAAAAGGGTTAAGGCGTATGAGAATTACGACGTAGCTCTTGAAACATAGTGGTGAGAGTGCTTAGACGATTCCCAAGAGGCACGGGTTCGAATTTCACTACATATTTATTATACGTTTACGTAAAAATATTTAACAAACCTGTCAGATATGTCCGATTTAGATCGCAGTATGGGTCTTGGCCGACGTTGCTTGTAACGCAAACACCTTTGACGTTTAAAAGTACCGAGAGGTGACGTCACTTCCTCTGGAGGACATATCTGGAATACACGAAATGAATTATTTAGGACTCTTACACCTATTATTGTATTAGTAGGGCAGACCATTAAATTAAGACTTTTCCGTCTATTACTATAATTTATATTTGAAAGGCATTATGTAGCAAGATTAATAACAATTTTTTTTCGTAATTCGTAGTTGTTACGACTACTATCACCATACAATGCTATAAAAAGTAATTTTATGACCAGTTTATAAGAAAATTCGAATTGAATTTTTCATTATTTATTTACCTGTGCAGTGTTAACGTACTCCTGTGTATCATCAACGCGCGGTCGTAGCCTCACTTCTTGGTACTGTGGCTGCTTGCTGATCAACTCAGTACTTGGTTCGTGATATCTAAAATGTAGAATATTTAAATGTTGATACTTTAAAACCTATTAATTTTTCTCTAAACTTTCATTAAAATAATGCTATCAAAGGTTAATACTAATTCCAGAGCAAATATTCCTGGCAAAATCTACACTACACTCCACATTTTTAATATCGAAATCAAACATTTAAAGTTTAAATATACATACCTAGTATATTCCCTGGTAGGATAATCTTTTCTGCCTACATTTAGGCACTTGAGCGGTGTTTTATAGGTACAGTCGTAGTCTCCATAGTCATATAGCGGAGGCTCGTCTTGAAATTGAGGTGGAGGGGCACTAGCCTGGAGATTAAGGTTATGTAAGTTATGTATAGTTGTAATTTTACATACAGTAATAGAAAAAAACATATTTATTTTTCATAGAATACTAGCAATTCATACGCGGCTTCGCTCGCTTAAAGTTTTGTTACCTTATAGTGCAATTATACAAAATTTTTAAATAAATTAGCCTATATGTTTTTCTGATGTTTAAGCTATATAGCTGTAAAGTTTCATTTAAATCTGTTTAGCCTTTTTGCGTAGTTTTTTTATATAAAACTGTCTATATAGTCAGAGCTGTTACGGGGCAGTCGTATAACGTTCCTGGAATATATTACAACTGTAACGATCACTAGTTTCCCTCTACCTGACCTGCTATATACGTGATACACAATGTATGCCGACCTGGAAGCGTGCGCGGCGCGTAGTGCGCGGGCGGCGCGGGCGGCGACGGCGCGCCGTCCTGGAACTGCGGCGCTTATAGTATACAGATAATAAGTACTAGCAGTGATTACGGTGCCGACCTGGAAGTGTATGCCGACGCGCGCGGGCGGCGCGTAGTGCGCGGGCGGCGCGGGCGGCGACGGCGCGCCGTCCTGGAACTGCGGCGCTCATAGTATACAGATAATAAGTACTAGTAGTGATTACGGTGCCGACCTGGAAGTGTATGCCGACGCGCGCGGGCGGCGCGTAGTGCGCGGGCGGCGCGGGCGGCGACGGCGCGCCGTCCTGGAACTGCGGCGCTCATAGTATACAGATAATAAGTACTAGTAGTGATTACGGTGCCGACCTGGAAGTGTATGCCGACGCGCGCGGGCGGCGCGTAGTGCGCGGGCGGCGCTGGCGGCGACGGCGCGCCGTCCTGGAACTGCGGCGCTCATAGTATACAGATAATAAGTACTAGTAGTGATTACGGTGCCGACCTGGAAGTGTATGCCGACGCGCGCGGGCGGCGCGTAGTGCGCGGGCGGCGCGGGCGGCGACGGCGCGCCGTCCTGGAACTGCGGCGCTCATAGTATACAGATAATAAGTACTAGCAGTGATTACGGTGCCGACCTGGAAGTGTATGCCGACGCGCGCGGGCGGCGCGTAGTGCGCGGGCGGCGCGGGCGGCGACGGCGCGCCGTCCTGGAACTGCGGCGCTCATAGTATACAGATAATAAGTACTAGTAGTGATTACGGTGCCGACCTGGAAGTGTATGCCGACGCGCGCGGGCGGCGCGTAGTGCGCGGGCGGCGCGGGCGGCGACGGCGCGCCGTCCTGGAACTGCGGCGCTCATAGTATACAGATAATAAGTACTAGTAGTGATTACGGTGCCGACCTGGAAGTGTATGCCGACGCGCGCGGGCGGCGCGTAGTGCGCGGGCGGCGACGGCGCGCCGTCCTGGAACTGCGGCGCTCATAGTATACAGATAATAAGTACTAGTAGTGATTACGGTGCCGACCTGGAAGTGTATGCCGACGCGCGCGGGCGGCGCGTAGTGCGCGGGCGGCGCGGGCGGCGACGGCGCGCCGTCCTGGAACTGCGGCGCTCATAGTATACAGATAATAAGTACTAGCAGTGATTACGGTGCCGACCTGGAAGTGTATGCCGACGCGCGCGGGCGGCGCGTAGTGCGCGGGCGGCGACGGCGCGCCGTCCTGGAACTGCGGCGCTCATAGTATACAGATAATAAGTACTAGTAGTGATTACGGTGCCGACCTGGAAGTGTATGCCGACGCGCGCGGGCGGCGCGTAGTGCGCGGGCGGCGCGGGCGGCGACGGCGCGCCGTCCTGGAACTGCGGCGCTCATAGTATACAGATAATAAGTACTAGTAGTGATTACGGTGCCGACCTGGAAGTGTATGCCGACGCGCGCGGGCGGCGCGTAGTGCGCGGGCGGCGCGGGCGGCGACGGCGCGCCGTCCTGGAACTGCGGCGCTCATAGTATACAGATAATAAGTACTAGTAGTGATTACGGTGCCGACCTGGAAGTGTATGCCGACGCGCGCGGGCGGCGCGTAGTGCGCGGGCGGCGCGGGCGGCGACGGCGCGCCGTCCTGGAACTGCGGCGCTCATAGTATACAGATAATAAGTACTAGTAGTGATTACGGTGCCGACCTGGAAGTGTATGCCGACGCGCGCGGGCGGCGCGTAGTGCGCGGGCGGCGCGGGCGGCGACGGCGCGCCGTCCTGGAACTGCGGCGCTCATAGTATACAGATAATAAGTACTAGCAGTGATTACGGTGCCGACCTGGAAGTGTATGCCGACGCGCGCGGGCGGCGCGTAGTGCGCGGGCGGCGACGGCGCGCCGTCCTGGAACTGCGGCGCTCATAGTATACAGATAATAAGTACTAGTAGTGATTACGGTGCCGACCTGGAAGTGTATGCCGACGCGCGCGGGCGGCGCGTAGTGCGCGGGCGGCGCGGGCGGCGACGGCGCGCCGTCCTGGAACTGCGGCGCTCATAGTATACAGATAATAAGTACTAGTAGTGATTACGGTGCCGACCTGGAAGTGTATGCCGACGCGCGCGGGCGGCGCGTAGTGCGCGGGCGGCGCGGGCGGCGACGGCGCGCCGTCCTGGAACTGCGGCGCTCATAGTATACAGATAATAAGTACTAGTAGTGATTACGGTGCCGACCTGGAAGTGTATGCCGACGCGCGCGGGCGGCGCGTAGTGCGCGGGCGGCGCGGGCGGCGACGGCGCGCCGTCCTGGAACTGCGGCGCTCATAGTATACAGATAATAAGTACTAGTAGTGATTACGGTGCCGACCTGGAAGTGTATGCCGACGCGCGCGGGCGGCGCGTAGTGCGCGGGCGGCGCGGGCGGCGACGGCGCGCCGTCCTGGAACTGCGGCGCTCATAGTATACAGATAATAAGTACTAGTAGTGATTACGGTGCCGACCTGGAAGTGTATGCCGACGCGCGCGGGCGGCGCGTAGTGCGCGGGCGGCGCGGGCGGCGACGGCGCGCCGTCCTGGAACTGCGGCGCTCATAGTATACAGATAATAAGTACTAGTAGTGATTACGGTGCCGACCTGGAAGTGTATGCCGACGCGCGCGGGCGGCGCGTAGTGCGCGGGCGGCGCGGGCGGCGACGGCGCGCCGTCCTGGAACTGCGGCGCTCATAGTATACAGATAATAAGTACTAGTAGTGATTACGGTGCCGACCTGGAAGTGTATGCCGACGCGCGCGGGCGGCGCGTAGTGCGCGGGCGGCGCGGGCGGCGACGGCGCGCCGTCCTGGAACTGCGGCGCTCATAGTATACAGATAATAAGTACTAGTAGTGATTACGGTGCCGACCTGGAAGTGTATGCCGACGCGCGCGGGCGGCGCGTAGTGCGCGGGCGGCGCGGGCGGCGACGGCGCGCCGTCCTGGAACTGCGGCGCTCATAGTATACAGATAATAAGTACTAGTAGTGATTACGGTGCCGACCTGGAAGTGTATGCCGACGCGCGCGGGCGGCGCGTAGTGCGCGGGCGGCGCGGGCGGCGACGGCGCGCCGTCCTGGAACTGCGGCGCTCATAGTATACAGATAATAAGTACTAGTAGTGATTACGGTGCCGACCTGGAAGTGTATGCCGACGCGCGCGGGCGGCGCGTAATGCGCGGGCGGCGCGGGCGGCGACGGCGCGCCGTCCTGGAACTGCGGCGGCGCCGACACGTAGCACTGCTCCAGCGCCGGCGCCTGCCACGTGTAGCTCCTGCTGGAAATACACGGTGAAAGTGTCGTAAAAATATCCCTGCAGATATCCTATATATGGCTTATTTGGTTGGCTACATATGGATATATGGCTTAGTGGTTAGAGCTCTCAGACGGTTCTCAAGAGGCGCGAAATTAAAATTTATTTACTACATTTTCTCTATAATTACTACGATCAACAGTAATACAAAATTTTACAATAGTGCACATAAATAGAAAAACAAACCAACCTATTACGCTCGTGCTGTACATTTTCACGCGCATGCGGCGGAGCACTGCGCTGCGTATAATGGCCGCTGGAGCCTCCTGAATCA
This sequence comes from Heliconius himera, assembly GCA_021202915.1. Lineage (NCBI taxonomy): Eukaryota > Metazoa > Arthropoda > Insecta > Lepidoptera > Nymphalidae > Heliconius > Heliconius himera. Next base: position 3,342 of record JAJHJA010000461.1, on the reverse strand, counting down.
CGAGCGAAGGAGGATCCACAACGACTGGAAAACAAATAGTAATATTACTTTTTCTGGCGTTGAGGTATCTACCACTCATAACGCAATGCGAATCCAAAAATAGAGCAGCGCGTCGGGAACTTCCCGAATACAGTTTATGATGATAAAATAAAATGTTTATTGCCGTCACAATGGTTTTTAACAATAACTAATAAATTAATAATATTTTTATTAATAAATCTAATTACATTTTTTTTCAGCTATAACTAACGTAACTTACCTATTATATGATTGATAATTCTCTTCGCCAGGCGAGGGATGTTCCGAGAAGGCATCACACGACGACATTAAAGATGAATGATTTGATCTGAAATAAAAGAATACTAGACTATATTAATAAGAAAAATATACAAATTATTTTAAACTTCAAAATTATTACTAAATATTTTTTTTTAAATAGTTAAAAGAACGACTGTTAACGCGCCGGTTGTGAGTTCGACTACCGCTCGAAGAAATTAAATATTTAATATTTTCATTTCTTCAGCACGTATTGTTTCAAAAATTCGGCGGAAAGTGGGGAATGGAAGTATCTCACCTACCCTGCTATATGTAGCTACATTGTAAAGTTAAAAACTTATATAGATAACCTACCTAGTCCCTTTAGAAGAACACGAGGCGGTACGATGGTGCGCAGAATGCCGACGACGTCGCGGCGACCGCCCGATAGATTCCGTACCCACTACTACGTTCACTCTAAAAATGGACGAATTAATATATAATAAATAAATATATTAGAAGCGCGGCGTTATATTCTGCTGTTTTACATGCAATGTTCCGAATATTGAACGGTGGGAAACGAAGTTTAAACACTAGGTTCCCTCTACCTAAAATGCTGTATGGGAAAAAGTATGAATGTGTATGTTTTTAAATATTTCTTGTGCATATCTTTGCGTTGTAAGTGTGTCTATTAATGAAAGAAAAGATTCTAGACTACATTCTCACTACTCTGGCATTTCAATAGATCAAAAAACGACTGGCGTCGTGGCGCAGCGGCACGAAGTGTGACTGCAAAACCGGAGGTTGTGGGTTTGATTCCCACACGAGGAGATGAAATATTTATTTAAATTTATATTTGCATTTCTTCGCTCTGGTGTCGAGGCTAAGCACGGCGTTGAGTTCTGCCACTCAACACGCAATGCCTCCAGAATTCGGCAGAAAGTGGGGAACGGAGTGTCCTAACACTAAGTTTCCTCTGCCTACCCTGCTGTGTGCGGGATACAGCGTGAAGCTGATTTATATTTTATTTTAAAATGTACGATCTTCCGAATATACTTGTTAGAAACATGCGAGAAAATATTTTCAAACAAGGACCACAATTTACACCACAACATACTTTAATTAAGGATAAATTTCATACTATATACGGATAAAGTTTAAAAACATTATTATATTTTTATGAAATGTTTTATTTAATATTTACTACCGAAATTGGAACATATCAATAATCTTTATTAATCTTTAATAGTGCTAGATTAGTGAAAATCTACTTATATTCTGAATATTGATTTTGTGCCTTGTAAAGAAATAAATACTTTTTTTAATATTATAAAAATGTGATTCCCCCACTTAGAAAACATGCACGCCTTCCAATAGGCGCGGGTTCAAATTCTGCTACGTTTAAAATTTATATACGTTTTCTAAAATGTATAAATACTTACTGCTCAGGATATACGTGGGTTTGAGCGTGTAAATCCGGTAACGATTTATGACTATTGATGTTTGTATTATCATCTTCGCGAGCACTTGGTTGAGAATGTGAATTAGATCTGAAAAAATAAATTATTAAAGTTTTTATTTTTATTTTTTAAGTGTGGTTTAGCTCTATAGCTCTCTTATATTTAAATTATTTTCACTCCCTGGTAAACAAAGCGAGGCGTTGACTTCCACTGATTTAATTCTATCCTATACCTATCGGTTATCGCTTCGTAATCCAAACCTATATAAGTTTGTAAATTTTTATAAGTTGTACTACTCGTTGACGATTACAATCTAGAAATTAGTATGGACTCCGACTCGCACTTGGCCGGTTCTTTTGCTAATTACTTTAATATATGGATAAAAATAAATGTTGTACTACCTAACATATCGCGGTGCCGAATGCGCGTACTCTGCCGGTGGACTGATGGCCACTAGTTTGGTCGCCATTACGGGATTCATCTGCTTGAGGGCTAGACTGGGGGCTTCCTAGAATTTATTATACAAAAAAATAAATTAAATAAAAAAGAAAGCTATAATGGCATAATTACAAAGTTTCACATTATATTTAAATAAAGTTTAACATTCATTTACCATTAAAATATATGAGACACTATAAGAAATAATCTAATATTAGTAATAAATTAAATTGATATCACTATCATAAGTTATTTGAGAATTATTTAAGCAATTTGTATTATAAAAATGCACTTTTAGCATATAATTACTAATGTATTAGCTTCGCTCTGGTAACAAGAGAAAGTGCGGCGTTGAGTTTCGCCAATCAACGTGCAATGCCAGCGGAATTCGTACATTTTGTTTTAATGGGAAAGGAGTATCATAACACAAGTTTTTCAAGGTTCAAACAAGGTTCTCAGGTTCCCTTCGCATACTCTGCTATGTGCGGGAATACAGAGTGAAGATAAAAAAATACCCAAGAAAAAAAAATTCAAATATAAAAGAACTTACGTATAGAATAATTACTCTTGATAACACACTCAGCCCTTTGCCGTGGTATAACAAATGATTCAGGAAAGAAGACTCTAGGGTCAAAACTTCTATTCTTATCTTCTTTAGAACCGGAATTAGACGAGGATGTTCCCGAGAATGTTCCAGAAGTGTGTCCCGAACGATCTCTGTCCGGATAGACGTCTTTAAGACGTCGAGACTCGACAAACATCTTTTGGGCTGGAAAATTAATAAATTATTAATTATTAAATTATCCAAGTAAAGATAACTTAATTAGTACTGGTAAACGTAAACCCCTGGGTCACGACAGACTCATAATATATCTCTCTGAAATTTACACATATCCCTATAAAGAAGAAAAATTAAGCAAACTTACAAACATATGCAGGTGGATACACATTCTCTCTACTGTCAGAATGTTCTAGAAGCCGCCTTAAAGTGTTCTGTAGACCTTCACCAGCGCTGACCGCTCGACGCGTGCTCGCTATGCGAGTTGTGGCATCTTAAATCATAAAAAATACACTTACAAAAGAATTATTTGGGGGCATTACGGTGTTAAACTTCGTGTGATAAACATAAAATATGTAAATGAATTATTTCAATTTCCCTGCTCTGGTAGACTTCATATGCAGCGTTTGA